>OY744516.1:47932267-47979767 GCA_963556195.1 Sepiola atlantica
GCTAGTGTAAGAATATATATATATATATGGGAAAATGAAAAAGGAACACCAAAAACATAGATGTTTTTATGTGTACATCAACGTTTCGTCTTTATTTATAAGACTTCATCAGGATGATAATATAAAGAAAGATGTCATGCAAGTACAAACACATATTGGGAAAAAGGAAGAAAATAGTAGCCACTACTGGAGAAAACAATAGATTGGGCTTCCGTGCTTGGTGGAGTGAATAATCCAAACGTTGATGTACACATAAAAAAACATCCATTTTTTTGGTTTTCCTTTTTCATTTTCCCACTACGTCGGATTACCTTCATCCTTCTATTCCCATATATATATATATATATATATATATATATATATATATATATATATTAGAAAGGAAGGATGAGAGTAGTCCGACGTAATGGGAAATGAAAAAGGACAAACCCAGAGATATTTGTTATATATTCATAAACGTTTCGTCTTCATTGTAAGACTTCCTCATGATGATAATTTTAAGAAAAATGTCATGCCAGTACATCGAAATATTGGGTTGACATGATGAGTTGATAAGGAAAATTAGTAGCCGTGGCTACTAAGAGCACTGAACGAGGGTTCAGGCTGCGATAAGTCAGTAGTGGCGAAAAGTGAAATGAATATGGAAAGCTTTGAGTGGGTACTATTAAGGCAGCAGCAATACTCTCACCCTCCCCTTTTCACTGCTGCCTTAATGGTACCCACTCAAAGCTTTCCATATTCATTCACTTTTCGCCACTACTGACTTCTCGCAGCCTGGACCCTCGTCCAGCGCTCTTAGTAGCCACGGCTACTACTTTTCTTTGTCAACCTATCATGTCAACCCAATATTTTGATGTACTGTCATGACATTTTTCTTTAAATTATCATCTTGGTGAAGTCTTACAATAAAGACGAAACGTTGATGAATATATAAAAAATATATCACGTTTTTTTCTTTTTCATTTCCCATATATATATATATATATATATATATATATATATATATATATATATATATATATATATATATATAATGTTGAGCTATTTAACTGCGACACGGGAAGTTGAGGGTTGCAAGAAAATACATTACTATGTGGCAGCTTGTTCGTCCAGTAAAACTGGTGCCTGCTTCTCCCCTCCTCCTCTGGCGCATTTTAATAAGAAGAGGCGGTTCTACAATACCATGTGACTATTAAATGCACGTGATATTTCTTTTCTTCTAAAATTGTAACCTAAAAATATTAATGCTTATACTCTTTATCTCAAGTCAAATAACCACTTTTGTCAAGTTCAACGCAACATTAACTACATTAAAGGGTCCAAGTTGTAAGAAAGAGTCCGACATAAATAAGAGGTTTAATCCGTGACGATCTTTACTCATCACATTTTTTTTCTTTTTGTTTCAAAATAAAACAATGTAAACAATATGTATAGCTATCCAACTGCGTCACGGGAAGTTGAGGATTGCAACAAAAAACTAATTATGTTGCGGCTTGTTCGCCGAGTAGAACTGGTCACTCCTTATCACCGCTTTGGCGCAGTTGAACAATGAGGTGGCAGTTCCTACAATAAACGTGACTATAACAGGTTCGTGGTATTTATTTGCTTCCAAAACTCGTCGCCTCAAAATATTAATTTTTTACAATAGTTAGAACAGTATTATCATACTGTTTTCATTGTTCCGAGGGGCTGCGAACTGTAATCTTGATAATAATACTCACATCTATTGTTATTTACCATCATACTCAAAATTAATATCAGTATTATTATTAGTAGTAGTAGTGGTATAGTAGTAGTCGTAGTAAAAGGTTTATAGGAAAGCCTTTATGATACCGTTTGTAATGACTAACGAGGAAAGACGTAACTTGGGAAAGCTTTATTCAGCCCACAATGTCAATACAGTATTAGTGCTACTATTTATAGTGGTTAGTAGAAGCACGAGAGTTCTCCAAAGGGGAGATAAGTCAGAGTAAGGAAAGTTCCTCGTAATTATTCATTACACCGTTATACGTGCTATATGTATTGCAATAACAACCTTTACTGTTGGCAGCACTGTGTTTATTATTTAATTAGGAATAGCTGACTAAAATAAATAAACAAGTCGACCCCCCAAAAAAAACTCGAAAGGACAAAGGATTAAAAGAAAATTCCAAACATATTAGACAACAAACGAAATATATGTTACACGAGAAAATCATTAAGACAGAAATTAAAATTAAGTTTTTAAACAACACATAAATATGAAAAGCATGTATCAGAAGCAATTATTTATTTATATATGATAATTATAATGACTAACTACTTATCCATGTATGGAAAACATATACAAATCGAAAACACATGCGAAACCTATGAAATAAAGAATGGCTGTCGGTATTAGGCGAAATAAACAAAGATAATCACATACATTCCTAGCAGGATCAAAGTGTAGTTTTTTTCTGTCTTTTTATTTAAACTATTGAGTGTTCGCTGATGAAGGCCTAAAGGGCAATTAGCCATAAGAGTCAATGAGTTTGCCAGGTAGACGGTGAAACAATACCTGGGGAGGATTGGTGACGAGGAATGAAATGGGACAGAATTTGATTATTTTAGAGGACGCCTCAACAAGAATATTTTAACATGGGACTCGAAAACGACTATATTGCAGTCAGCTTAGAACCAGCCCCTGACATTGTTTTCAACACACCAGTAGTCTTTAGAAAGATACTCTGCTGATGTCAGTCCGTTTAGTTTTAAGTACACATACGAATAAAGGAAAAGTATTTACTATGGTAGTAGCTAGACGAGTTTTACTGAGTGGGAAGTCAGCGTTTAGAACTCAGTCGTTCACCTACCAGGAAAATAACGATAGAGTAGAGAAAAAAAACTAGAAATGTATATTCTATGAAAAAGAAGCTCTAGGGAAGATACGATGTCAACCCCAGTCAGAACAGGGGAAATCCTTCTAGAATGAGGGCATTTGTATTTTTGTCTCAAACAAGCGCCTTCTTTTTGTGAAAGTATTGGATTTCGCCAAAGTAAAATCGACCTTGTTTTTAATTTTTCCAATATTTACTTGTGCAATAAGCAGACAAATGTTCGACAACTAAACATTGATAGAAAGAGAAAGAAAAGAGAGAAAAAGACAGAGAGAGGGGAATAGGGGGCTTAGCAGTGTATAATAGCAGCATGTTATTATTTTTGCTGTTGTGTTTCACTTAGTTTTATTTGAATTTAAATCACACTTACAGCATTACAGATTACGAGTCTTCTTCCAACCATGCCACTTGAAGAAGGAGAACTCCTTCGAAATATGTATGCCTCGTCTCGCAGAGAGAAACAAAATGAGATAGTTGATTCTTTGTGGTTACCACGTGTTACCATATCATTTTCGTTACGTCATTACTCATGACTTCTTCTATTCGGTTGCTTCATTTTGCGCCATTAACTACGTTAAATATTATTACAGAGACGATGGAGAGAATTACCGGACATAATTTTATCAGGAACCAGAATTAATTTAAAAAAAAAACGGAAAGAAGCAAATATAACGTTATTTAAGATCACATACACAAGGACTAAGATCTTATAAACAAGTATTTTTATAAATAATAACGACACTCGTTTTTATTTGTTTCAAGATAATTCTGACTATAATTTTTGTGGAATGCGGGTAACAACCTTTCGCTTTTTAGTGTAATACAGTAGAACGCTAGACGGGTGAAAAGCGATATTTACTTACGATTTCCATCCGTATGAAAAAAGTTGCATGCCGACTCAATCATTAATTAGTGATTCTGGGTAATTAATAACATTTTATGTTCTTGCTTCTTTACTTAGAAATATACATATTAATTAGATATATTAGTTCAATTATTCGATGAGTGAAGACACATAAACACCGTGAACCATACAAAGTCACATGCCTCACTTTATCATAATAATAATAATACTTATTATCATTATTATTATTATTATTATTATTATTATTATTATTATTATTATTATTAATAGTAGTAGTAGTAGTAGTAGTAGTAGTAGTAGTAGTAGTAGTAGTAGTAGTAGTAGTAACAATAGTAGTTTCACTATTAGTATTTACTCATTAGGGGTTTAAATACGAGGCATCATTTGTGATATCTTTATCGATGTCCGTTAGAAATTTCGATGCGTTATCGCAACAACCGATTGCCATTTATCTTTCGCTGATACACACTGTTAGCTTTATCTTTAATGTGAGTGGCACTGAGGCCCATACAGATTACAGGACTAGTAGGGTTCTTTCAGTTACTTCCGGATGGTACTGTCGCAGCGCTCTTTTGATCCGTCTTGACCCTCCCGATCATTTTGCCGAATACAAACCGAGTGTATATAATATAATTCCGATATATTTCGTTATATTTCGACTTCCCTACGGTTGGTGGCGTTACCTGATATATCGTTGATATTTCACCTGTTTCTATCAAAATGTGGTATCTCATAAGGTTTTCAGTTCTCTAACAAGTTCCAAATATTTGCCTCACTGTTCTTGCTACTTGAGCTTAGCTCTGTTATTTGCTGGGGCAGCGATCTCTACGATTTAGCAAGGTTTTTTTTCCCATACATTATTAGCACATTTTTATTGTATTAGTCATTTAGGATATTCCTCTTGTACCGATGACAAGGCTTACTCTCTACCTCTACCTTTTACTTAGTTCTTAACAAGTGAAATACACAGTCAGCCTTTCAAACTCGAACTAGGTTGAATCTTCGAGCTGTAATCATGTTTCTATTCGAAATATAATAAAACATGATATTTGTGTATAAAAAGTAAATCTGTGTGTTCCATTATAACAAAAAGCCTTCTATTGAAGTACAACCAGCAGATAATTAATTCTCTGGAGAGAATTACTGAGGCCCATTAATGCAGCATGTCAAACGAACAAATACCCAGGCGGGTATTATTGAACCCTTTCATTCAATAGATATTGTCTAGTCATTAGGACCTCAGGACGAAATATCATTCAAAAAAAGTCATCAATGACTAGATATACTAATTCACACTCCCCGGCCAACGATTGGATCACACACACACACATATATATATATATATATATATATATATATATATATATATATATATATATATATATATATATATATATTATATATATATATATATATATATATATTATATATATATATATATATATATATATATATATATAATATTTATAAATAAATAGTAATTATTTATTACCTACAGACATTGGTGTTTCATCCTAACGCAATCTTTCGCGGTCGGCGGGCTCGAACTTCGATCACAAATCGCCACTGGTTCGCAGTCAAAGTCGTCAACCCCTCGGCCACAACGAATTAGCTAATAATTAAAGAGGAATTTAACTTTGTAAATAGCGAGTCGGCGGCTAATTTACACGAGCAGTGAAAGTGATCAACAAACTGTGTTTGGATCTTGCATGAAGCTATTTGTACTGCTTGTTATTAAAATCATTCATAGTGCCTAGCCTTTAGTAAATGGGGCTTATAATAATAGTTATAAATAAATATTAATTATTTATTGTTTTGATGTAAGACATCATAAAGGTGTAGAATATGCTATACGATGCACATCTGTTTGATAATTCTGTTTATCAGCTTTATAATTCGGACAATATATTATTTGCTGAGTCATAAATTTATTAGAAGGTAGAGGTTAGCAGTAGATATAATTGATTAAATTCATGGCGTAAGAGCGGAAAGGCTCCGAGTTGTGTGTTAATGTATTGATATTAGTAATGACACAGTTAATGTAATGTACAGTCAGAATAAACACCTAGTTAAGAAAAAGCATGTATATCCATATAATGAAGATAACTAAGGTGAGATAAAATAACAGTCGCCTCTTAATTCAGAAACAATAATGAGCGAGAGAGAGGGAGAAGGCATACAATGACATACACTCACATGCTTCTGTTTCGAAAAAGAAAGTAGACTACCACCATAGTGGTCTATCGTAGATGACACATATGAACACTGGTATGGATTTATTACTTTAACAAATATAATAGTGCATATAATGCGTACGTATCTAATATTGAATGCGTTTCTATGCATTGTTTTTACAGCACCTTATATAATTTCTTATGCGGACAGACACGTGTCTATAATAAAGAGATATAATTTAATTCAATATATGAGGTTACCATAAAAACAAAATAATAAATAAATAAAATGATACGATTTAATCGTGATATAAATATCTACGTAACATATTAATTGGTTTCAATCCGATAAAAGTTTCGAAATGTAGAACTTCACAATTCTAAAAGTCCTTATAGGCGGTTTTAATCTTTCGAAACGGTGATTCGAAATTGTATAACGTAAGTGCCGACTCTTTGAGACTGGTGACAGTTCTCGCAAGTTGAATTACGATATCTGTGAAAAGGGACGGATCAAAGTAAAAGAAGATGGACAAGGACAAAACGAGATGTAGATTTCGGCAATGGGGTTTGATTTCAAACCTCTGTGGACTTAGCGTGTAATTAGAGTCTTCTAATTGCGTAAGTACAGAATTGATAGGAATCGTGGTCGCTACGAAGCACTGGTAAATAGTGATCTGCAAATCTACCCTCTGCTCATTTGAATTTAAGACATAGAACAAGCGGCAAGACCGGTTTGTAATTACCACACCTGCCTCAACTAAATCATTGTAAGATAGAGAGGAGGAAGCGTTAAAAATGATATATAGTGTACGTGATGGAAAAAGGAGAGACCGTTATAGAGGGAAAGGAATATAAATTAAAAGCTGTAGGTTGAGATATAGAGACATTAAACAGAAAATTGGTTGCCAAATCTAGACAGTATTAAACATCTGATAGATAAGGAGAATGGGAGCGAGAGAAACAATGGCGTGTCTCTTTACAGGATGGGGATTAGACTACGACGGAAATCATGTATAATGTTATATATATATATATATATATATATATATGTCTCGGGATTCAAGAGTAATCTAAGAACGGCGTTCGAGCCCATACGACCACCTGCAACTGCCACTACTGCGCTGATGAGGTTAAAAAACTAAAAACGATATCGTCTGAAAGTAAGAAACAATTTAATATTTTTAAAAAATATTTATAGTTAAAATCCCCTTTAAAAGTAGAGCCCTGTTTGGAATTTAAAAGTCTGTTGTATTTTTTTCTTATACGCGAGTTCCGCGGAGTAGTAATCGACAATGGCATTTCTACTGGGTAAGTGTATCTTAATTTCAGTTACTGTCTGTTTCGACGGCTGACAGGCGCGTTGTCCTGTGCTTTGGTCTTGTGATTCGCGACTTAATCTACGAACGGCGTTCGAGGCCATACAGCACCCTGAAACTGCCACTTCTGCACTGATCTGGGTAAAACACCGAAACGATCTCGCCGATATAATATATATATATATATATATATATATATATATATATATATATATATATATAGGGTGGGCAAAAATAAGGGTCCTATTTTAAAAAATTCATAACTTTTTTATTTATTTATTTATTATTTTTTTTTTTAGAATAAGTAAAGGACCCCTTCCGAAGCAAGCATGAGCCGTATTAGCCCTAAGGAACGTACCCTCATTTAGAAAACATTATTTTTGCTTAAAAAACTCAAAACAGTGTAAAAAACAATACTTTAGTTTTTGTAAGTTTTAAGAAGTGTTTTTCGGCTAAAATTTGTTTTGTTTATTTCAAAAAATCTCGGAAGGGTCAGTCTACACACACATAAAGTTTGGTGTGTTTAACTTTTATTTTGTGGAAGTTATTCAAATTCAAGTTATTCAAATTTAAAGATAGGACCCTTATTTTGGCCCACCCTGTATATATATATATATATATATATATATATATGTATATATATATATATATAATATAAATATATATATATATATGTATATATATATATATATATATATAGATATATATAATATATATATATATATATATATATATATACACATATAATATATATACAGGGTGTCTCAAAAAATGTACTCACTCTTAATGTTTCGCGACGTTTGCGAATCCCTTGGTGCGCGTTATCAGCTTTGTTTGAACAATAATGGTCATCAGTTTGAACATTTGCGAACATGATTCTTCAATTCCATCTGTCTCATGTATTCGATGCTATTTCATTTCACTCTATGTTCATAAATAAAAGGTTTCTCGTCATTCTACGAGTGAGTACATTTTTTGAGACACCCTGTATATACATATATATATACATATAGTATATATATATATGTATATATATATATATATATATATATATATATATATATATATATATATATATAAGCGATGTTGAGATCGAAAGAAAGACGTAACGTGTGAATATGTCTGCTTTTATTCTGCTCGTGACTACCTACGTTTACAGGACACAAATGCAACGCCATAAAATCAGAGAAAGAAAAGAATAGAGTAGGAAAGACTGATACACAAGTGAAGAGGTATAAAGTGATAGAAAATACATATTACCACAAAGATAGATTTTCCGATAGCACAAGTTAGGAATGAAAAGTGTTAATGTAAAGATATATATTTCGAGAGATAAATATACAATTTAAAGAGATAGACAGGGAAAGGATAACAATTGAACAAAAGCAATAAAAAAACGTCGCAGTAGCATATAGGTTAGATGAGCTTAAAAATTGAAAAATACAAGTTTGAAGAACAGAGCAGACACATCGAAAATTGAGAAAATAAATTGGAAACTACAACGCAAATAAAAGCTGCCATACGACAATATTAATAAAAGATGTGTATATTTAGAAATAAAATAGTTGGGGGAAAATAGAGAGCGATAAATAGAAATAGACAGGTTGGGATAGTGAAATATATATGCATAAAAGTGTATGAGAAAAGAGCTAACCAAAGATAAAGTGGGGGATTAACAGACACACATAGAGCGGGGACGTTAGAGAGAGGAATACATAGAGAAGACGTATGATAGAGATGTATGGGGGAAGGATGTAGAGGAAAAGATAAATGGATAGCGTTACAGAGAGGATAGGATAACATAAATTGATGTGGATTAAATAATAGAAATAGATAAACAGATAGAGCGATGCATGTCTATTTAGGAGAATAGAAATACTAAATATATGCAGAAATAAAAATAGATTACTAGAATGATACAGGGAAGGAAAAAGAGAAGAAAGAGGAAAGAAAAAGAGAGATGATAGAAATAGAGAAAGTGTAAGATGAGGAGATTAATACATACAAAAGAGGTAGAAAAAATGAGTAAAGAGGTATACATAGAGACGCCGTCCGTACGAGAGACTGGTGATACCAGATCAGGCTGCCCTGTGGCTCCCTGAGACGAAATTCACCTACATTGACGTTTTTTGTTTTTCTTCTTTTTTTTTTTTGTAAAACTTAATTATGTTCTACAAAACCAAAAACAAAAACAACAGCCCCTCTCCCTTTCTCCCTCCCCTTTTTTATTTTATTTTTAGAACTTGAAGCATAAATCTTTTACTATAATGACCGGATTCGGCATTGAATAACCCAAAAAGGGTTGATATGCCGTAAAACAAAACTACCAAACCAAAAACGATGATTAAACATTTGAAGATATAAAGAACTTGAAGCATAAAAACTTTTACTATAATGACCAGATTCGGCATTAAATAACCCAAAAAGGGTTGATATGCCGTAAAACAAAACTACCAAACCAAAAACGATGATTAAACATTTGAAGATATAAAGAACTTGAAGCATAAAAACTTTTACTATAATGACCAGATTCGGCATTAAATAACCCAAAAAGGGTTGATATGCCGTAAAACAAAACTACCAAACCAAAAACGATGATTAAACATTTGAAGATATAAAGAACTTGAAGCATAAAAACTTTTACTATAATGACCAGATTCGGCATTAAATAACCCAAAAAGGGTTGATATGCCGTAAAACAAAACTACCAAACCAAAAACGATGATTAAACATTTGAAGATATAAAGAACTTGAAGCATAAAAACTTTTACTATAATGACCAGATTCGGCATTAAATAACCCAAAAAGGGTTGATATGCCGTAAAACAAAACTACCAAACCAAAAACGATGATTAAACATTTGAAGATATAAAGAACTTGAAGCATAAAAACTTTTACTATAATGACCAGATTCGGCATTAAATAACCCAAAAAGGGTTGATATGCCGTAAAACAAAACTACCAAACCAAACGTACGAGAGAAATATATAAGATAAAAACACAGTTTGGGTAAGATAGAAAGAGAAAAAACGTGTTAGATAGAGGAGATGAAAGAGGGAGATAGTTAAATAGAGATATACATCCAAAAACGATAAAAGGAAAACGCTATGTAGCGATAAAGAGAGACAGAGAGAGATTGAGAGGGGAGAGAGAGATTGCATGTAGACAAGTTTGGGATGAATAATGACGCAAATAGTAAACTATATTGATGGAGGTAGGGTAAGCTATTGAGTAAAATAAATACATAGAAACGGATGGAATAGTAAAAATAATATAAAAGTAAAGCGATAAGGAAATTAGAGATATTTAAATAGATATATGCATAGCAATATAGGGAAGCAGTAAATATAGAACTATGGTGAAAGAGGCAAATATCTGTAGGTAAAAACACATTCAAATTAAGGTTAACGAAAAGAAAACAAAGAAGATAAGGAAAACGTTAAAGATAGCAAAACGTATCTATTAGGTAGATTCATAAATAATTAAATCTATAATTCAAACGGAATTCACACATTTTAATCAATTGTATATTCGCCATTGTTTTCATTGATAACTTCTCTTTTACCAATCATCTTTTTAATGTTATCCGAATAAAATGAGGACGGTTTATATTTTTAAAGCTTCGATGTGCACTGTTACCTGTTTGTCTTCAATTAATTATCTGCATTGAATAACGTAAAAACTAGTAAATTAAAATTATGTCTAGACCTAAAGAAATGAAAATCAGCTGGAGCGAGGTCAATGATGAGAATAGGGATGGCGAATAACCGACCATCAAAGTTTCATTATTTCCCTGCGTCACTGTTGCAGTTTGTGAAGTGCATTGTCATTGAGGTAGACAACCTTTTTCCTGTTGACAAGTACCGTTTTTTTTTCTGGGATGTTTGTGAACGCACTGCAATTGCTCAACATACAAGTGTGCATTTAGTATTACCTTGCGGTCTAAAAGACTGATGATAATGATGCATCGAGTATCCAAACAAGACGCAGTGTACACTCTTTTTTCCATTGATCTTAGGTTTCGGAGTAAGTTGTTATAATGTTCCCTTTATCTACCCACTGCTTGTTTGCGTTGAATAGTGTCATAGGAAACGCATTGAACCTCACTGGGTATGACGATGCAGAAAGAGCTAACTCCGTTGCTGTTTAAGATAACTTGTTCTGATGGAAACACGATCTGCTTTATTTATCTAAGTTAAGAAATGTGGAACACAGGCGCCTAGTCTACAGACATTACTCATCTATTCTAAGTGTCGGCATGTTGTTGGCTGTGATGTATCGAGTTGTTCTGCCAATTTACGAGTGCATAGATGAGGTTCGTTCTCCAATTACTTGTTTAAAGGTTATTCATCGATGTCCGATGGGTGGCCAGGCCAAGTTAAAATTTCCGGAAAAAAACTTTATAAACACCTTTCCTACTTGTTGATTTGGAATGACATATTGGCAATAAATGCTGCATATTTTCATCGATGTATCTGTAGCAGCATTCCCTTGTTTATACTCCTACATCACATGCAGTTTCAGTTCTTCAACATCATAGGGCCATACATTTATAATTTTGCTGCAATAAAAGTGCGAAAACAACTCTAAAAAAGACAATGACCTTTTGATTATAATTTAGACTAGTAACCCAAAATGTCTAGTGTCCTAAAATGATCAAAAACGCGTTGTATAGACAGTTTCAGATAGGAAAAGATACACAGAAGGTGTCAAATAACAAAATCGAGATGTGTATTTATAGAATGAAAGGGGGGATATAAATTCTAAGGAGAAATGGAGATAGAAGACGAGATGAAATATTAAGTTCTGGTTCGGCGAACAAGATCATATATTTGTTCTGAGAGGAGCCTCTTGAATTAGTCAGTTAAGGTAAGTCAGTTTAGGAGGGGGAAAGCTTGCAACAACTGTTATTCATAGGAACATTTATAAATAAAAGAAATAGTGGAATAATCAAAATAAAATTATGACACAACAAACAAATCAATTCATTTAGATAGACACATTTATAACGTAATTAAAGACATAAACAACTATGACCATGGTATTCAGAGTGTTTCGGGATTGGAACGAGAACAAGTAGTATTAGTTATTATTTATATAGAAAAACAAACAAACCTTTATTAATGTTAGAGTAAAACTAACATTTTTCATAATAAAATAAATAATTATCTCTCTCTCTCTCTCTCTATCTCTCTTGCTCTCTCTCTATCTATCTCTCTCTCTCTCTCTATATATATATATATATATATATATATATATATGGTGGCGACCAATTTTTATATAAAAAGATTGTAGATATAATTTACCACAGCGTCTGCCCCGTGGCCTGGTGGCTATAGCTACTGAATATCGACAAGTTTGTTTGTTGTTTCAATCATTGACTTTAAATGGATGGTAACTAAACTGAATATATGTGATATAGAAAAAGAGTTTGTAGGTGGATGACTATATATATATATATATATATATATATATATATATATATATATATATATATATATATATATATAGTTTGAAAAGTCACAGATTTAAAACGCTGCTGAAATGGCAATAATAAAGAGAATATTTTATTTTAATATTTCGAAAACCTGGACAACGCAAATTATTTATGTTTTTTAAAATAAATTATTTGTTTACTTTAAAAACTTTCTTTTTTTTAAACTTGAGTACTTTCGGTGATACACACCCTTGTCAAAGTATAAGCATATTTTTGTCTCTTCTTTTTTCGTATAATCCTACCTGACTGAGACATATCTATCGCAGTCAAGTTGAAATTCGTCTTTATGTTATCGACGGTAAATGTTGATATGCAGGGGTGTGTAGCACGCAGTAACGTGAATAAGGTATTTTGAAAAGTCACACATTGAAAACGTTGCTGAAATGGCAATAATACGAGAATGTTTTTTTAAATATTTAAAAAAACTGGACAACGCAAATTATTTATGTTTTTTTAAATAAATTATTTATTTACTTTAAAAACTTTTTTTTAAAACTTGAGTACGGTCGGTGATAAACGCCCTTGTCAGAAGTATAAGCATATTTTTTGCTTTTTTCGTATAACCATACCTGACTGAGACATATCTACCGCAGTCAAGTTGAAATTCGTTTTGATGTTATCGTTATATATATATATATATATATATATATATATATATATATACTGTTATAGTGTGATGGTGATGTACCCTATTTGATGACTATATCGCATCTTCGAGAGATTATGTATAAGAGAGCCTTCAATGAAGGACGAGCAGTCTCTCTGCAACTTCAGTTGCTTATACTTTGTATTCATAAATACCAGTCGAGGATTGTTCGCAACGATCAGTCAAGCGGGAAATGGGCAATTTCGATGGCCTTTCATCTTCCGGGCTTACGTATTGGCCCTTAATAGTCCTAAGAGGTAAACCCTCCCAGGCTTTGACTACTCTCTTTGGGATAGAGTAAGTGTATTGCTTAGTGGCTGAAGCCCTCCCCAACCGGGGAATGCTGGCGGATCTGTTCAAGAAACGTGTATATTGTCAGAGTGCTCTTTCTTAAGCGGCGCTGGCTTGGTCTCTCCCATTTTCCGCCTTCGTGCTACAGCTTTCTGCGGTAGGAAGAAAGTAAATACCGGTCTCACGGCAGCTTTAGTTTTTTAGAAACTTCGGACTGGATAATACCAGTCCAGAATTTGTTATCGGCAATCAGTACGGCGGGAACTGGGTCATTTCGGCGGCATTTTCATCTTTCATGCTGAGGTATTTTTTAGTGGTTAGTCCATGAGTGCAACCATCCCAGGACTTGCCTCCCCTCTTTATGGTAGAGTAAGTTTATTGCTTATTACCTGAAGCGGTCTGACCGAAGAATGCTGACGGGGCTCTCCGAGCAATTTTCAAAAGGCCAGAGTGCTCTTTCTTTAGGGGTGCTTGGTTGACTCTCCCCACTTCCTGGCCTTATGCCACACTTTCCTGCAGTGGGAAGAAAATAAATACCGATCTCTCTGCAACATAGTTGTCTAAGACTTAAGACTGCTAAATACCAGTTAAGGATCTGTGTTCGAAAATCAGTATGTTAGAGATTAGTCCATTTCAATTACCTGTTATCTGTCGGGTTTATGCATTGGTCCTGCGTACTCCTAGGAGGTCTACCATCGCAGATCCTGCCTCGCCTTATTGCTAACTACATTAAGCGGATTGGAATTGCCCAAGCTAGTTTTTGAATGCCAGTGATGGAGCGTTTATTTGATACTCTCCACATGCCAGCCTTGTACCTTAGATTACTGCGTTAGAAGGACATAAATGCCGGTCTCTTCACAACGTGGTATAAGAGAAACGGCAGACACGTACATAGCAGTTGAGAATTTGTTTTCGAAAATCAGCCCGACAAAAACTGAGCTATTTCGGTAGTCTTTAATATGCCGGGCTTAAGTATTCGTCCTGGGTAGGCCTATGGGGTCAACGCTCACATATCACAACCCTTGACTACTCTCTTTTTGGATGGAATAAGTTTATTGCTAACTGCCTGAGCCACTCCGACCGAAAAATGCCGACGGGGCTGCCCACGACATTGTTAATAAGCCCGAGTTCTTCTTCTTCATAATTACAACATTAAAAACACGTTGGTTTAACATTATTTTAAATAAGTATAAAAAACGCATTGGCTTAATCATTAAGTATTATGTATTGGGTACTTTCTAAACAAATATTGGTTTTATGTTCATTATGTTAATATATTTGAACTTCAATAATTGATAGATATATACATATATATATATATATATATATATATATATATATATATATATATATATATATATAAATGAAGGAGAATGGAAAGGAATTAGAGAAAGCAAAAGCCAAATCAAAATTCAATTCAAAAGTTCAAAGCAAGGTATATTCCGCAAAAAGGCAATTTATTCAAGTTAAATTTTCCTTAAGCCAGGCTTATATATATATATATATATATGGTAAAATGAAAAAGGAAAACCAAAAAACTGGATGTTTTTTTATGTGTACATCAACGTTTCGTCTTTATTTATAAGACTTCATCAGGATGATGATATAGGGAAAAGATATCATGCAAGCACGGATACATGTAGGGTAGACATGTTGGGAAGAAAAATAAAATAAAATGAAAAATAATAGCAGCGTCTAAGCTGGACGTCCGTACTTGTTAGAGAATGAAAAATGAGTGGGAGAAAAAAGGGGAAGGGTGGAGGGAGCAAGGACTACTGTGGCTGGCGATGAGAAGAAACGATTAAATGAACATAAAAGGGATATAAAAAACAACAACCCTCTTAGTGCACTTTTCTCCCATGCTCTAGAATATGGTCATGCATTCAAATTTGAACAAGCCAAAATCACTAAACACATCCACAACAAATCTCGGCAAAGATTATTGGAAACTGCACTCATCACATCCTCCACTACTATCAAGCAGCGAAATGGTTTCTTTAACCTATCACCCTTAATAAGCAAGATCATCCTCACTGAACAAAGTCTTTTGCCTGATCATGGCTAACTTTTATTTTCATCTCTAACCTTATGACACTCTTCCATTCACCCACACCCTTCCCTTTTCTCCCTGTATCTTCTCTTATTTTTTCCCCATTTTTCTTTCCCTCACATTTTTAATACTACAGTCCAAATAAACTTTCTCATGTTCCAAATATTTCAAATATATTCCTCACCCACCCTTTCAATCACCCCCTCCCCCACCCACTCCAATCCCCCACTCATTGCTATCATTTTCCAAATATTTCAAATATTTCACACCCTATCACGACAAATCCTCCCTCTTCCCCCTCTCATCCGTTTTCTCCCATGCCTCTTCTTAAATTCCCTCATTTTCTTCAAACGCTCTCTGGGACTATGGCTTTCGCCCATCCACCGAGATCACAGCCCCCCCCTCCCTCTCTGCCCATCCCCATTTCCCTGCACACACCCCACACACACAAACGTTCCAACTCACTCTTCCCCTTCGGTCTCGACCGCAGCCATCTGGTCAGACACCCCCTCCCCATTTTCCCCCAATCTCTCTCTGCCATCCATTTTACCCCTGCTCATCCCCCACCTCTTTCTCTCATCGCCAGCCACAGTAGTCCTTGCTCCCTCCACCCTTCCCCTTTTTTCTCCCACTCATTTTTCATTCTCTAACAAGTACGGACGTCCAGCTTAGACGCTGCTATTATTTTTCATTTTATTTTATTTTTCTTCCCAACATGTCTACCCTACATGTATCCGTGCTTGCATGATATCTTATCCCTATATCATCATCCTGATGAAGTCTTATAAATAAAGACGAAACGTTGATGTACACATAAAAAAACATCCAGTTTTTTGGTTTTCCTTTTTCATTTTACCATCACGTCGGATTACCTTCATCCTTCTCTTCCCATATATATATATATATATATATATATATATATATATATATATACATTGTATCGCAGTAATTCACTTTAACTTTCCAAATTATTCGAAAAATGATTGAGTAAAATGCTTTGTCTGTAACATTTTAAATCATTGATAATTTAGATAATAAACATATAACTGTTTTTTAAACATAAACAAGCATAACCTTTTATTCGTGACATCACTTATTGGGAATGGGGAAAATTAGTGTTAATGATAAGTTAGATGGAAAAAAAACAAGTTACCCTGTTATTAATTCCAATATAAAGTATGATTTAGATATATAATAGAGAAACAATATGATGCCGGATTATATAGTTCGATATATTTATAAGTATTTTAGTAAAAAGGTGTTATAAATCAGCCTTTAAAATCGCAGTTATGAATAAACTCTGATAGCACCCAAATGGAATTAGAGCATTTTATCCTGAACTCTTTATATTATTAAATAGTTTCTCAGCGGTAAGAATAACTTTTTGAATAAGCAATATATAATATAATTTACGATAATTTAATAAAACAAAATAAATAAACTTAACAAAAATGAATAATATAGAGAGAAAAAATGTGATCGAATTATTTATTTCCTTGCGAGAGCAAATAAAACAAAATGCCGAATGTATGGTAAACTCTCTCTAAGGTCCAAGAAGTTAAAGATTAAAGTGACTCACGACCTCTGGCTCTAGCCCCAGGCTCAAAGCTTCCACAAGTTATTAAATATCCTATATAACTGAGTGTGCTTTTTTACACTGAAAGCGTTCTTATAAACAGACCAATGAATGAATACCCGCAGAATATGTGCTGATATCAGAATATACACGGTTACATGTACATATAACCACACACAAATATATACATTGCGAGTTGCTTCTGCAGACAATTGCGGTTCACGTTCGCTCTTATATATATATATATATATATATATATATATATATATATATATATATATATATATATATATATATATATATATACACTAAAGGTGTATGTATATGTCGCGGCATAACAGTTAAACGGTTGATCAAAGAGCCAAAATAATAGAAGAGTTGGAACCAGTGCCTTCGAGTCGATGTCCTTATTCATGCCTAAATTTATTGTACCTTTTTTAGAAATTTAATATTTAAAATTAAAAGTACGTCAAATAATTTTAGAAATAAATAGTCAACCAGTTTACCGTACCTTTTCCAAGTTAACGCTTTCTATTATTAGCGGTTCCGATCAACAATTGGATTAAGAACATTAAATATTTCCGTTTGACTGATACTTTTGTGTATAAATCGTTAACCTTTTGGGTTTAAATATGCTATGCCATATTCCACGGTTCGAATCTCACGCTAAACTAAATCTATAGCGTTGCAGTTATTTCCTAACCGATATCGATCATCATTATAGACCTGAATAATGTACTTTTAAAATTATTTAATTGTGATTCAGTAAGTACACAGAACTCTTTATTTTATTTGAACATATGTAGAAAAGATAAAGACTTGAGAAACCCGTCCAGGGACGAGTAATACAGCTAGTTCGAAATAATTAATCACATTATGTTTCTGAATTTTTTCGATTGAGGAATTGTACAATTTTGATTATTATACATTGTAGGTTACAATGACTTACTAAGCAGTTTTAATATAGAATGTAATACAATATAGGGGCCATTAATTGTAAATAATAGATACGGTTAATATATATATATATATATATATATATATATATATATATATATATATATAGTGATATGTAATAATAAAAGTAGGGATATATAGTGATAAGTAGTAAGTAAGACTGCACATTAAAATAAGAATCAGGCTCCCAAAATCCATACTAGAAATGTCCACAATGACCAGTGTCGCAGTGGGTCTAAAACTAAGAAATTCAGTTCTGAAAGTTGAAGCTGTTATACTCGGTACGATACGAGAGCATGCTATCCCCGTGTATTAAATAAAGGGTTTCGTTCGAAATTCCGTACATATTCCCGAGATCGACAGATATATTCTCTAGTTTGAAAATATGCACCGGTAGAAGGCCGGAGGTAGCAGCGGCTAAAACGCCGGGTATAATAACGCTCGAGAGGAGAACAGTAGTCCGAATAATCAAAATTATTCAATTCATCACAATCCAGTTTTTAGTTTTTATAGACCGTATGTATTATTCATTGGGTACAATTATTATTTCTGAATTACTGTCAAGATATAACCTAACGGTCACCTACAACCTGGTATGTAAATTAAGCTGATAGTGTGTTAGATTAAAAACATAACGTAACAGACTTTAATATAAAAATGACATCCCATTGCTTCTTGCAATTTAATATTTGAGGTTGTTCCCGGTATAATGAAAACGCAAATATAAAATAAGAATTTTTATAGCATTATAAATATTATTGCCGCGAAAATGAAAACAATGCGTGGTTTTCCTATTTAATACACGTTGAGTACTTGACGAAAAAACACTCTTTCAAAATATCGACGTAGATTAGATTTTTGGACTTGGTCACATGACATTAAAAAAATATATATGCTTGTTTGTTTTCTTGTTGACACATTGTTAAATGTTATCTGTCGCATGTATTATTATTTTGGCACATCATGATTTCTTTATTGCCATGTATACTGTTTTATTTCGCTGTTTGAGTTTGCTAGACTTTGAGTCTCTTTATTCTCGACGCATTAAAAATATATTTTCGGCATTTAAGTTTATTCATATTCGATATCTTAATTCTTTATATACTTAACCTGTTTTGTATTTATATTTTAAAAAATGAATCTCATCATTTTAGAAAAGTTTAGTAGCTTTATATTTCGGAATTATGTATCTTTATATTTTACATTTTTACTACTATTATTTTCGAGCTGTTAAATCGTATTATTTTCGTTGCGTTTGAAATCTCTATATATGTAATCTCTTTATTTTCGACATGTTCAATCTTATTATTTTCGATATGTTAAATCTATATATTTTAAACATGTTAAATCTATGTATTTTCAACATGTTGAATCTATTTATTTTCGATATGTTAAATTGATTTATTTTCGACATGTTTAATGTATTTATTTTCGATATGTTCAATCTATTTTTTTTCGATATGTTAAATAAATTCAATTTCGGCACGTTTAGTTTCTAAGTCTCCGTCACGTTAATTATTTTTATTTTCGACATGTTAAGTGTCTCTGTTTTACACATGTTATATTTATTTATTTTCGACATACAATCAAACCATTTCAAAATGAATATGACAAGTTGTACATCCATAAACGATATGTAAAACATTAATCCCCTTGGTTTTAACCAAAGGGATTGATGTTTTACATATTATTATACTTTTTTTTTTACATATTATTATACTTTTAAGTATAACTTGAAGTTAGAATAATGAATAATTATACGAACAAAACACTTAACGGAGTGTTTTGTATCGGTTGTGGAGTTTTATCCGTCAATACGTTCGAAATATGTTTACAAATATATAAATATATACAATTATAAATAAAATAAGCAGCATTTAAATCAAAATTAATGTTGTGAAATGTAGACAATGAAAGAAATAGTGATGATAATAATTACTTATAAAATCTATATATTAATACGATAGTGTGTGTGTTCGTGGGTCACGCTTACATCAGAAGTTCTGTGCATGCGTGCCGCACCTAGATTTGGAAAATCATTCAAGTCACGTAATTTTCGTAATACTTTCGAGTATTTCCCTTTGGCGCAACGGTTAGCGACGTAGGAGGATTTTGACGTCGGTTTTTGACGTCGGCCCGACTGGTTTATAGTTCGATCCCAACCAACCTCTGAGATTATTTTTTCTACATCGAAGGGGCGTAGGGGGAAGGAAGGGGACATATTAATACGATAGCGTCTGTGTTATGTTGTGTGTCACGCTTACATCAAAAGCAACGATATGCTACTTATGAAATGGAGACAAATTTAATTTAATGTATAGGTTAGGAATAAGATAATTAGTATTGAAAACATGATTTCGTGTAATTTACACGGGTCTCGCTAGTTAAGTAGTAACACAATAAGAACAAGTTTGTGTTGAGTTTTTATCTGCTCTGGCCTACTCAAAATAATTTCTTCTTTGTGGTATTCTTTATCAGGCAGAAATATACTACTTACAGTTATGTTGATGGCACAGTGGCGCAACCAGCATGCGCGAGATAGTTCCAAAAATTCAGAATCAGGTAAATTAAAAGAGGACTTCTATCGACAGTGTGATTCTGACATAGCGGAATATCCTGTAGATTAGTACTCGATCGTTACAGTTTACTAACTTAGCAAGGCCATTCATGTTAGTCAGCATGAATCAAAAGGGTTGATAATGTGTTAAGTTGAGGAAATGGGGTTCGCATGATCTATCTGCGGACCTATGCCAAAAAAATAATATGTTGCCAGCTGTGCATCATTGCGGTTACATCCGAATGCCTGTTTTGAAAGCCATAACTATAAATGAAATAAAAGCTGTGTCGTAATGTGAAGCTAAAACGCAATATAAGCATCCTATAAATGGCCGATATTCGATTAAGATACTTTTGAACCTTGCCTGGCTATATGTGAGAATAATTCATCATAAGTTGCTAAGCGATAATCATACACTAAGTGTTCGACAGTAGTTACGTCGCAACAAAAGGCTATTATTGACATACATAAAGTTAGTTATCATTCAACACTATAAAGGCAGACCGCGTACTGACCCAAATAACATAGATACTCCATTATAGTATCCAACAGTCGTACCAAGAGAGTAATGGTTCTTACTTCAAGAGAATACGTTTATACGAGTTAATATAAGAATACAAATATTTTTTGTATTGTTTTATTGAAACATGAAAACGCACATACTTTATTTTACAATCTGATATTGCGTTTATCATAAGTATGATCTTCCTTTTAAAACAAGTGTTATTAAATAAAATCGATTATCTACTAGTCGATTTAATATAGTTTACAGTAGGTTTAGTGTGTTTTCATAAACTATTATGTTTAACTACATATCAAAAGAAATAAAAATTAAGCAAAAGAATGCTAGCAAAGATTGTTTCTTCATTTAATGTTTTTAAATGAAAATCATGATTTCAAATTGCTGATATATAAAGAGTATATAATGCTGCCTTATTAGTAAGAATAGCAGATATATCCTCAAATAATTGGCTGTGCATCACATTTTGTCATATAGTGTGGTAGTTGCATGACTTTCCTGTGTATAGCGAGAATTAACAAAAGTACACATACGGGTGTCGCATCCTGTATCAAAATGTGTCAAAAAATGAAGACCTATATAGGAGCAAAAACTGGTTTCTTAATTTACTGTGGATTGCTGTACCGGTGTAGTTAGACTGTAGTATTATTTCTAATTCTAATATTTTTAATTCTAATTAACATGCTAAATCATCAACCAACAGTATAAACTAAAATATATA
The DNA here is from genome assembly GCA_963556195.1 of Sepiola atlantica. Taxonomy (NCBI): domain Eukaryota; kingdom Metazoa; phylum Mollusca; class Cephalopoda; order Sepiida; family Sepiolidae; genus Sepiola; species Sepiola atlantica. Next base: position 47,954,296 of record OY744516.1, read on the forward strand.
TAAAATATGATGAGCAACAACTTTCATCGTTTTGCTATATTTCCAGATTTCCAGTCGAATATAATTTATGGTTGCTGAAGAATAAAATATGTGCTTTACATAAGCATATGTCATAATCCTAACAGAGGTTCCTTGGTGAAAATCAGATTGTTATATTTCTGATAAACGAATATAAGCCCATACTTCTCCAACACTGCAGAAAACTAGCCTAGCCTCAGTGACAATTTACAGAAAATCGTATAATATGATGTTGATTTAATTTATACAGTTTTTTAAAAATATTTCTGATTATTTCTTCGTTCACAAGATTTCGGTGATTATATTTAAAAGAGAAAATGAGATGCAGCATTATAAATTATAAAAATAATAACACGAACTAAATGATATAATAAAGACCAGCATGCACTTATTTGAATAGTAATATACTATCCTGTTACAAAAACAAATAGCGAGTAAAACACTTCCTTTTTTCTAACCACTGGACGAAAACGGCTAAGGAAAGCGAAACAGCAAATTACAAGTTAGTCAACTACATCAGACTTACCGTATCGCTTGAAATGAATGCGGAAAGCAGACCTACACACTATACGTAAACGGCGGGTGCTTGTTTTATTTTACGTCATCAGGAATGGCAATACTGATTTATGTGTAAGAAATTGCGAAAACATGGGATTACCTGGCAAACGATCTCGGTGCGCGCTTTGTATGGCCGGATAGCACAACAAATGGCAAGATGGCGTCGGTGGCGTAATATTACCAGGTGATCACGTGAAATATTGTGTTCTCTCGCGCACACAAGAGTCCGGTTTGAAATAAAAGCGGGTCACTGGAGGCAAGAGGGGTAGAGGGAAAAACGTAGTCAATGGAAGACGACGGCGACGCTTTTAAAGAAGAAGAAGAAGAAGAAGAAGAAGAAGAAAAAGAAGAAGAAGAAGAAGAAGAAGAAGAAGACGTGGAAGAAGAAGACGTTGGAGAAGAAAGCCATGTGCACTAATCCAGAGTCCCTTGCGAGTGTTGTTCCTGTGTCTACTAAAAAGAGTTTCTTGGGCGTTTTCGACCGTCGTTGAGATTTTTCTGCCACAAGCTATTCCGGCTTTGTTATGGAGAAATTCGACATTAGATTAATTCCGGAATTCAACGGTTCTCCTGCTGGTCAATCGGTGGTCGAATGGCTGGAGAAGGCCGAGCGTGTTTGCCGGTTGTGCAAAATTAAAGACCCAGCTATGGTCATCCCATTGAAGCTCACTAAGGGGGCTTACGCCGTGTACCAGCAGGTCGGGGTTGATGCGACCATGGAGCAGATTGCACAAGCGCTGCACGGGGCATTTGGGACAGATCCTTTTGTTGCCTGGAGGCAATTTTCCGAACCGGCTTGGGCCGAGGGAGACAGTGGACGTCTACATGGTCGACTTGAAAAAGCTTGCTGCTCCCTTCGGCGGTGCGAGTGACCGCATATTGGCATGCGCCTTTTTGTCTGGACTTCCGGACGATGCAAGTCGACTGCTGCGGGCATCGTTGAGACTCACAGAGATTGGTTGGAGGAGTTGTTGGCGAGAGCACGAAACATCTTGAGGGACGATCGAGAACTGGTCTCTGCAGCAGTTGACACCCTGGACTCGCCAACAGAGGGCCTACGATGCTATACATGTGGTGGCCTCAACCACTTCTCCAGAGACTGCAGAAGCGGTACAAGGCGCACCCCAAATTATGGAGCACGAAAAGTAATACGGTGTCACCAATGCAATAAGCCAGGCCACATAGCACGGAATTGTCCGGGAAACGAGCAAAAGGGGAACGCCGCAGCGCTAGCACCCTCATCAAAGCGGCATTGAACAAAGCGCTTCCTACAGTGACAGTTCAAGTTGATGGGTGTAAACGTTCAGCGCTGGTTGACACCGGCTGTACCCAAACTCTCCTTCGAAAGGAATGTTGCACCACATGGAAGAAACGAAAGATCTCTGTCGGCAAAGGCTCATTGGTGTGTTGTGGGGTCAGTGTTGTTCATATCCGCAATGACAGTGCCCCCCCCCCCCCCCGCCAGTGGCTGTGACGGTGTTGGTGGTCGATAGGGAGCTGCTCGGATATGACCTTCTCCTTGGAATGGACACTATCACACAGCTAGGCGGACTTATTGTGAACAGCGCCGGTGATGTGAGATTCTCTCGACCAGACAAACAAATGTGTGCAGCAATCACTCTTGATGAACCCGATTTCCACGCAGAATACGACAAGGGCACAAACACTTGGACAGCGTCCTGGAAGTGGGCAGGCGACCAGCCGCCAGTGTCTTTGCGGAATCGGCTTACAGAGTATCCCCCTCCTGCGTAGCTTAGGGGGCAGTACGAGGCAGAACTTCAAGTGTGGCTGGATAACGGGTGGTTAATTCCATACCCAAAGGATGAGCTCGGGCCCCCACGGGGGCTAATTCCCCTGATGGCTATCAGACAAGAGAACAAGCAGAAAGTTCGACCTGTTCTTGATTACCGGGAACTCAATGAATACGTTGACCCGTACACTGCGGGGCTGACGTCTGTGCTCATAAACTGCGAGAGTGGCGACGGCAGGGTGCAAAAGCGGCCATACTGGACTTGCGAAGAGCCTACCTGAAAATACGTGTTGATAAATCGCTGTGGCCGTTCCAGACGGTGGTAATCAAATGAACTCGCTATTGCTTGACCAGGCTGGGGTTCGGCCTGAATGTAGCCCCGGGCATCATGACGGCGATCATGCAGGCGATCCGGCGTCAGGATGAAGCTGTGCAACAGGCGACATCGTCTTACATAGACAACATTTTTGTCAATGAGAGCTTCCTGTGTGCCCAGGCGGTCAAAGAACACTTTGAGCACTTCGGGTTGTCGTGCAAGGAGCCGGAGCGGCTGCAGGATGGAGCGAAGGTGCTCGGGCTGCAAGTAGACGGAAGTGCAGATTGCCTCCAATGGGGAAGAGGTGGTGAAATCCCGGAAATCCCACCTACAATTTCACGTCGGAGCACGTTTTCCGTGTGTGGAAAACTGGTGGGTCACTTCTCTGTGTGTGGGTGGCTCCGAGTGGCTGTGGTGGCTATAAAGCGACGGGCAACTTCTTTGTCAACAGAATGGGACGATGAGGTGCGTGATCCTGCCCTGCGAAGCATGCTGGTGGAAGCTGTGGCACGAGTGACCAATGATGACCCTGTACGGGGGAGCTGGTGCGTCGATGGGAGTGAGTTTACAGTTTGGGTGGACGCCAGCTCACTTGCCCTTGGTGTTGCTCTGGCGGTCGACGGAAGTATAATAGAAGATGCCTGATGGCTCCGGCCAGAGAATGACGCTAAGCACATAAACCTAGCTGAACTCGATGCTACACTGAGAGGAGTCAATCTAGCGCTTCAGTGGCAGGCTAGAGTCCTCCACGTTATCACGGATTCCACGTGTGTGCATCGGTGGATGACCGATGCCTTGAACGGAAAAGCACGGCTGAAAACGAAGGCATCGGCCGAAATATTAATCCGGAGGCGGCTTGCTACCCTAACCGAAACCATCAAGGAATACAACTTGGTCATAGATGTGACACTGGTGCAGTACTGTTTGAATCGAGCGGATCGTCTGACCAGAGTGCCACGCCGTTGGCTAGACCTGCCGAAAGAAGTGAACGAGCCAGCACCTGTAAATTGCGCTGCGGTGGGACGTAGACTCAGCCCGGAGCGTATCACTGATGTCCATTGCCAAAGCGGGCACCCCGGTGTAAACCGAACCCTTTACTTCGCCAGGTTGGTTGACCCCTCTGTGTTACGGAGGGATGTGAAATCTGTTGTGAGAAGCTGCAACACCTGCCAATCGATCGACTCAGCACCTGTCCGGATGAAGAAGGGCACACTCGGTGTGAAGTATAATTGGGATAGGATTGCGATGGACATAACTCACTACGACGGGGGGGGGCATTTCTTGACACTTATTGACTGCGGACCGTCCAGATTTGCATTGTGGCGTTCCTTTTGCCGGCAGGACACGGATGCCATTGTCCATGAGTTGGAAAGGGTGTTCCTCGAGCGTGGCCCTCCTTCTGAGATATTGACCGACAATGGCCCCGCTTTTTGTTTGTAGATGGCTGGGGTGTCCGTCTGCGTTTTCGGTGTGCCCATGTGCCCTGTGGGAACGGAATTATTGAGCGCGACCATAGGACTGTCAAGACCATCGCAGCGCGGAAGGGGTGTACGGTGCCTGAAACAGTCTATTGGTATAACGTTACCCCTAAGAACGATGTTTCACCCTCCACCGCACCAGCAAACGCGCTACATACATACCATGTCAGGGCGAGAGGTTCGGAGAGCAGCTCACTGCTCGAACCAGAGCCACCACAGGAGAACATAAAAGAAGGAGATGTCGTTTGGGTTAAAAATAAAACCCGAGGCCAGTGCACGACTCGCTGCGAAACCGGTCGTGTCACTGAAGTGATCAGCCCGCAGGCGATGCGAGTTGATGGAGTACCCCGTCACATTAAAGACTTCATGCCACGGAAGACAGCACAGATGATGATGAAGATCCGAACCCCCCTCTCCGAAGAAGCACTCGAAGTAAACGGGCACTGCCTTCCTGCTCTTTCTGTGATAATGAAATCAGGGAGGGGGGTGTAAGAAATTGCGAAAACATGGGATTACCTGGCAAACGATCTCGGTGCGCGCTTTGCATGGCCGGATAGCACAACAAATGACAAGATGGCGTCGGCGGCTTAATATTACCAGGTGATCACGTGAAATCTCGTGTTCTCTCGCGCACACGAGAGTCCGGTTTGAAATAAAAGCGGGTCGCTGGAGGCAAGAGGGGCAGAGGGAAAACGTAGTCAACGGAAGACGACGGCGACGCTTTTAAAGAAGAAGAAGAAGAAGAAGAAGAAGAAGAAGAAGAAGAAGGAGAAGAAGACGACGTGGAAGAAGAAGACGTTGGAGAAGAAGGCGGTGTGCACTAATCCAGAGTCCCTTGCGAGTGTTGTTCCGGTGTCTACTAAAAAGAGTTTCTTGGGCGTTTTCGACCGTCGTTAAGATTTTTCTGCCACAATTTATACATAAAAAATAAATTACTAATGTTATTGTATTGTTTGAATATTTTTTTAACTGTTCTAGATAAATTTGCAGTGTGAGCATTAGTGAATGATGAATTTTTCTGTCATTTATTTACAGAACGCGTACACTTGTATAATAAGGACGATGTAAAGTAATGAGGTAACAACATCGATTGATAAACTTATTAGATAATCATAAAACTGAAAAGGCGATAATTAGTGCCGACGGCAAATCACACTAGCGGACACGAAAAAAAAAGTGTGAAAAAAAGAAACAGTAAAACAGCTCATTTACTATGTACGTATATTACATTTTCACTGCTAGTTTAGACTGGGTTAGTGTTCATGATGTCGAATTGTTTATGTTTTCCTGGGTGACGCCTTGTTCACTGTTCGCATGTGTTACGCTACGCCATCTTTCTTTATCACGTTGCGTTGTATCAGCGAGGAGGATCATAAACAACACTTAACTCAAATCGTGGTTAAATGTATTCGTCAGGGAAAATATTTCGTAAACTTATTTTAAATCTGCTATCGGGGCTGTTCCTTATGTACGCTCTTTTTTTTATATCTGCTTTGCCTGAGTTCTCAATAAGAAGAGAGTGTATTCTGCCCTTCATTTCCCGCTTGTTACATCCTCTGAACGATACTTCTCTTCTGAGTATAGTCCCACAAAATCCGGCGAAATGTACAAGATTGACGGCTATAAGAATTCCGTAACTAAATGATATTAATAAATAAATTATAGTAGTGAAAACATTGAAACGAGCATGACAATGTCAGACACGTTTTAGCTCGGAACACATATATTTGGCTGCTTTACCGTTGCCGTTGACGTTTTTCGTGTCAGATCGATAGTCCAGAATGTTAAGATTGATTTCAATAGTTGTGTCTATAAACAGTAATTTCTTAACATATGCAATGTTGGCATCATATGTAGTTAGCTTGCTTACAAACAGTACTCTGGTAAAATATAGTATACGCTTGAGTTTGTCAGTCATTATGTAGTTTTAAAATGAATGATAAATAAAATGAATGTGCATAAGAAAGTCTTCAATAAGAATCATATATTACCACGGCGGTATATGAATTAGCTGTTCACAAACGTTTAAAATGTTATTAGTGATAGTTGTGTCTATAAAAGTTTTTCATATGAGCTGTAGAATTTAATTTATAATGTTAAATTCACTTTAGACAACCACCATACTGCGAACACAGTTTTATGAAGATAAACACAACACGTGTACAGAACATATTACCAGTGCACTGTTTAAGATCTTGTAAATTCTCAAAATCGCTGTTATTAAGATAGGAAAAACGATATTTCAATAGGGAAATATTGGCGGTATTTCAATCATTTTGAAACGATTAGAAATATTACCCACATCTAAATTAGATTAAACGACTGAAATGATCAACGTAACTATGAAAATTGTAATTCAATAAAATGAACAATAATATTTGTACATGTGACACGAACTACTAAATCAATTTAAGCAATAGGTTGAGCTATTCAAAGGCGACACGGGGAGTTTGGGGTGTGGTTTAGTCAACAATTGAGTTATCCCTCCTTTGCAGATTGGCTGTTTGGAGTCTCTAAACGCTAGATGGCTCTTGTGGGTAGTGAATTTGCATAGGTGGTGAGTGTATTAGTGTGTGAACTGTACTCTTAGGATTGAAGAGTTGAGTTCTTCAGAGAGCAGAGTGAAGTGCAGAGAGAAAGTGGTAGAGATTAAAATAGGTAACACATTTGATTGCCAGTAAAATATATGTGTTATTAACTTTCTCTCACGGATAGACCACGAGCTATTTCGGCGAAAATGAGCGAACGAGTGAAATTAAGCAGAATTTGGACGGATACACGGTACGAAGCCTTGAGAAAACGGTTGTGTGGTTTAATAAGCTGCAGCTGGTTACGAAGCTTCAAAAGATTCGTGACGTAGCGACATACATCTCATGTATTTGGGAGAGGAAAACAAATCCCTGAAGTCACGAATCGCCTGTCCAAGCGAAAACTTGTCTCGGTGTGCGGGAAGTTGGTTGATCATCACCCCATGGTCTGATGGATGCGGACTGCATGCAGCTTTTGGACATTGGATTACCAGTAACACATTTTTTTTATAAACTTTCTCTTACGGATAGTCAACAGAGGGTTGCTACAAAAAATCACTGTGCTGCGGCTTGTTCGTAAGGTAGAACTGGTTAAAATGTCCACCCATCTGGCGCATTTAACCAATGTGGGGGGGGGGAGTCCAGGATATCACGTGAATTTAAAAAACACGTGGTATTTCTTTATTTAAAAAACGCCGTCGCCTAAAAATATCAATGTTAACACTACTAACTTGCTCATAAACTACATTTTGAATTCACGAACGTCTGTTTCGTTACACCGATTATATATGTATGCGTTGCGCAATCCTACAAACGTTGTACAGTTGACCAGACACGTAATTGATGGCAGTAATACATCTATGACTAGCCGCCGACGTTGTGGTGAACGGATAGGAATTGCAATTCTCTAACACTAACTGATCTACGGATGCATCAGACTGTAAAAGATCCTAATATTAAAAACTGTCGCGAACTGCATTGTAGAACTTGCAATTATGTATGTTGTTTTTATACCCTATTTAGACGTCGGTCTACGCAATTTGATGCACAAACCGATCTTCATGAAGTAGAAAGTTAATACGAATAACTATAACGCATAGAATTAACTAATATTCTAAGATTCAAATGATCAAACACAATGAATAGTAATTCTTTCAAGCACAAATAATAATTTGAAACAGCAAAAAATGTATTCATGTAGTCTTAGTATAAAAGGTTTTGTTTGATTTTATTCATAACTGATTGTAAAAAGTAACGAAAAGAGTTCAACGTTTTTCATTTACTGTATCTATTAATTTGTAAATAAGTAATATTTTTGGATAAACGATTATTTTTAATTAATGTTTTCTGTCACATACGTTCGTGGTAATATCAATATCTATTTTTTTTTTGGGGGGGGGGGGGGTAATTTCCTTCAGGGAAGTATAAAGTTTACTGTCGTATACCGGTATGTTATTGTCAATTGTTGGAAGGTCAATAGGAAGCATTACTGTTTAATATATGATTTCTTCGTTAAAATCATTGTTTTCTTTTGTGTCGGGTTTAGATCAATGTTTCCGTATTTCGAGTTTAATTCGTGGGTGATTTGGAGTTCAACCTTAGACCAAGCCATGCAAAAAAATTCTAACTCGTCCGGCTTGAGGTCCGAACATGTGTCAGGTGCCACATTGTGTTGATCTGACTAGAGTGTTTAAATATTTCGTGGTTAATAAATGCCAGTGGATATCCTCGAATTTTAGTGCAAAAATAAGTTCCCCTTCACATATGCTCAATTGATTTATCATGAATCATTTAACAAATAATTATGCAAATTATGCATTCAAAGGAGTTCTTCTTAATGGTGCATCTATAGTAGATATATACATATATATATATATATATATATATATATATATATACATATATATATATATATATATATATATATATATATATATATATATATATATATATATATATTCAAAGCATCATGTTGTGTTATTGTTAAAAAATCAGCGACTCGTTTTAATGGTAATATAGGAGTGACATATGGAAACTACTTTTGCATTTATTCATTAAGATTACATTTCGAAAAATATGATTCTGTGCGCATGAGCGTCAATAATATACATGTGCTTGATAACATCCTAAACTATTGAACTTATCATTAGGAAATATGGAATATGTATTCTTGGCAACAGGGTGAGTAACGTGGGCATATTATTCATATTGTAAATGTTACCATTTAGTGGGTTCTCACTGAAACCGTACCATACCACCAAAGAAAGAAACCACATTAAAATGAAAAACTGCTGCTTTATTTGTTGCTTATGAGACACGTATTCTACTAGTATTTTTTATGAGTAAAATATGATGCAATGACAAATTTATATGTTTACACTTCATACTTATGTAGGTAGTGGATCATAACCATGAAAGAAAAGTCGTTTCAATAATTAATGAAAATAAATGGCTTAGACAAATTTAAAATACTATGATGAAATGAATAAAAACACAATTTTAATCTTCCTGCGGGAAGACATGTAGCTGATAAAACACGTTTCAGTTAACATGTTCAGTTAAGATATTGATACAAAGACGTGATAGTTCAAGCAGGAAGATACGATGTTCAGAAATATTATGAAGGAAACATGAGTAAGACAGTGGGAAAACATTATAATCCATGTAAATAGTTTTAAAAGTCGTTAAAGAGACTACAAGTTGCTAAAAAATTATGATGTTTCCATAATAATCTGATTTTGTAAGAATCCAAAAAGTGTAATAAGATGAATGCAGCATATATATATATATATATATATATATATACATATATATATATATTATACAAATATATATATATATGTGTGTATACATATGTATATGTATATATATATATATATATATATATATATATATTTTATAAATATATATATATATATATATATATATATATATATATATTATAAATATATATTGATATGTATGTATAAATATATACATATATGAGGAATAAAAGAAACAATGCTTCAGACAAAATGTAAAAATAAAAATTTAATAAAGGATAAGAAAATCAACAACTAGCAAAAATAAACTCAAAAACACATATTGAATAGTTGGTAGAACTATTCAATATGTGTTTTTGAATTTATTTTTGCTAGTTGTTGATTTACTTATCCTTTATTCCATTTTTATTTTTACATATATATATATATATATATTATACTCGTAATCCGGGGTTTCGAATCGCATGACCGGTAGTGAACAGTCATATCTCTATGCTGGTGAGTCCCGATTATTACGACGAAGCGTATAGTGCATATATAGTAAACAATAACACATATTAATTATTTGTAGCTCCTAGAAAAACCCGTCTAGAAGAGCACTGAAAGTTTAGTAGGTATGTATCTACCTCCCACAGAGTAAAATGTGACACAAAGTCGGAAGTGAGATTAGATAAGTCAGCACCCTAGAAGAAGAGCACTTATGACATTTAAAAAATGCCTGGTAGACTCGTAAGTATTCTCCAGTACGGGCGCCTCAGGCAATTACCAATAAACTAACCCCTTCACCAAGGGTGAGAAGGCAAAGCCTAGGAGGGTGAACCTCTTAGAACTGCACAGGACAGCCCTATACACCGGCGTAAATTAAGCCCCGAAAGCCAAGACGATACCGGTCTATAGGGTGTATGCATCGGAACAGATACTACACTGTGATTCCAGCCAAAAATCCGAGAAAGCGTAAGTGTAGTATTAACACAGCATGACGTCGCTAGCTTTAAATGCATCGTTCCTTATATTAAAGTCGAACGCTTTATTACGTCAAGCCGCCGCATAAAGTGTTTAAATTATCACCGTTTATTCGCTGTTTAACATGGCCCCATTGTTCCAGGCGTCGGAAGTTGAGTTGCAATATACTCGTAATCCGGGGTTTCGAATCGCATGACCGGTAGTGAATAGTAATATCGCTATGCTGATGAGTCCTGATTATTAAGGACGAAACGTATAGGTACATAGATAATAAACAATAATAAATATTTATTAGTTGTAGCTCTTAGAAAACACGCCTAGAAGAGCACTGTAAGTGTAGTATTAACACAGCATGACGTCGCTAGCTTAAAATGCATCGTTCCTTTCATTAAAGTCGAACGCTCTATGACGTCAAGCCATCGTATAAAGTGTTCAGGCGTCGGGATTTGAGTTGCCAAATACTCGTAATCCGGGGGTTTTAATCGCATGACCGGTAGTGAATAGTCATATCTCTATGATTAGTCCCGAATATTAAGGACGAAACAAATATTATATATATATATATATATATATATATATATATATATATATATATAAATATATGTAAATATATATATACATATTGTACGTGTATATGCATATATATATCATGTATATATATATATATGTATATATATATATATATATATATATATATATATATATACATGATATATATATTAAATTAGCATCGTGAGACAAACATGTAACATAAAGCCGTACAAATTTATGACAACACGTGTCACCATGATATGTATAAATATTGCGAAACAGACATTTTCTGGTATTTCCCAACCTTATATAATACAACCCAACCAAGAAGAATTTAAAAAGTCAACCAAAATGTAATGTTTAAGGTTAATTATGCAAAACAACTACTGGTGACCTCAACCCGAAATGAACTTAAAATATCTCATGATTTGCAAAAGTTTACATTATTTCAGAAAGATGTTCCCTCAAAATTTTTACATGGGGAGAATAAAAAAGTTGCAACACCTACCATTGTGTTTATTGCTGCAAACAATAGTGTAACGCTAAACCCGTTCTTTTGAGCTGAAAATACACTTGTTTTTTGTTTTTTGGTGTTTTCTTTTTACCTGTGTCGAGCTACTTCTCTCTATAGATAGTTATGTTGTGAAACGTATTGTAAAATATTCATGACAAAATAATTTCCAAACACGCTGTTTTGGTAACTCATAATTATCTCACATGTTCGTCCACGGTATGCGAAAGTTGTTTCACGCAATACGACCTTGTCAAATATTTATTTTAAAGAGGCAAAACAAAATGTGTCACACTAGAAGCTATTTGATAAAAACACGTAGGTTAATATTGTAAACATGAATATAAATTGGCATATGTTGTCCCGTGAATGCCTTATGGTGTTGACTCAACTATCCGGGTGGGCGTCCTCAAATCTGTGTGAGAAGCTCGGGCTAACGCTCTCTCTGTCACCGCTCACATACATGAAGTGTTTTAATCATCATACACACACATTTCTTGAGCATATTTCATTTTAAATACGTCGCGTCTCTGCCTGGAAAACCTTTATATAACATGATTAAGATTAGAATAGAATACTATTTACTCTGTCACACTCATCTTTGTAATAGCATTTGAAGATTGTCCTAGTATCTCTTTAAGAAAATTGTCTATTCGTCGGTCTGTCTTTTACAGTTAAGTTGAAATGTATTGTTCCTTCTAAACTCGAACATCGAATGGACGTATCCTTAGAATATGCATTGTTGTTTTTTTTATTTTCTTTAATCGAACAAGAGTCGGAAAATAATTTCGTTGCAACAGATAATCTTTTAAGTGAGGTTGTTTCTTCTGCCCACGGTGTGTTTATAGATATATAGAAACTAATATCTGCCGCGACAGTTTTTATAAGGTCAGTGCACTATTCAAGAGACTGCAATTCTGTGCCTGGAAGTGCATCCTAATCAAGGTCATGTGTCTGTTTTCTGTTAATACTCTATACGCCATGTTTATTGGTGCCAGTGCGGTCATAACAAAGTATTTGACTTTCGTTCTTACTTTCCATGGATGACACAACTAAATATCAAAATATGTTTTATAGAAATAATGGTTTATCTGAACCGATAATTCGCTATTTACTCATCAGTGCCAAGTGGGTTGTAGCACTCGACTTTTCTTTGGTATCCGTATTTCTAAACAATTACAAGGTGTTTATGTATATCCGAAAACGATATGATATACCTCAATAAAGGTGAACTAATCTGACTGATAATATTAGCAGAAATTGTTCTTAATTATTACTCCAAGATTAAAAGTGAATTATTATCTTTGTATCTGCGTGTTAAATATTAGCGAGTAGACCCATTATTATATAAAATAGATAGTTGAGATTAACAGAAAATGAAAAGTCGGCCAATGCTAACGTGATGAACCTGAGGCGAGGATTGTTAGAATGTGAGAATCAATAGAAACAGATATGGACAATCCGTTTGGGAGCCCCCCAGAGAGTGGAACTGTAAAATGATATAGGCTTACAAAATATAATCCTTGCATGAGTTAGACATTCTCGACTAATGAAAGAACTCATTTTAAAGTGGCGTACTCTCGGCCGGGAATGATTACTCGAAGTACGTACGAAGCAAACATGCAGCGACCAAGATAGGGATAACATTTCATGTGTGTTTGTAATAATTACGTCAACTTGGTTGTTGCGTGTCTGACGCAACTTGAAACGCAACATGAACACACACATTTAAATTGTAAAAACTACGATACAAATAAAATAATTCATCTAATATATTCCCTACATTCATGAATATCAGGTTTCTTTGTAAAAGAGATACTCCATATTGTAGGATCTTCTACGCTTCTTCTGCATTCCTAAATATACACTCAGTCTTAGTATGTGTAAACAAATAGTAAGAAGTTCATATATCTATACTCCTGAGATTCAAGCTTAAGTCTTTTCCACCCATTTGTTCTTTCAGTGTTTTTATCTTCATATGTTTAGCATCCTGTCGGCAATCTCTATGTTTTTCCTCATAAGCATGTATGTGTGTCAGTCTTAATCTAACTTATATTATATAACTGTACGACTAGTGGCAGTGCTGATTTCGTAGTATTATATTCCGTTATTTTTCAGGGTAGATGAGTAAAGTACAAGTAATCCGATATATCCGTAACAAAACATACGATTCCCAGAAATACACTTTAAAAAAATATATTTAATACAGTTCTGTCTGCATTCCTGTACTATTTTCGCGATGTATCTTTGAACACCCAACGAGGTTGTATGCATGCCCGTTTTCAATGCAAAATGTAAAATCACTAATGCAATGAATCAATTGCATTCAAATTTGAAATTAATAGCTCAGAATATAATATACGAGCACAGCGCCAGGCGTTGCCCGGGATTCTGATGGGGAATAGTGTCTAACGGTATAGAATAAAGTCTAGTAATAATAACAGTCGATGTTATGTTGACATCATTCTGAGTAATGTATAGCTAAACAAATTGACAGTTTAATATCATAATCGCGAATTACTTTAAAAAGTACAATCACAGATAAACACGCGTGAATGTTTACTATGGAAATCATCACCTAGCTATTTAAAAGTGATTTTAACAGTTCGATTTGTTAATAAAATCACCGCGAATGAACGTAATAATTAATGAAATAAGTTATAATAAAAAAGATAGTAGCAATCGATTTCTCATAGTCATCAGCGCCACGAATTAGAATTCGTTAGTTTAAGAAGTGCCATAGAAAAGATGCCAAGCAGCGCAGATCAACAGATTGTTAAACGTTGGTAACAATTCCCAAACATTTAAATAATAGTGGAAAGGAACTCGTGCTGAAGCAACATAAAATTACAGAAAGGATAATAAAAAAAAGTAAACCAACAATTAAGAGCCCAAGTTTTAAGAAATATGACGACGAAGTAAATAAGATATTGGGAAAAATTAAAGTAACAACCGCGAAAAAGCTGAAAAAATCTAGTGGGTGCAATATATGAAGAGGGTGGAACACGATTCAGTTTATGGAAACAGAAAAAAGAAGAATAAAGGTAATAATGAAAGGAGATTCAGATTACAGAAAAATATCAATGAATTGTAAAGGCAAAAGAAAACTTAAGAGCATAGTAGAGTAGAACAGAAGAACATGAAGAGGAAGAATTAAAATTGGCTATGAAGAAATAAAGAGTAGACACATAAAGCTGATGTGGGAATAAAGGAGAAAAGAACGGGATAAAGAAAAGAACAAATGCCGCAATGAATTTGTGAAAGATCGTTATAGGTTTGCAAAACACTTTATGTGATGAAAGCAAACGCGGACAGCTAGACTTCTTGAAAAAGGAACTAGAGGAACACTCGACAAAAACCGTACACAGATGAAAATTGTAGGGAAATATTTGCCAACGGCACCAGCGAGAAAATTCGATAATGAAGACTTGAGAATGAAAAAAGTAAACGATTTTGTAAAAAAAAAAATCAGAGCAAACTATATGCCAGCAAACGATGGTGTGCGTTATAAAGTTTATAAATATTGTTAAAAACTGAGAAAGAGTTTATTTCTGTTAATCCGAGAAATGTGGAGAAAAAGAGATGTTGCCGAGAGGTGGATTATAGCGGAAGGAGTTGATATCCTAAAGGAGGGGGAATCAAAACAACTAGAACAATCTCGACCAGTGTCCTTATTAGACATCGACATAAAAATCTTGTTTGGAATACTTACTAAAACAATTATTACATTTGCAACAGAAAACGAATATATGATGAATCAAATCAGAAGGCAGGTGTACCTGGTATCACTTGATGCGTTGAACATTTATTTTCCATATGCAATTAAAAACAGCAAGCTAAAAGCAACAAAAGCGATGTGTATTTTTCATTAGCAACTTACAGATATGTTTTTTCTTTAAATCTGAAAATTCATTTGTTGATAAACCTTAGGCTTAATTTTACAAATGGCTTGTCTGTATTAACAATTGATAAAACGCCCGTAATTTTTCATATAAATACGAATATCGAGTGTATCAGGTATTGTGCCTGTTTGTCGGAAAATATCTTAATAACCGCTTTTGAATAAAATATTAGTATATTGTAAACTATATATATATATATATATATATATATATATATATATACTTCAGACTGTTGTTCATTTTTGGTTGTGGTTCTGTTTACACAGTTTTCTTTTCTAGTTTTATTTACTTCCTTCTTGAATTTAGATGAGGTAATCGACGAACATTAAACATCTAGCAAAAAGCTAAAACCGACCCATTAGTAAAATAAATGTAATATGAGAAGGACAGTCTAAAACATTTAAATAATGTGATTCAATATATATTGAGGTGTATTTAATCATATGTGATAAAAAGAGCTTTATACATAAGCGGTGTTCAATTAGGGGTGGGACGTGATGGGTGAAAATTTCAGATTCATGCGAGTAATATTTTTCCGTGTTCATTTATACATAAATAACACTTAACAATACAAACATTTTGAAAATGTTGCAAAATTCAGAAGATGCAGGCCAAAAATAGCTGTTACGGCTCCACGGCACTCAAAATCCATCATATTTCGGTGAAAAAAATGTTTCATGCAATATTGCAGGTCCTAAAACATAATCAAAAGCTATGAATAGGTATAGATGGTTAAATCCTATATAGTACTGTAATTTAGGATCATTTTCAGGCTGTAAAAGTGTTTTCATGAATGTAGAATAGCCAAAAACTAGTAGAAAAATAGTCAAAATGTCCAACATCAAAAACTTCACATGTGTGGGACACACATAGAAGATGTAGAGGTACATGATTGGAAGAGAGAGACGCAGCGATCAGCTGTTACATTTGGAGATTCTTCTGAACGGAATCTGTCATGACAGCTGTCAGATTTTTCCCAAATCAAAGCTTTATTGCACCCTACTGTCAGGGACAAACGATTAAGTTATGCCAAAAAAAGATTTACAATGTTCCTTCGATCTTCAACTGCGATGTTTAGTGAACGAAGACAAATTTCTTCGCATTGGAAGTTTGAATCACCAATGATGGCCACTTACCATTTAGTCTTTGGTGTAATAGTGGAAGGTTATCACATCAGATGGAGTAGTATCAAAAAGTGCTAAGGCAGCATTCCTTTCTTTCTGTATTGCCATCAAGTGCTTTATCTTCCGAATCGTCTTTGCTGATAGGAGAACATACTTATATTGTATATATTCTTCCTCAGTGTGAGGTCGTTTATTCTTCGGCGGTTCAACATCATCTTTTTCAACATCAGCTTCCAGAGCGTAGTTCAACTCCAGATGTTTCTCAGTCGCAACTTTATACGCTATCCGTGCTGCTTTTGGGGAAATGTTTGCGGCTGATGAGGAAGCAGCCAGTGCAATCTTGATGGAGTCAGTACATGTTTTGTTTCCTTCACGGAGATTGAAAGTCATATCTGTCTGAACTCCAACTTCATTACAGCTGACTGTGGTATGTACTCTCCATGACCGCTCCACAGCAACATTGATAGTTGTATCACTATCGTCGAGAGTACTGTTCATTATTGTAACCCTTTCTACTTCCTCTGTAACTGAAATAGCCATCTCTTGCTCCTCCCTTTCCTCCGTCTCAACAACCATTGATTCATGTTCTTCATCGATATGCATGTTGTAAATTATGACCTTCCGGTTGAGTGCAACTTGATCAAAGAAAAACTATGTCTCATTTGCATCAAACGTCTCCACGTCAACACCCTTTCCCAAAATATTGAAAAGAATGTGATTTTTTGTCTTCTATTCAATCATGTTTGACCTCTTCGATCCATGGTCCTTCTGAACCTTGCTATTGTACTCTCTCAAGTATCGATCAAGTTTATCTTTCACTCCTTTCATTGTTGTTAGTTTAATGTATCTTCCAAATGCTTCTTGCCAGTGAGCCAGCAGACACAGAGAAAATTAATGGAGATGCTCTTTCTTTTTTGTAGATCCATAAGTTGGCGCATGATGAACTATGGCCAAAACGCACTCATGTACAGTTGGGAGGTTTTCAAGCAAAGTGAAATCCCAATCATCGTACTGGTACTTTGTTCCACTCATCCTATCTTGTCAATTAAACTGAACTGAACTGAAAAAAAAAATTATTGTTATTGAACTACTTGAATATAATACAATGCAATGGTTTCGACACTACAATGGTTTCGACTATCTACACCCATTCATAACCATTGTAGAGGCTTGGGAACCAATTAGGTTGCTTAACGGAGGATTATGGCTAATTTGGGCTATTTTTCACTAGTTTTTGTCTATTTTACATTCATGAAAACCCATACAGAGCCTGAAAAGGGTCCTAAATTAAAGTACTATATCAGATTGAACCATCTATATCCATTCATAGCTTTTGAGGATGGTTTAGGATCTGCATTGCCGCATGAAACCACTTTTTTACCGAAAAATGATGGATTTTGAGTCCCGTGGAGCCCTAACGGCTATTTTTGGCCTACAATTTCTGAATTTTGCAAAATTTTCAAAATGTTTGAGTGGTTAGTGTTATTTATGTATAAATGAACACAAAAAAATAATACTCGCATGAATCTGAAATTTTCACTGAATACGTCCCACCCCTAGTTCAATCTTTAAACTTTATTATAAATGTTGTATTGCCAAAGCACAATCATAGATTACTGAGTACAGACCATCTACAGACAATCTATAGATTGTATTAATTCAATTTTTCTGTTGATAAGCACACTAGACAAAGTAATTTTCAGTCTAATGTTAACTTTGTTTATTAAGAACCATTTGGTTATAATAGTAACCGATTTTCTAACAACCTGTATGATATACGCTAAAGCATTTCGTGTATGTTCGTATGTTATCACCCTTCACACACATTAACAAATGAGATAGTCTAATCAGTAAATATGTTAGTTGATGATTAATCCGATATTTCTAAGTTAAAAAATTCCGAATCTACTCATTAACAAATACACTGAAGACATTGCCAAGGCTGCAACAAAGATGGTGGGATCCCTCTACCGTGCTAGTAAACTCCTCACACTGGACATTATCATGTATCTTTACAAAGCAACAATCCGTTCATGCATGGAGTATTGCTGCAACATCTGGGCTGGGGCATCATCAACCAGTCCCTCCGTCTAAGACAAGGTCAAAAAAAGAGTCGCCAACTTAATAGGTCACTCACTATGCACCAAGCTCCAACTGTCCCATCGCCGCAATGTTGCATCCTTGTGCTTGTTTTACAAACACTCCAATGGATTGTGCTCCGATCAACTGGCTGATATAATGCCCTTTAACGTAAATACACTACACAAACTCGACAATCAGCTAAATCCCACCCATTCTGTGTTGATGTCCTCAGATTCCGGAGAGACTTCTACTCCAATAGCTTCTTTCCTCGTGCTGTAGGCATATGGAACTCCCTTCCTGCTCCCTGTACCTCCGACTGTTGTGGCATGCAGAGGTTTAAAACTAATGTAAACAGACATCTTGTTACACAGCTCCCAACTTTGGATGACACACTAAACCTACACCCTAACTCTCAGTAGCCCCTTACGTTTACAGTGGCGGCCTACCTTGTTTGGGGTTAAGTATGTTTAAAGAAATGTTAAAATAATTTGTACCAAAATGAAATTATGTCGTCTCGTCGACTAAAATAGTTCAGTTTTTATCTTAATTTTTTTGTATTTTTGTATTTCTACTGAAATCGCTTCAGACAAGACATGCAGCCACATTATGTAAGGCACTAAGCAAATATATATATATATATATATATATATATATATATATATATATATATATATATATATATATATATACTACTTAAAGGAAAAAACCTAGCCAATGATTAGTGTTACATGGATAGATGTGTATCCAGAAAACAGCAACTCTTTCCAATTTGTCAGAAACATCGCTGATAGAATGCGGCGAGCAAAATACAAAATAATAGAACCGTGGTCCACTTTCTACTCTACATTTATTTTAAATAAATACATTTCAAAAAGTGGTATTTATTTTTATTGATTTGAAGAATATTTGCGTGATAATTATTCTTTAGGTAAGAAGTAAGATATTCTTATAATTTTAAACATAATTAAATTGGTATAATTCGAAAGAAACAAGATACATACTCATTTTATTTATTTAAATAATATTAAGGTGACAATGATAATTAATTCTTACTAGAGAAGAAAGAGCAATTTTTAACGGCATTAACGCTGACAAACATTTATTATTTCCAATAGAAGATTATTATTAAAAGAAATGAACGAAATAGATTAGAACCGTGAAATTTCCAGGAGGTCCCAATAGTATATTATGATCAGGAGAAACTCCATAATCTACATATTTTTATGTGTGTATGTTGTACTTTACGGTTATGAGTAAACATTTATCAACTGAAACGCGTAATTATCGGCTCTGCAATTTTGTAGAATCGCGATGAGCACGTATATAAGTCATAGAAAAAATCCCACTTGTCATGACTGAATCGGACCAAAAGTTAAATGGTTCTATTGAATAGTAATTATAAATGCTATTATATCCCTGGAGCGATTTCATATATATTTTAATGGACATTGTTCTGTTACAGACTGTGTTCCATTTCTCCACAAAAAAGACGAACATAGAGGTTGTTGTTTTTAAAGTGAATAGTAAGAGTCACGGTCGAATCGATAGGATTGGGCCAATTTCACATTCATTTTAATAAACGCGCTCACAAAAAACCGTCCATTCTTTATGTCAGTTTCCCACAAATCAATAAATACGCCAGAGTAAATTGCAAAAAGGCACACCGAAATAAATTAGCTGAATAAATGTCGCTTTCGTTCTCCATTTTGCTTGTGTATACTAAATTGAATCGATGGCGACTGAATCAATAACATTTCTGCAACCAACCAATATAAGGTTTAATGCTAAACTGACAGCCAGGCCTGCAAACACACAAATGGGCGTAGTGTTGATATTAACTCTGAACCGGCTAAAAATCGACCACGTCAAAAAACGCCATTATTTCTATTCTTCGTAAATGTATTACTGTTTTTATTGTAAGAGAAATTAGAACCCAAACAAATGTCTGATGCGCCTTTTCTCCGCGATGTTTTCGGGAAAAGATAAGTTTACGTTTGTTTGGCTGTTAGTGCATTAATCTTATGATGTGTTTGCAAATTAAATCATTAATTATTCAAAGAAAGTTAGATCGGAATATCACCATTGACGCTGAATACAAACTGAGATAAAACACCGATTTCTGCGATAAGGGTCGGAAATATCCGGGAATTACTTCTCATAGATATTATCAGCAAATATATAAAATTTACTTCAATAGCATTTGATCAAAATCTACCAATATTTAAGATTACTTATCATTTGCATTAAATAAGTTCTGATATAAAATACATCTAATTTGGCCAGAACATGCACTATTACAGAAATATATCAAAGTATAGTAAGGTTTGCTCACACATGCGAAAACAAAGCTGTTATCACAGGGATGCAAAACAAGTTATACGTGACAGTAATTGCTAAAACATTGTGTTTTAGTGATGCAAAGAATTGTGTACTCTTAAACCTTTTCATTTGAACTAGAACCACACTTAGTTCGTTACCTATATATGGGTTCTAGTCACATTTACTTGCCTCCGCACGAGGGCAGAGTTTGACACACGCTCAGTTTTTTACATTGGAGAAATCAAGCTCTTCAAAACGAGTCTCTCTGGATGAGAACAAAAATTCTCACGTCTAAATATATTTCTCATTGATTGACCAAGGACAAACAAGATTGCGTGTAGTATAAGGACAGATACGACACTTCGATCCTAGCAAAAAAAAACGAATTTGTTTTGAAATACATGTTTTTCTATTTATGATGATCATGTTACGAAGCATGTGAAATGTATGAAAAAACGATTCCCAAAAGAGACGTTTTGGTAAATCATAGTTATATTACATACATCTATACTATACTAAAATGCGGTTACATTCGATACCACCCTTGTTTAAGATGTTTGTTCTATTGAAGTAATCTAAGCAAAATACGTGTCATCTGATAACAAATTTGATAGAAAATAAAAAAGCAGGGGTAAATGTGGTCAATATGGCCACGTGCCGTCTAATCAAGTCATTCTGGTAAGTCAACGACGTGAACGATAAATGTCTGGATTTCAAAAATAAAACCCTTAGCTGCGGCTTCAAATGTTTTTGAGACACCCCGTCTATCGGTGCATCTCTCACAGCTCATATTCGTTTTGTTGTATATAACCACACGCACAAATTGAATAGATATACTTTATATAAGCTACGTGTGTCTATCTTCCTACTACAAGTTGAAATTAGCATTTGCGTTGGTGTGGCATGATAAATATTAAAAGAAAACTTTTTTTTTGTATGTCACTCTTATGTTTTCGATAGCATTTGAAGACAGTGCCCTCATATCTTTATATGTAGCTCTGTCCAGTCGTCGGTCTCTCACGGTAAAGTTGCTATGTGATTTTCATTGCTAAACGCGTAGATTGAATGGGCGCATCTTTAGGCAAGACGTGCTTGTTTTCTTATTTTTTAATCGAAGAAGAATCGGAAAAATAATTTCGTTGTAACAGATAATCTTTTAAGTGAGGTTGCTTCTTCTGCCCACGGGTGTTTATAGATATATAGAAACTAATATCTGCAGCGACAGTTTTTTATAAGGTCGGTACACTATTCAGGAGACTGCAATTCTGTGCCCGGAAGGGTATTCACATCAGAATTATGTTTTTCTTTCTATTAATACTATGTACGCTATTATTGTTGGTGCCAATACGGTCATAACAAAGTATTTGACTTTCATTCTTACTTTCCTAGCAGAATATTAACAAATATTAAAAAGTAATTTAATGGAAATTATTTTTCCTCTGAATCGATAACGTTTCTCTATATTTTCCAGGATAAACTGGATGCTTTCACTTGACTTTCTTTTTGATACTTTTATTTTTAAGTATGCAAAAAATAACTATTTATATAGAATTCGACTTTTTGCTTCGAAATTGATATTTTAAAATTTTATTACGTTCATGCCGTTATATGATTGACGTTTTTTTGCAATAATCAGATCTGTTGAATATTGAATGAATAAACGCACTAGTACACACAAAACGGTAAGGTTAAGCTGACTAGACTGAGCGAATTAATTGAAGCGGATACAACGTAAAATGGCTTACAGAGAGGGTGTAATAAATAAGAGTATAGTTTCGTCGAGGCACGCAATGTGTGAACACGAGAAATGGAAATGCGCTGACAAAATATGAGTAAACATTGATTAACTATATCCCCTGTATAACTCTACCTTCTATGGTCAGTGAATTAGAACGGAGATCAAGTCGAATGGACCACCTTTGTTTTCTATTACTGTTTCTTGTCTTAGTCTTTTGGAAAGTATAAATGAGACGCATTTATTTCAGAATGACGTACAATGACAAGCAACTAACGAGGTCTGAATATTAATTGTGAACGCTCATGGGGTTTTGTAATAGTGACAGTAGCTTGGTTTTAGAAGTATGACAGAAAGTTGACAATGTAACTGATGTCGCTTATGGAAATTAGCCGAATTCGTAGATGTTGCATGATATATTAAGTATTATTTTTCAAAGAAAAAAATATTTATTCAAAATCAATATTAATAGAATTATTTCCAAATGTTTACCTTATTTCGACCTTGCATATCAACATTTGAACAATGATTCCACGTTGTCTTAGGTTTCACAAAAATCAATTTTACTCGCATGTTCTTAAGCACTAAATGTTTGATCCTGTGAAAGAATATTTTCCACCATTAATTGTTATAAATAATCTAAGAGGAATACCCAGCGTCGACCGGGATTATAATTCACGTAAATTACATAGATTACCGAAAAAATAATAAAATACTGAATTATCTGCGTAATATTATAATTTAAAATGTTACGGTTAATTTAAGGAAAAAATAAAGTAAAAATAAGTATTTCCTGGGTTACGT
This sequence comes from Sepiola atlantica, assembly GCA_963556195.1. Lineage (NCBI taxonomy): Eukaryota > Metazoa > Mollusca > Cephalopoda > Sepiida > Sepiolidae > Sepiola > Sepiola atlantica. The sequence continues at coordinate 47,977,677 of OY744516.1, forward strand.
TCGAACTCACAATCTGTATTTAAGTATAGCACACTACATAATTTATCCACGGGGCAAGTATACATTAGTGATGCTATCATATACATAAATCAAACTTTCTTTTCTTTTTCTTTTCTTTCTTTTTCTTTCTCTACTGTATTTCTGGCTTAATGTAGGCCAGCCACTTATCAAAAGAATAAGGGAAAGAAAACATAATAGCGAATGAAATCGTTAGTATGAAAAAAAATGTGTCTTAAATATTTTCCTGGCGTCCATGAAAACAGTGAGAGGATAACAACTTTTCCCACTTGCTTTATTAATAATAAAAATAAAATATTGATAACTGTTAATTATTAAAATCAGTGGAAGCGTTTCTAAAATAAAATTGTAACATTTAACAACACGTGAACCCAATAGTCATGATTGATGAAAAAATAAACACATTTTATTAAATTCTTATAACATTCTGCCCTTTAAAACATGTATGTAAATCTGAAATATTGAGCTGATACGCATCAAATGTAATACGGTAATCTTGCATTTATATTTCTCTTTATTAAATGTAGATTGAACAAATAAAGGTTAGGAGGCTCCCAACGCGCAACTAAAACCACCCTGATAAAATTAAAAGTGCCTACAGAGGACTACCAACCCCACCTTTACCGAGTTTCTTCCCCCCTCTCCCTTTTAAGAGTGTTCGTTAAAAATTATTACATAATTACATTGGAAAACTCGACCATCTGACAAAATCAGCCCGATAGCTTCACTAGGGTGCACTAAGAGATTCGGAAAAACTTCCATTATATTCTCCGATTAATTTTACATAAGAATATGCTTTTAGATTCCATGTAGATTATTAAACGAACCCAAACACACACATACACACCGGCATTGAGTTTTATATATTTAGATATATGTTTATTTACCCTGTTATACTATATTTAGATATATGATTATTTACCCTGTTATACTATATTAAGATATATGTTTATTTACCCTGTTATACTATATTAAGATATATGTTTATTTACCCTGTTATACTATATTAAGATATATGTTTATTTACCCTGTTATACTATATTAAGATATATGTTTATTTACCCTGTTATACTATATTAAGATATATGTTTATTTACCCTGTTATACTATATTTAGATATATGTTTATTTACCCTGTTATACTATATTTAGATATATGTTTATTTACCCTGTTATACTATATGTAGATATATGTTTATTTACCCTGTTATACTATATTTAGATATATGTTTATTTACCCTGTTATACTATTCTTAGCATTTATATGTGTTTTCATCTGGATATATAATTTGTTTTTACGTGCAAAGTCGTTTCTAAATGTACGTGTAACATATTAACAGGCTTATGTAAATGGGGGATCAACAATGATCTTAATGCACGCGGCTGCAGCGTAAACGTAGCTACACTTCTTTTGTATTCGATTGCGAATAATCCTAACATGTAAGATCACATAGATATACACGTATGTACATATTTTCTAATGGAGGCGGTTCTCTTAAATGATGATGTCTTTTTGGTTCGGTGTTAATGACTCTACCGACAATACAGTATATCAACATGTTGATCGGGCCAACCGAAACAAGGCGTTTCGTGTGGTCTCGGGGAGAACAACGCATAGCTTCTATGTACTATCACTATTCTGTCTATGATCTGGCGAACTAATTTCTACAGAATGCAAACAAAACTATTCGCCTCAAACTATTTGAAATATTTTATCTGATTCGTCCAGTAACACCTAATGGTAGCGATGGCTGATGTTTAGTGTAGACGAAACGCTGTACCTAGCGAGGTTATTTATACTGGTGAATAAACCAAACTAATTTGCTGAACTGAAACGTCAGACCCGATTCAGATTAATTCTTGAATGCTGAGCTCTACCCTTGTGTCAGATTTTCTTTTATAACATGTCATTTTCTTGCTGTCAGGATAACAGACAAATTAAACAGTAAATCACATTTAATATTCGAATCATTATTATTCTTCCTTCCAGCTTACATCTTATGCGGAATCTGCATTGCCCACGGCCTTTTAAAAACATACTACTACTATTACCAGCAATGCTTCAAGCAAACTA
>OY744516.1:47982267-48029767 GCA_963556195.1 Sepiola atlantica
CATGTTTCGGTTGTACTCTACACAAAAACTATACCTCTTCAGACCAAAAAAGACATGGAAGTGAGTTGAATTTTGAAAACTTTCCTATTAAGTAAATCGTTTTGGGGAATGTGATATGTTTATAATTTTAATCGGTCAAGCTCAGTATCAGATTACATTCTTTACTTGTTAACTCTTTCAATTATTCTCTATCTTTTTTGTTAATTTCATTACATTCATCATTTGTTCTTTAACTAATGTTCCTTCCATTTCTTTCCATTTATTACCCACTTGCTTGGATTCCTTCCTTGTCCATTTAACACTTCAAAGTTATAATCTACATACACACATTTTAATGCATAAATATCTCATCTTATATATATATATATATATATATATATATATATATATATAGACACAAATATATCTATAGACAAAAATACAGACATATCAATATCAACATACTCGGATATCCATATAAAATACTCACGTTCGCAGAAATCTTTAGACACACATGTACACACACACACACACACACACACATATATATATATATACATATATGAAATAAATCAAACACAAATATATACGCATATATCCATACACAGATATACACATAGATAAATATATATATATATATATATATATATATAAACATATGCACACATGCACATACCAAAGTAGATAGTAGACACATGTATACATATAGTTTCAAAAATGCACATGCAATCACACATATACATACATACCAGGACCGGCGGGACAGTTATAAAAGGAGGGCTCTTCTAAAAAGTGTGGGGGGCGGTTAAACACATGCATATATAACTTCATTATTGATGACCCTAAAGTGGGGTGGCAAGTCAAAAGTGTGTGGGGGGGCTTGAGCCCCGGTGCCGCCGTCCATGCATACACACACTGCCAATGGATACATCTCTATTTTCGCTGATTTGTGCAGGATATATATATATATATATATATATATATATATATATATATATATATATATATATGTATATATATATAAATATGTACTTATTTTTGCCATAATTATAACGGTGTTTGAATTAACTGGTTAAAAACACGTGTGCAGTGGTGCATTCAAGTTTATGCATCACTATGGAATTACTTCCATCCATACCTACTTACATCGATACATACATGTGCAAATGCTTGTACTTCTAATATTGTACTTATACTCGAAAATATTGGTATACATATGTGTATATAAAAATATCTATACATATATATATATATAAGTATGTATATAAAAATAAAATGAAAAAAAGTTTATATTGTGTTATAACTTTTTATTATTTATTTTTCTATTTATTTATTTTGTGACGTGTAGGAATATAAATTGTTCTGTAAAGAAAAATAGTTTTTTTCTTGTTGATGATATGGAGAACAAAATTTTCGACTGATCCTTCAGTCTTCATCGGTGTTTGGGGTTTGCGTGTGTACGGTGGGAGGTTTTCCCAGGCAATGAGGGGGAAAGAGTAGAAAAAAAATATATATATATATGACATGTACATAAAGCACATAAATAACTACACAAGCTGTCGTTGTAGAACAACTTTGTCAGGCGAGACTGTAGATGTAGTCGGCGCTGGTACAATCCATCCAGGTCCATCAGGTCTGCCATCACTTACTGGAGAGTTTGGTGTGTTTGGTGTTCCACTAATGTAGTCATCAGGTATGAAGGTTTTATCAGTCATACCCTTAGTAGACTCACATCGATGTTGTTGAAGTAGGTCCTGATTTTGTGGTGATTTTCGGACTCCCTGTAGTAATCATTGGTGTTGATATTATTGTGGGAGTTCCTGTTGAAGTGGAGCCAAAGGTTGGTCCAAACGAAAGGTTGGTGGTTGGTCGATTGTTCCGTCGTCGCCGTTGCTGTTTCCTCTTGCTGAGGTCGTCTTTACTGCTCTGAGGTGACGATGTGGACACCACCTCACATATTTGGTTCAGTGGAATGTCGAGGAGACCTAGTAACTCGATAAAATAAAGTCCCAACAAATTATGGCATGAGTTTGTTATGTATACGGTGCCTGACACCGTTTTTCCTTTCATTTTGACGGTAGCGGGTAATTGACCCGTGATGTGAACACAATCTCCAGAAGCACTCTGTGCTCCCTGACTTGTTGGTGTCAATGAAGGCTGGCCTATGGCTTCCCATAGTTTTTTGTGATATAATAGTTATATATGATGCTGTATCGATCTGCAATTGAATAGGATGGCCATTCAATTGTACTGTAACATATTTTCGCTTGGATGTTTGGTTTGAAGGAAAAATTGCTATCAGACTGTTTGTTTTTGAAAAACGGTTTGTTTTTTAAAAACTGTTTGTTTTTGAACGGTGTTGATGTCGTTGCCTGTTGTGTGTATGTGAGGTTAGCCTATTATGTGTTGGTTTTCGTCCTGAAGGGGTGCAAATCCCTCTTTATGTACGAGTCGATTGCAGCTGCGACAGCGGTGTGTCTTGAAGGTGCAGTATCGCACAAAATTCCAGTTGCCACAATTCCAACAAGCTGTTGGGGGCTGGACTGATTTTTAAGTCGGTGGGGTGGGCCGACGTTGTTTTTGAACTGTGTTTACCATGGATACTGATGCTTGTTGTATCATAGTTGCATCATGTTTTAGATTCACTAGACGCTGGCATTCCACGGCAACTTGTTGCAATGTTATGTCTGGATTTTGTTCTATTTTTGACAAAATCCGTGTGCGAATGTCTGTTTCCCATTCTGATTTCAAACCACACACAAAAATCAAACATTTGAACTGAGCATATGTGATGGAAGAGATTTTAAAACGTTCACATTCTTTGTTTACAAGGACTGCATAGGTTGAAAAATCGGTCGAGGAAGATTTCGTTATGTTAAGACAATTAAAACGCATATTGAATAATGAAATATGCTCACCGAAAATCTGAGTGAGGGTTTCCACTGTGCTGTGAAAATTTAAGTCACGAGCATGATTTGGTCATATGTAATTTACATACCGATCATGTTCCGACGTCCCAAGCTTACGTAACAAAAGTCTCACCTTCCAGTCGTCAGCTTGATCTTTGAAATCAACTCGAAAAATGTCCTCGAAACGCGCAAACCATGTTTCGAACGTCGAATTTGCCATTGGGTCATAACAAAATTCCATTATTGTTTGTGAAATGGAATCTGTAGATGTCCTAAGATTTGTTTCTGAAATCGACGATGTAGGTGTGGAAAATCTCTCTGAAAATAATTCCATTAACCTTAATTGCTGTTGTTATAATTGTGTAATACTGCTTTCCATTTTCTTTTTTTTTTTGAAAAAAATTGTAAGTTTATCTCGGCGTCGTCGGCACTGTTATACACCCTGTAATTTAGGTTATAATAATTAATAACTCGTAAAACAAAATTGATGACTTTTCAACAGAAAGGTTTAACAGATTTATTAAAAGTGTAATTAGAATGAAATGAGTTATTTAGCCGCTGTAACGCGAGATGTAATTTGCCAGTCTGACTCCGTGGTTAATGTTTACTTTTCACCCCCGGTAACCCACTTGATCAGGGGCGATAACTCGTTAATAATCCAAGGGACATAATTCCGTTTTTCTTTAGTTATTCTTAACAATAATATTTGTTATTGTTTATTATCTATGTACGTATACGTTTCGTCCCTTTTAAATCGAGACTCATCAGCATAGAGATATGACTATTAAATTCGAAACCCTGGATTACAAGTATTTTTCAACTCAAATGCAACGTCGTTAACCGCGCTGTCGCAGAATGGCCGATAAACAATGATAATTTAACACATTTAAATATATATATATATATATATATATATATATATATATATATATATATATATATATATATATATATATATATATACGGTTATAATTGATAGATGCACTGTATGTGGACGTTGAATTGCAAGGGGCCATTGCATGAGCTAAAGAATCGTTTCTATTATTTTATTTCCATTGCATAAGATTAAGAGGAGACAACACAGAAATAAAGAAATGTGATGGGGGAGGCTGTAGTACGACGGATTTGTCAAAGTTCTTCAAATACTAAGTCGCATGGTTATTGTGAACACTTCAAGTTGTTCCTCACGGAATCACCTTTAGACTTATGAAAGCCACAGTCGATACAGTTTAATTAAATCAGCTTTTCTCACATCAGCCAGGACGAGTCTAGCGAGGCAAAGACGAATAGGAAAAAAAGTAATCTTTTATACGTAACTAACACAAAAAATAAAAGTACGAATGTTTTCCCGCAATTTTTTCTGAAACTCAATAAGCTTTGTTGGGTTCTGTAAGTCGATTAGCAAACATTTATTTCTGCCTGTCAGACAATTCGACTAAGGAAATATACGTTTTATCAACAAAACACAATTATATGAGTGTTTCCACTTTTAAAAATTGAACAGTAACAAACTAGATAATTTAATAGATAAAAAACATACACACAAACGAACACAGACATACGCATGTATATATATATATATATATATATATATATATATATATATATATATATTTATACATGGTTTTATTAATTTGCATACACCTTGAATACACTTTTCACTGTCATCTACTGTCTCGATAGCAAGCAAATTCCCCGCCTCGATAACTTTTTTATTTTTTGGACTACCATTCACTACCTGGATTGTTTTTTAATCGACTTCTTTGACATCTTTCTTGAAATTGTGTTAAACATTATGACTTGGATAAACTTTATAAGTTTAAGAAAATAGTGTTTTTTTAGGCCAATATATTTTATATTTTCTATACTTTTATGTATTATTTGTATATGCTTATATATATTCAAAGCTTAATGGTATTACCTGCAGTAATATCATTGCGGTAATCGTCCTCTGAGGAGAAGATTTTCTTTCAAAACTCATGACGCAGGATCACCTCTTGTTTTTTACCTTTAATAAAATCTGATTACTTTCTCATTTGATTATGTCCTTTAATATATATATATATATATATATATATATATATATATATATATATATATATATATATATATATATATATATTTATAAATATATATATAGATAGAGAGAGAGAGAGAGAGAGAGAGAGAGAGGGAGAGGGTGGATCAAATTAGATAAATAAATCGATTATTTAGATAATCTTAGCTGTAAAATTTACAACGTTTCGACGGATGTAAAATTCAACCTTCCATCAGGCGAATCTGTTCGAATTCGGGAGTATTCATATTGAACGCGAGAATCCCGGACTGAATTTACCAATTTATAATAGTCGTCAAAATAATCCAACTAATATAAATTATCAACTCTTACCTCAAATAGTCTGAAACTCACACATACAACATTCATTGCCCGGGAATAGATAAATACCCCATGTGTACTTTTGTTCGTAGCTATTTCTATTTTTTATTTTTTAAATTTCTATAATTTCTCATGTTAATGTTAGATCTAAAATATATTGTCCTCTTAGCTGTGTATGAACACCCAGCGCGAATTACGAACTACACGAGTCATTGTGAAACTCCCTATTACAAAAGTACTACAACACCGTATAATCTCTTTTAATACAAAGTTGTGTTTGATGCCGCGTACTATATATCAAGGTAAAACAGTTGACGGAAGTTTTCTGTGCTTTCTGATTTCATGAGTGAGCGGGGCCATTACTTTTGGTTGCACAATGATGTCCAACAGCACGTATGCGCTTCTTCCTTAATGGAGGAGATGCAGCTTCCTCAGATTATAGTATGATTGATTTTCATTTTGAAAGGTGACCACCCGCACCCTGAGTAATTACGACGACCGTGGGTACAGCGCGCATCAAAGGAGTCCATACAAAAGAAACAGAACAACCTTCTTCGAATTAATTACAGCCATGGTGTAATTGTCACGTTCGTCACGACAGAGAAATCGGGGTCGTCAACTGCAGAGTGATACACGTTGCTTCCAGTATAGAAGTATGGGCCACATATCAGAGAGAAATGCCAACAACTATGCGCTCGAGACCATGTGAACGACTAGAAATCTTATATATATATATATATATATATATATATATATATATATATATATATATATATATATATATATATACATATAGCTAAGATTTATATTTATATTTACTTTTTTGTCGTTTGCCGACAATGGCATGTTATTTTCTTTCTAGAGAGTTACCTTACTTACATATATTATGTCACTCTCTTATGTTTATTTAAAGGTAAAAAGTATAGTTATACACGTACATATTTCTCTGTATCTGCAGCTAAGCAGCGTGGTTGACTATAGCAAGATTCGATCCCACGAACACATTGTCTGAGCGTTCACTGCTGAAAAAGTGTGTTTATTGTAACAATGTGTGCATACATTTAAGAATGTTGCGTAAATACACATACACAAAATAATTTGAAAAATATTATGTATAAATAATTAATTATATGTATATATATATATATATATATATATATATATATATATATATGCATACTTGAAGTACATTTGTCCAGAATAGTTTGGCACTGCTAATCAATCTCATGTCTTGAATTCTATTCCAATATTGATAAAAATCTATTGCATTATGTTACTTTTAGAAAATGTGTTATATTCAAGGCTCATTTGAAATGAGTTTTTAAGAAATAATATAGAATGAAGGAATTTTACAAGTCAAATGATACACACTTATCCATACTGGAACATATATTAATATGTTAACATGGATACTTTTATGAGTGTTGTAAAGTTTTACTCACGACACAATCTCTGGATACGGGTAATTTTCGTAAGGTAACTTTCTCTTTATTCAAGTATGCTGTGAATTTTCTCCAGAAACATGTGTAAGATTTGTGGTAATGAAATTGACAGGAAATCGCAGTATACTATGACTGTGATCTCTCATTCTGTATATATATATATATATATATATATATATATATATATATATATATATATATATATATATATATATATATATATATATATATGAAGAAGAGTTAAAAGGAATTAGAAAAGCAAAAGTCAAATCGTATTTCTATTCAGTTGCTCAGAGCAAGGTATATTCCGCAAAAAGGCAATGTATTCAAGTTAAATTTTTCCTTAAGCCAGGCTTTTCAAAGATCAAAATCTTATCATCAGAGAAAGTCGCTGGGATAGACAAGTTGGCAAAGGCCAAGATTTAAAATTTGAAAAAGTAAAATAAAAATTGTAGGGAAAAAACACAAGGCAAAACTCTGCCCGAATGCAAGCAAATGTCCGATTGCAAAAAAGTCCGGTGTCAAAAAGTCCAGCGGAGAAAGTGAAATGTAGATAGGTAGGTCGTTAAAAGGCATATATTTGAATATATATATATATATATATATATATATATATATATATGTATATATATATATATATATATATATATATATATATATATATATATATTCAAATTGTTATATATATATAAATATTATCACTCTTTTTTCTTCTATCTCTATAAATATTAATATATATATATATATATATATAAATATATATGTATACATAATTTTTCCTCTGATAATTTTTCCTCTGATGATAAGATTTTAATCTTTGAAAAGCCTGGTTTAAGGAAAGAAAGAGAAGAAAAATAAATGTTTTTATTAACTAAACTGCTCCTTTTTATGAACAACTGAAGATATCGATTTGCTTCCATTTGCAGGTCTTATTAATTTTCATGTGTACAATATATATATATATATATATATATATTTATATATATATTCAAATATGTATATATATATATATGCCCCTTTAAAATAATAGTTATGAACGTTTGTCGGCTTAACTCTAAGCGGTAAATGTATTTCTGTGGCACACAGTCGTTATAAAGAATCATCACACGAAATAAGCTGTGTTCCGACATGCGTAGTTATTTGTGGAAATTAATGTAAAGATTAAATTAATTGTAAAGTCTGCCATCAAGCCATGCTCCCTACTAACATTACTTGGTTAAATCACAATCGTTTTTTGGAGTAAATAAATTTCATAATAGATATTTTAAATGACAATATTCTTACCGTTCTTAATAAATCATAAAAACGTAAATAAAAATAATGAAATAATGTAAAATATTTGATGTAAAATACAATTACTGTCTAACAAACCCGGACTATACGTATTAGGGTAATTTATCGTCATGAATTACTTCCCTTTGAATCATAATTAAATATATTGTATTTTTTATTAGAATAGACATAATCACGGTGTTGATTTATGATTTAAAACGTTATCTCGTTTTGAGTTCTACTAATGTGTCTATATTTACATTTCTCTTCAAGAAGAAGAATGTAGACACGAGTTCATTCTTTTATGTGGAGACATGCAACTTTAAAAAAAGGCTTCTAGGTTAGACAAACATTTGAATTTCCTCAGTGAAGAAAGATTTCTCCTCCTCTGACTGAGGACAGTACATATACTATATTTCGAGCTTACCCCTAAGCTCGGAAAGTAGAATGAATCAAGGCTACAAGCACTTGACGATAATGAGATGGATGGATTTACCGTTACTTAATCATATTTTTTATCAATTTTAATTTTATTGATTTATTTTTTATTTGTATTCACACCAATTGTCACTGAGACGTAAAGGGCTACCGTAATTACGAGCCAGATTTACAAGGGGCATCCTAAGTTGGGAGTTATGCAAACAAATGTGTGTTCACATTGCATTTAAATTTCTGCATGTGGTACAGTCAGGAAACACCAAGCAGGGAAGTAATGCTAAAGGCAAGCTGTCCGGAGTTAGAAGCTATCAGAGTAGCAAGTTGTTCTGCATCTTGAGATGATAAACAACACGTTGCTCTCAGATGTGTGTTTTACTATCGAGGAAATAAACAAACTTTACTGAGATCAAGAAACTGCCACCTGAAATCTATTAAAAAATCTACAGCATAATGCTTTTTTCTTAACTGGCTGAAAATAGGGTTACTCGATTGTAAAATCAGATAAACTGGCAGTGAGAGAAGTAATCACAGAAATGTGAGCAATTACTTAAGTAAGCATGTTATTCATATAAACTGTACTAATTTGGTTATGTCCTAGTTATCAAATCATTTTAAAATTAGGATCTAAGTTGATTATTAAAATTAAATCAAATAGAATTACATTTTTAAGTTAACTCAATGAATGAACTTTTTATAGTTTTCTTGAGTTGGTAGCTAACCAAAGAAAAGTTGACAAAAATAACTGTGCATTTTAAAACAAAGCATTTACAAGTTGGAGCAAAGGAATTATGGAAGCATTTTTGGAAAATGAAGCTTGGAGTCACCTATGAAAAACACAAGACGGACGTTGAAATATTTGCAGTTACCTTCATTAAGTTTTGAAAGGGCAGCCTAATTAATGGCAGAAGCTTTCCAATAGGTACATGGCAGATAAGTACTGAAGTGTTGTTTTGTAGAATGATACCTTATTTGCCTCTACCGGATCTTACATTTAGCATTGTAATCATCACGCAGAATTATTATATGTACTTTATTATTGCACAAAATTTACATTTTCAAGACTGACAACTAGTCAAGAAAATTATTTTGTTAAGTTTCAATGTATACCTCTTCACAATTGTTTTTTGATAGATGTTCAAATTTAAATTCTGATTCATGAATCAACTGATCATTTAATTTGAGGCAAACAGTGTACATATGCGTCTGTTTTTCATTTGTCTTCTATATACAAGAATATCAGCTGTTATTACAATATTTAAAAATGTAACAGCGTATTTATAGTTGTAAAAAGCATCATGTAGCAGTTGGGGGCAATTGTTAATTCTAGTTATATTTATTTACTTTATTTTATTTGTTTAATTTGAATGTAAATTGAATTACTATCAAAATGTTTAAACATTGAAACTTGCTAAGTTTTTCAACTAATTTATAGGCCAAAAGTTGCAAAAACAGTGATTATCCAAAGCGTCTATGCAGACAATATTTAAGTCCATTTCCTGAAACAACGGTTCAAGTAAGATATCTATTTTTTATACCAGTATTTATTTTACCAATACGCAACTGTTTCGGTCGGATGTATGTTGATATTAAAAAAAAAGTGAAAATCGGCCTACCCTTATGTATATATGCATGTGTGTCAATCAATTAATCTACACAAATCTGATAACGAAGACAAATAAAACAATAGCAATATTTTATGTTAGTATTTTCTTTACACATATTTAAGTATGTAAATCAAGTGTTTACAGTAACGCGATGGCCCAAAATAAAATATACCTGGGCTTTATCAGTACATTAAAAAAAAAATTGTTTAACGAACTTCACCCCAAACAAGGCAGGCCGCCACTGTAGACGTAAGGGGCTACTGAGAAGAAAGAAAAGGGGAGAAGGTTGAGGGGCCAACATAAACTGGGATCTGCGCAGCGAGAAGTATGTTTACATTGATTTTAAATTTCTGCATGTCAGTACTAACGGGGAAACAGGGGGCAGGGAGTTTCATAGGCCAGCAGCACGAGGAAAGAAGCTACTTGAGTAGAAAGCTCTCCGGCATCTGGGGACCTCCACAGTGAATGAATAGGATTTAGTCGATTGTCAAGTTGACCTAGTGAATTTACGTCGAGGGGACACTAGAGTAGCCAATTCATCAGATCATAATCCATTGAAGTATTTGTAAAACAAGCACAAGAATGCTACATTGCGGGGATGGGACAGGGGCTGGAGTTAGGTTGACAGTGAGGGACCTATTAGGTTTGCGACTCTTATTTGGACCTTGTCTAGGAGGGAGAGAGTAGTGGATGATTGACCAGCCCAGATGTGGCAACAATACTCCATGCATGGGCGGATGGTGGCTTTGTAGAGATACAGGATAATGTCAGGTGTCAGGAGTTGACTAGAACGGTAGAGGAAGCCAACATTCTTTGCAGCAGCCTTGGCAATGTCTTCAATGTATTTGTTCCAATTCATGTTACTTGTGAAGGTTAGGCTGAGGAGTTTGAATGATGAACTCTCAGGTAGGGTGTTATTTGCCATGACAATCGGTGGTTTGAGAGGTGTCTTGTAGTTATTGAAGGAAAGGAGCTTCGTCTTTGCGGCATTAAAAGTTACCAACCATTTATGACCCCAATTCACTACAGCCTAGAGGTCATTTTCTAAGGATTCAGCCATTGCTTCAGATATAATCGCGTCTGTTTTACCAACATGGCGAGAGTAAAGCGTGGTGTCGTCGGCAAATAAACCAATCTATGTCATCAGGGAGATCGTTTATATAGATCAGGAACAACAAAGGTCCAAGTAGATCCCTGGGGTACACCAGCATTTATGGCATGTTGCTTAGATGGACGGCCATCGAGGCCATCGAGGACAACCTGGAGTTTTCTTTTGGTTAGGAAGGATCTAATTATATTAAGTAATTGCCCAGTAATACCGTATGAGCGTAATTTTAGGAGTAGTCCGTTATGCCATACCTTGTCAAAGGTCTTGGATATGTCAAGCGCTACTGCCCTAGCTTCACCTGCCTTGTGGAGTGTATGATACATGCGTTCTGAGATGACCGTTAGGATGTCCGCAGTAGATCGTGCTTGTCTAAATCCATACTGGCGGTCAGAAACAAGCTTAGCATTAACTAAGTGCTGAACTATAGCTAGATTGATTAAGGATTCAAAGATTTTAGCAAAGATCGGAAGTAGACTGATTGGGCGGTAGTTCTAGGGATCGGTTCTATTCCCAGATTTTTTGTAGACTGGTACCACGGAGACAATTTTCCATCTATCGGGGAAGCAAGATTCAGCTAGTCATTTATTTTAGAGTGTGGAGAGGACAGGGGCCAGTTCAGCAGAGCATTTCTTGATTACTATTACAGGTATAAGATCACGCTTATAAGCTTTGGAGGTGGCAAGGTTTTTTATGATGTCTCTGACCTGGGATGGGGTTATGACCAGGTTATCAAGCGTGGCTTCAGTCCGCAATGGGAATTTGGGGAGGGGTGTTTTTTTAGTCCAAGGTGGAGTTAGAAGTGAAACGCTGGGCAAGTAGTTCAACATCATTGTGGTTTGATACTGGGGATACCGTTGAATGACCATTATTTACTACACTATTATTTATTTTTTCCAGAAATCACAAGTACCTAGTTTCTGTGACTGAATGCGTTTTTTGTTAACTCATTATACTTTCTCTTTGCTTCGCCCATCACGGCCTTGCAATATTTTATTGACTCTATTAACTTATGTCTATTAGTAGCTGACTTATGGCGGCCGAATTTACGGAATGATTGTCGCCTCTCAGCAATGGCAGCTGCACATTCCGACGTGAACTATTGGAAAGAGTGGGGCTTGCTAAGGAATTTTCGCATGGGGACATAGGCTTCAATGCCTGCTTTGCCCAATTCAGTTAATTCATTTGCACACTGGTCTGCAGGGAGTGAGAAGGTGTCCCTCCATGGAGCGTCACTGATGTGATCTCTGATTGACTCAAAATCAGCCTGCTTGTAGTATCTCGTTGTTTTGAGTAACGGTTCATCAGCTTTTGAACGACTTCTTAGGGTGATATGTATCATTATCAAAATGTGATCAGCATTCCAGAGTAAGCTATGAGCTTTCGTCACACATGCCTCGGGTATTGAGGTCAAGAAAAGGTCTAGAAAAGAAAGCAAAAAAATAAATACATTTTAAATGGCAAGGAGTCTTGAACACGTTTACTCAAAATAAGTTCTATGAACATAAACCCATAGGCGGAACAGAAGACATACACATGAAAACCGATCGATGGGAAGACGCAGTATTAAAACTTACGGGTGTCAGCCACAAAATATGACTAACATACATCTACTTGTTGGAGAAAATGAACGTCGGTGTAAGGATTGCAATCAACGAGTTACGATAATAAATATATAAAAATGCAATAAATATGCACATATTTGGAGCTAATATTATAAAGTAACATACATAAAAACATTATTTGGAAATATGGATTTTCACAAATTAATTGGATTCTTAAGAAAACTAATTTGTACAGATATATGTAAGTCAAAAGTATTTCGGATTAACAAAATGATAGCACCCGACAAGAAGCAAATACCAATTAACCTGTATAAACATATTAATACACTTGTTACAAAATACACCAATTTAAAAACTCTCTTAAAAACAATGACCCCTAAAATGTCTTAATAAACATAAAATAAGCAACAACAAAAACCACCAAAATATAAAATTAAAATAAAATAAATGTTGTCATACGTTATGGATAGTCAAATCTCACAGTCTAAAAGACCTTACAAAAAAGAAACATTGTAAAAACTGATGTATTCTGGAAAAAACAGTTTTAGCATAGGATGACGTCACAATTCAGGTTTTTGGTTTTGAATTATACTTATATTTGAATTATACTTATATTGTAATTGTTGACAAGTCGTTAAACACTAACAACAAAGCTAACAAAAAAACAAATTGAACATATCTTACAAATACCTATAATACTACACGAGATGCAACATAGTCGTAGAAAATTATATATATATATATATATATATATATATATATATATATATACATATATCCATGTGTCATTAAAATAGGCGTGTTCAAATATCAAATGAAAAAATGGTTTCCCCGGAGTTGTCTCTAAACATGCAAGATTGATGTTTTCTATTACATGAAAAAATTAACGTTTGACCGTTGAATTGTGACTAACATATACATGGTGGGATCCTTTCTGAACTATTATAGCTGTGAGAAAACTTCAACACATTTCCTGTCACTGCTATTCCCACAAAGTATCTGAGTAAAAGTAAAATCCAAAACATCTCTTACACAAATTACCTTAAATAATAAATAGCCTATCAATTTACTAGGATATTGTCTTTTTGGAGGACGCAACAAGTCGAAACCGCGACTTGATTATGTGAGCTAGACAACTAGCTTAGTGGTGCTACTAATACATACATGTAGCGAGCAATATTACAGCGAATAAATATCAAACTAATTGGCTATCTATGTTTAAATATTTCCTATGAATATGAAACTTTTGTAACAATATACCATGATACGTATATGATATAGTTTAATCCATTATAGTGTTCGTTCATTTATAGGATAAAGTATATTTATACTTATACTATTCTGGTTAGCTTATTTTTTTTTTACTATAATAATATTTTCCGGAATTTTTTAGATGACGACCGATAATTTGTATCATTATGATTATTAAGTCAACGGTTTTCATCTTAGATGCTATTCTCACAATGTTTCGGGCGATGTTACGCCCGACTTTCCTTGGGTGCATCTCGTCAAACTTACGATTATTTTTGTCAGAAGTCGGGAATCTCTACCGCGTTCTGAACGGAACCCTTTATTTAATCCACGGGGATAGCTTGCTCTTGTTCGTCAGCCATGATCAGATAGAATCTTAAGTAATTCGTAAGTGTATTCTTAGTTTCACCCGCACCGAGGATTGAACCTTGTTACTTAGAATATATTATACTTAGCGCTTATATCTGTTACGCTGCAGGTAATAATATGCATTGTTTCTTCAAAGAACTTCATCTCGCTCTCCGAACGCATGTCGTAAATAGATTAGTTCACTCAAGATCTATCTCATTTATGTGTGTGACAAATGTTGTTTCGGTTTCGTAAATGACGGTAACCGATGTCACCGTTAATACGAACGCATTGATTCCATTAGAAAGTTTAAATAAGTTTGGATAATTTTATGAGTAAATCAGAGACAACTTAAGATTGTATGATGAAATCCCTCGGTTAAGGAATACCAGCCACCTGGTAAAATAAATCATGTCAGTTGCGTCAATTTACATCGGAGATACATTCTGCATATATCTTTTTAGAAGCAGCCTTGTAAACCATTTTTATTTGTAACTACATCTCATTGTACGTTTTTATATTATTTTATTCATAAGAATATAGAATGGCTTCTATCAGACCTGACTAACTCCAAGTGAAGAGAATCATCTTTAAAAACTGAACTGGAAAATATAAGAATCTGAATGTTAAGTTTTTTTTAAGTAGTGATTTGATCGGAACGAACGTTCATTTAAATTACTCTCTTTTTGCATTTTCTCCTTTGTGTATCGCTTAGAAACTGGATGCTATCCATCCCCTTGCTTGATGCTACGTCCGCAGGTTAAATAAATGCAAACTTTGTTTCACATAATGATGTTAAATCGATATTTTTAAACCAATAGAAATTATTCCCGTTCGTCATTCTGGCTTTGATAGAATAAGATATACACGGCGGTCTCGTCTTAGTAATCTACCAAGATCCGCACTCATGTTAGACGCGTGTGTGTTTATATGTAGTTTTCCGTTGATATGCGGGCAGGAGACATTTTCGAATTCGGCGTTTGTTAATGTGTGGATATGTGTGAATATGTATGAATTTGTCTGTACGTTGGTTGAGTATCCACTTCCCCCTCCTTGGACTGGTCATGTCGTGTGGCGTTTTCTTTTGTTTCTCGCTCGGTTGGGCTCTCTCTATGTTTGGTTATCGACTTGCTGATTTTAGTAGACATAAGTAGTTCATCAAGTCTCACTAAGAGTATCGTTTCAAACAAGAGGCAAAGGTCGGATACGCACGATGTCTCTTGAACTGACACACATATTTACACTCACACTTACCAGAGATGATGCCCAATTATTATGTATTATTAGTAGTAGTTCCTTCCATCTATGAGTGACAGCTAGTCTACTCAAATTCTTAGTACGATGAATTATATTGCCTGATTATTGTAAACCAATTCTTATTCTCACAGATTTCTATGAACATGTGAAAAACTCAACGAGCCAACAAAAGCACATAAAGAACTCGTTCACAAAGAAAAAAACAGATCATAATGTAAGTTTTAATTTTGTTATAACACATAGAATGAGTATGGTAAATATCTAGAATAAAAATGTAAGATAAAAACGCCTAATTATTCTTACTAATTCTACTGAACATTTCATTTCTGTAATAAATCAATCCCCACCGATATATTAATGGCATATTATTCATATAATTTAAAGGACCTAATTTTCATACCAAAACACTAACGACGGTTAAGTTCTAGTAATCGGATAAAACTGTGAAAACGCAATACTGTTAAAGTTAAGTGCTTTATATTAATACTATATTATAGTATGCTCCGGCAAATTCGATCTAAAATAATACTATCAAAAGTAAGTTTCGAGTTTCAGATAGTTTGTTCTGATGAAACATTGCAAAGACGATTCAGGATTTGTTGATCCAAAAAGAAAATTGATTGTTTAGGCAATTAAAGATACAGCCGCATAAACCAACAAATGTTGAGGAGAATAAACATACGGTCGATGTAATTTATATATATATATATATATATATATATATATATATATATATATATATATATATATATATATATATATATAACTACGAAATAGAATATTCGCACCAATTGAAAGGCGGCGGTGTCAGAAACGCGAAGAGCCGGAGCGCTTAGTGATTTGAGTATCAAAGTACCGGATGAATTGGAGTTTACTGATTTTTATGGCACCGATGAAGCTGTATTGGCTATGGTACTTGCCGTTTGGCGTTCGTGTCCGCCGACTAAATATGCGACTGATAAGCAAGTTGGTAGCGTGAAGGAATCCCCTGACTTTTATTTCATCAAACAGACAATTGGAAGTGCTTGTGGAATAATTGCTCCAGATCACGCTCGGATAGACAATGCAGAACAAATTGCCTAACAATCGGATGTATATATAAACGAGTTTCTAGCGGAAACCAAGTTTGTGACTTCAGCAAGAAAATAGACTTTCATGAGACAAAAGTATGTCAAAAGATTTTTTTATATGTGTGTGCGTACATCAACCGGTGATGGGAAATAAAGATAACCAAAATGTTTCTATATGCGTTCTGTTCTTTATCATTCTTGTTGGATCTTACTAGGTACCCTGACAGAACGAGTAAGGCAACACGTAAAAATAGTGTATTTTTCTTTTTAATTGCAGTGGAGTAAATCATAGTGTCGAAACAAGATCCTGATTTAAATAATAAGCAACGCATAAAACAAATGTAAACTGAAATACAACATGAATACAACCAATAACACACATGCAATAACAACTGTATGGAAGGTTCTATTTTAAATGTATTTTGCAAGTAAACTAACAATTAAGCTATGCAGAAAAAAGGGAAAGTTCCACTCCATTCGAGACAGTGAGTAGTGATCGTTTTCACTATGAGCCATATGCAGCTTACATATTTCATTAAGTAAACAAAAACATAAGCACGTTTGCGTTGCAAAAAGAATTTGATTAGTAATGAATAAGACTGAGTCTATAACTAAAACGTGCAGGCGAGATTCTTTAATATATTTCGTAGGTTGTGGGTATTTTTGTATCATTAGAAACCTAACTTTCGAACGTCTTATTTAATAGCTGCATGAAGTAATTGGTAGAAAGTCAGCTGCCCCACGGTGTAATACGAAACATTGAGGTTCGTAAAATTTCGACAGTGTTTTACGATTTTCTATGTCAATGGATAAGGGGTTATTTATTCATTGTATAGCTCTGATCATGTAGCCTTTTTGTAAAGTTATAGCAAACAATATAACAGAGGGAATATTATATAATTGTATATTTAGGAGTGTGTAGACTTGATAATCAAGCGATAGGATAATTCTTATGATAGACATCGTATTTTTCTTGAGAAATGAGTTCGATTTTATTTTCGTCAGTATGTAACAATACGGCACCAATCCGTAGTCAATAGCAGAGATAATACGAGTAAATATTTGTGAAGAATCTATGGCTTTGAGGATTTGATCAAAAGAATTTTGGCAAAGAATCGAAAAAGTAATACTGGTTCTTTTCTTTGAAGTTGTAGTTGTTTAATTTGGTACTAAGAAGAGAAAAGGATTCTCTGTGTTAATTTCCGCGTAAAAAGATCGAGACACGCACTCCCTTTTCTTTATTTTGCTATTTTCACTTACAAGAGTCTCAGGTGCCACGCTCTCGGGAAAATGATGTTTCTTTCATTCGTCGTCGCTTTCAGTTCTTTTTACGGTTCAAAAGGGCTTCGCAGTTAACAGCTGTCTCGTTATATGACAGTTATTATCTCTGTGATGGAGGACAATGTATTTTACGTTTCTGGCGACTGGTTCTGTCCACTATATTACGGTCTGATTTCATCTTCACATATGTAGCAGTTAGGTGGCCCTCTCTATCCACTGTGGTTTCTTTTCTCAATCTGCCTGATAGCACTGTCTCTTTGAACGGTCAATGGCATCATCGACCGTGCCATGGACTTCCTCATCCATTACAGTAACGCTTAGATCGCCATCTCTGGACATGTAGCTTTCGGTTTCCTCGGAACTGCTCACAATCCCAAAACACGGACATATATCTCGTACATTGTGAGGAACTCCAGTTTTGGAGCCTTCTACTTCCGCCACAGTTTGTGTATTCCATTCCCTAGTGCACCTGTTCAGCTAAGCTCGCTGTGGTGAACTTTTGATGTCCCCTTCCTTCAGTGTAATAACTGACACTATCTACTTTTAAATATTCCTGTTTTTACTAACTTATCTATTTGATCTTCGATAATATTTAAATACGGTTACGATGCTTTGTGTCTTTATATAACAATTTAATCAGCATAGAGAAATGTCGCGTTCACTTATAAAACATATTGACAAAATTCTGTAACCACAAACATTCGAAACTCTCCACAATTCGAATAATGGTGCAAATTTATGCACGACTTTGCTACGTTTGAGAACTGCGTGAACAGTTTAGAACAATACGCAGTGAACCACAGACAATTCTTCTAAAAGTGATCAGGCTTTCAGTGTAAGAGCTAATATGTGACTGTCCAAACTACGAGAGAGCTGTCAATAAATTCCAGCGCTTATATGACAAGCCTAAGAGCAAAACAAATGCAACGCATATACTAGCGATTCGTCGGCATGAACCAGAAGAGCCACTGCACGAATAACTCTTTAATCTGTGGCGTTTAAGCTAGAATTAAAATTACAAAGCAGTCAGCGTTGACGATCATAGAGTCGAGGCAATATGACATGCATTCATGAGTAGAATCTCGTCCACTAATATTCGACAAATAAAATATAACACGAGACTTCGCCACTGCATCGACCACACCGGATCTCTTGAACAAGCTCAGACAAGTTCAGAATCTTTTATTTCTCAAACAGTGTTTAGTGCTGCAAACCTGTCTGAGGAAAAATGCCAATAGCCTGGCCGAAATAGTATCATCTGCAATGGCGTCTCTATTTAAAATGATTTTTTATATAGAAACAATGGCCACATGGCCGTAATTCAAAGCCCGAAGCGCCACATGTCAATAATGTAGAAAATTTGCCCATTTTACAAAAGTGTATTGTTTTAGTACTTCCACTTTTTTACATTCTTCAGATTCTGCATCTTTTTTCAAATTTGTTTACTGCAAGTACATCTATAAAATAAATTGGAGGAAATTCACAGCTTTAGTAGACACTAGAGACAACTGAAAGTTGTATATATGAATTGTATGTACGAGAGTTTATCTCTGTTTACCTTACAAGGGAATACTCTGTCAATGACGTCTACTTCTCTGAGCTTTCGGTCGTAAGGTTATCCTGATTAATGTGGAAGTTAAGAGACAAAATATGTTGATGTCAAACTGGCGATACTTAGCATTTGTGTCATTAATGAGCAATATTTCATTTGGAAACACGGAATAATGCTTGAAATTCGTTTGAAAGGGCCCCTCCATATATGTTTGGACAAACAAACTTATCAATGTCCCTCCTCGATTATTTGCTAATTTTGCTGAAAATTACAAAATAGCTGTTAAATCTAGAAAATACATTTATATCTACTCAAGTAGAAATAGTAGTTTTCGAAAAAATTATTGAGCCAACCAATTCCCCAGGTAGTAGTATCACTATACTGTAAAAACAGAATAGCAGTTGACTATTCTCAGACAGTTTACATATTCACCGTGCTGGATGCCTCTCTTTTGCTTTAAATCGAAGAATTAGAAAACAAGGCGGTACATTGCAAAATCTATAGTACCGTAGAATTTAAATGGGCTTACCATCAGACTACAGTAGCAAATAAAGTCAAACCTTACATTGAGGTTGAGCGGATTACATGTTATATCAATACTGCACAGCAATGTTTGGCGTAACCAAATAAAATCCTTCTGACATGGGAACGGAATTTAAAGTAACAGTGTCACGCTCTATAACCCCAACGGAATGCCCAGTGTAAAATGCATAATAGGATAGTATGGAAAGCAATAACTCGATCACATTGGAAAAACGTACACTTATAAATCAATGGGGCAATAGTTTGCTGGATGCATTACATTAAATAAGCACACTGCTTTTGACAACTACGAATGCTAAGCTTCATGAACGTCTATTCAACTATAATCGTTTATCCACGAGTAGCTGTTCTCTTCCTGAATGGCTATGCACACCAGTAAATGTGGTTTGTTAACGGCATGGCAGAGTATTCAAGTACGACTCTGTTGTAGAGGAATCACAACTTATAGAATATAACGCTCGGTATACGTGTATTCCTCCCCAAAACCACAATGAAGACCACGGTATCATTCCAAAATCTAGTTTCATGCTTATCCCGTACAACACTTTTCTTCTAGAATACTAGACTATGACTTATGTACTAAAAACTCCGAGACGTTAGATCGCATACGGAGGATTTAAACACGTAGCCATAGAGAAACAGTTTAAACCGTTAAAAACAGGTACATTTTATTTTTCTAATTCCGCAATAGAAACACTAAATTCGTATGAGTCAGCAAGGTACAACTTTGTTGACTGACTTCATTCTGGTGTTGACATTCTTGCATGAGGGGGCACGTAATGATTGTCAACATCCCTAAGGTAAAGTGGTAGTATGGAAACAACTGCATTTTAACTTGAAATACCCAGGTCGTCAGTTCGTATGGTTATCCCCTTAACCACCGGAAACCTATACTCAATTCATTTTCCATTTCTATTTGTTTCTTCTAATTTTTGTATAACACTTAATGTATAGACCCTAACCCCCTGCCGTCATTGTAAATACATATAATAATGAAATAATTATACTTTACTGCCATTAACATGTCTAATAGCATGAGATATTGTTCTGAACAACCATCCCAACTTTCTTTATTATAAAAAATACGCTGCGCTTGATTAAACATATTAATGTGCCTTTACTAACTTCTTACCTTAATGCTGATTAACATCTAACTACTGTTTGTATGCTTCGTGTGTTTTTATAACAATCATATCAGAATCGCTCCACGTTTTTCATGAAATCCACACTCACATTTTCTTGGCAGTCGAACGGTGGAGAACATTCATGGACGTGACATTGCATCAATACACCACCTCTTAGGCAGTGCCTCGCCCCAATCCGCTTTACTAATCTTTAATATCGCTAAACAATGCAATTCGCGACGATGACTATACACACCGGAAAGGCAGCCGGTCAGCCGGGCAGCCGGCCAGCCGGGCAGCCTAACTATCAGCAAACTTTAAGAAGTTGTAGCTGTTAAACGCTGTCCCGTGAATATTTAGTATTTCCTCGGGTGGGCGGTTATTAAATTATTCAATTTAAATAGATTTAAGACACTAAATCACGGGGGTCAAATCATTTCGTTGCAGGAGTCACAAGATTGCCAATCGAGTGAGAGAACAATGGATGAGTATCAGGTAGTGAGATAACCTATCATTTATTACATATATTCCTAACTTTTAAAATAAGTCTCTTTTTTTTGCATCGAATCGAAGCCAGATCCACGAATAGTAACCTCCAGCAGATTTCACGTCCATTATAATGCAGAAGATTAAATCCGCTTAGCAAAGTATGTAATCCATTTTTTTCGAGGTTGGGCTCTGTTAGAATGTATTTAACTTGACTTCATGCTGTCACTGCTGGCCAGCCATATCTTCACACATATTCTGCTACTATCCTTATCGGCTGTACCCATCATCTTCAGGACTTTTGTGATATTGTCTGGTTTATTTTGATTCAACAAGATGAGCTTAACATCTACAACCAGTGCGTACTCTCTTACAGTTTTAAATAGGTGTTGCCGCCTTATCCATCATCGGTTCGTCACTGGCAGCCATAATGCAGACTCTGAGGTGGCTGTTTGGGTTTTGTAAGCCGTTGGTACGCCCACAATTAGTTGTTCTCAGGTGTAAAAACTTGTCCTCCCAATGCATGTCTATGTTCACCTCCTTCATAACCGCACCTATCTTCTCAATATTTGAATGTCATCTGTCTGATTCTGCTCAATTTTATTTACTGTTCTAGTTTCACTGTCTCCTGTATTGCCCATTTTTACAGCGGCTGTGGCTCTGGTAGTCAGTCTTTCTGTGTTCTGAGTTATGCATTTTTATTGGTCTTCTATTGTGTCTACCACACAGTCTTCTATACTTACAAGTCCTCTTCCTTGTGTACTGCATTGTGCATTGTCATTAGTTCCCTCGTATTCTGATCAAGATGCGTAAAGCATTCTTTGGTTCAGCCTATGAATTGTCTAGAGTATCTGATTAGGGATACTGCTTAGGTGTTTATTCCTTTAACTAGATTTTTACTATATCATTTCATTTTTAAGTTTCCTTGTTCGTCTCAAGTATGCTTTTTTCTAATATGTTCTCTCATTTCTGTAGATTTGATGGTGTCTACTTCCACAACCCATACATATCTGTAGGTATCATGTTCGCAAGACCTACACCTTCCGATGTATCCATGTCTCCTTTTTCATCTGTAGCAGTACACAATTTTCCATTCGGATTTCCATTTGAATTATCTGGCTGAAGATTCTGGTCGTGTTTATCAACTTGTCGAGTTGCTGTTTGCTTTTTGTAAATACCTTAATGGTGTGGTAACATCTTTATTCTGTGTTTGTAAACTTGTATCCGGCGTCATTTTCCCTAAGTGTGTAGTTGAATGGCATCATTGCTATGATAAACAGTAGTGGCGATAGAGAGTCTCCTTAGAAGATGTATCTATGTAATCTTATTTCAATCAGGTATGGTCCTTCAGCTGTAAGTCTAAGTCTCTATGTTCTCATTGCTTTCGTTATAATATTAATAATCCTGCTGGATATCTTGTACATTCTTAAGCATTCAATTTACAACGCGTGAGGAGTTGTATCGTAGGATGTATTGTAGTCAATTCATGGAATCGCTATGTTTTTTTTCTGTGTTTTCCCCCATTCAGGGTTTATTATTATCATTATTATTATTACTATTATTATTATTATCATTATTATTTACTCACTAGGGGTTCTCACACAGGTCATCAGCTATTACTCACCGGCAATCGGTGGTATTCCCTGGAGTCTGAGTGACAACAATTCTCCCCAGATTTCCAGTATTCTCCACCTCTTTTCGATAGCCACCACAAATCAACTTGCAGTATCACGACAGCCGTTTACAATTAATGTTTCGCTTGTAAGGACCATTGGTCTTCTCTGGGATTTGGGTGGCAATAAACTTCCCCAAAGTTCCAGCAGTCTTTTCACTTCCAGTAAAAGTCTGGTGTGGGTTGTCCCTCCTCGGTCTTCTCATCCTCCTTGACCCTATGCAAATATTTTGTGTGGTGTCAGCCTAGGCTGGTACCATTTTTTAAATTAAAATTATTTTTAATATTTTTTATTTATTTTTTTGGGGGGAGGGGAGCTGATTATTTTTTTTTTATTAATTGATTTTTTTGGGGGGAGCTGATAGTGTTTCTGTTCATGTGTTCGTTTTTGTGTTGTGTCAGTTGAGGCCGGTGTAATTTATTGGGGAGGGGTGAGCTGATAAAGCGATGTTTCTTGCATTTTCTGTTTCTTTGTTTGTGATGCGTTCTTTCTGTGGTTTTGTGTTCTTCCTGTAGTAGATTCTGTGTGACCCTTCGTAGCTTATGCGGGTTAGTTTCGGCATTCAATAATTTTTCTTAAGATTGTAGCTGTTTTGATCATTGCTGTTCTTTGTATAGTTCCAATGATTCCTTTGATCCCAATTTCTCCCAGTCTTTTTTCCAGGTTTTGGGGATTGTTCTTAGTGCTCCTACGATTATTGGTATTATACTGACTTTCTTCATGCTCCATATTCCTAACAGTTATCTTGCTAGTTCCGTGTATTTGCTTCGTTTTTCAGTTTCTTTGAGTTTCACTCTGTGGTGTGCTGGAACGGCGAAATCTACGATTTTGTAAGATTTTTCCTTATTGTTGACTATTATAACATCCGGTCTCCTTGCTTGTATGAGTTTATCTGTTTGTATATCCATATCCCAGATGATTTTGTGTGTTCTGTTTTCCAGTACTGTTTCTGTTTTTTGTTTATACCATGTGTCTGCGTATTGGAAATTCAATTGTTTGCACAGTTCCCGGTGTACTGCTTTCCCCACGCATGCATGTCTGTTCTTATATTCTTTTTGGGCTAGTTGCTATATTCACTTATTATATGAATTACTGCTTCGTCTCTTTGTCCACACAATCTGCATTAAGTGTTTGCCTGGGTTTTATCTATTTTAGCTTTCATGTAGTTTGTCCTAATCGCATTGTTCTGTGCAGCCATCAGTAAAGATTCCGTTTCTCTGTTCAAGTGTCCTATTTTCGTTGTTTTTTCTCTTGTAAGTCTTCTGAAATGTCAATGTAGTTTTATTTTCTTCCCACTTTTCTTTTCTTGTCGGTTTGTTTCTAGTTTCGGTGCTTACCGAGTTGTTCGTTGGAACGGTGTCTCTTGTTGCAGTGATAAGGATTCCCATGTGTTGAGTTATGTATTTTCCAGCTCTTTTTTTAGACTTCCACACAATCATCTATGCTTACAAGCGTTCTTCTCCCTTCGTTTATTTTCATGTAGAGTCTGTCTGTATTGTATTTTGGATGTAGTGCATTGTGCATGGTCATTAATGTTCTAGTCCTCTGGTCCAGGTGCCTGAGTTCCTCTTTGTCCAGCCTATGAATGGTCCAGAGTATCTTATTAGTGCTAATGCCCAGGTTTTTATTCCTGTTAGTTGATTCCTGCAATATAATTTCGTTTCTATGAGTTTTCTGGTTCTTCGTAAATATTATTTTCCAATCTTCTCTTTTATTTCTGTAGATTTGATAGTGTCTGTTTCCAGAACTCCAAGATATTTGTAGCTAACCTGTTCACCTAGCACCCTTATTTCCTCTTGGTTGGGGATTTCCATGCCCTCTGGTGTCTCCGATTTTCCTTTTTTATTTCTAGTAGTGCACCCTTTTCCATCCCGAATTCCATTTGGATGTCCTGGCAGAAGATGCTGGTCATATTTATCAGCTTTCCAGTTCTCTTTTGTTTTTGCAAATAGTTTCAGGTCATCATTGTAAATCAGGTTGTTTACTTTTAGTTCTGTGTCTGTAAACTTGTGTCCGGCAGTGTATTTACTTAGTATGTAGTTAAGTGGCATCATAGATATTATAAACAGTAGTTGTGATAGGGAGTCTCCTTGGAAGAGGCCTCTCTGTAACTTTATCTCAGGCATGTGTTGTCCCCCGGCTGTCAGTTCAAGTCTCATGTTCTCATTGCTTTCTTAATAAGATCAATCATCCTTTCGGATATTTTGTATATTTTCAAACATTCAATTATCCATGCTGGATGGATTATATCGTAAGCTTTTTTGTAGTCAATCCATGCCATGGATATTTTCTTTTTTCTGTGTTTTACCTCCTACAGGATCTTTTGACTGATGTGTAGGAGGTCATGCGTCTTTCTTTTCCCTTTACGACATCATTTTTGTTCTTCGGGGAGTAGTCCACGTTTGTTTAGGGACTGGTAGATTTGTTTTCCTCACTTGTACCGTCAGGATTTTCCACATTGTTGGTAAGCAGGTTATTGGTATGAGGTTCCTTTTTGGCGTCTTTTTGTATAAGCGTTGTCCTTTGTTTGGCCATTCACACTGGTATGTTTGTTTTGTGGATACATCCTATCAGTTTCTGCGCCAGTCTTTCATGTAGAGTCGTGAATTTTTGAAACTAATATGCATGTATTCTATCATGGTCTGGTGCTTTCCAGTTTGCCATTTTCCTTACCGTGTCCTTAATGGTTTCTTTAGTAATCTCTGTTTTTGTTTCTTTTTCTATTTCCTGTAGTTCATTGTTCATATTTTTCAACCACCTGGCATTTTTGTTGTGTGTTTTAGGATTTTCCCATATTTTGTTCCAGAAGTGGTTTGTCTCTGTCGTGTCAGGTTGTTCTGATGTTATTCGTTCTCCGTTTACGTTTTTGTAAAACTGGCTTTCATTGTTTTCAAATGTCCTGTTCTGTTTTTGATGTTCTGATTTGTATCTATATCGTCTCAGTCTTCCATCTATTGCTGATATCTTTTGTTTTAATTCTTCAGGTTTCTTATTCAGTCTTTCCTTGTGAACCGGATTTCTGCTCTTACATCCTTTCCTTTTTTCTTTCACCCTGTTTACGGTGTAAGCATATTTCCGGAGTTTCGTTATCTGGATTTCCAGTCTTATTTCCCATCCAGGTTTTGTCGGTCCATTCTTTTAGGCAGGCTTTTTTTTTTCTTAGTTTCATACTTACTGATTTTGCCCCCGCATATATCAAGTTGTTTAGGTTTGTGATAGTGTATATTGGTATGTACGCGAGTACCTTCTTTACTGTCTCTGTTTCAACTTTTAACTTCTTCCAGTCTTCGTTCTTTAGAGATGGGAGATTTGTTTTGTTCTCAGACATGCATAGTTTGATGTTTTCCACTTCTCTTGCTTCTTCCTCGGTGAGTTCTACTTCGGTGAGTCTGTGATTTTGGGGACTTCGACCTCTTCCGTTACTGGGTTTATGTTTTGTCTGTCTTCTTCCTGTGGGGGTTCGTCGGGTGGTGTTTCTTGCTCTGTTCCACTCTTTTGTTTGATTTGCGTCAATTCCATCTCCGAGAACCATCCTCTCTTGAGGATCTGTTTTGCTTGGTCTGCTATCTTTTGTTCCGTTGTATAGTAGCCAGTAGCAGTGTTCCAAATATGTTTCAATCGCTTCCGGTAGCCTTTTTCTGTGGGGTGGTTACTTTTGTAGTAGCATTCCATTACTAGTCTGTTCTCCTTTTGGGTCCATTTCTTTCTATATTTTTTAATTTTTTTTTCATTCCTGCTTTTTTTGTGTTTGGTCTGTGTTCTTGTCCTACCTGGAATTTGGGGGGTTACTTACCTGTTTTTGTCCTTGGTGTTGTTCCTGAAATCAAAGGCGCCAACATTCGCAGGATGCGGACCGGGCCCCCCATGTTGGCCATCAAGGGAGCACCTGCCTACCATTCCACTCAGATCTTTCTTCTGAGTGCCACGAGTTTCATTGTTATGGGGGTGCATTACTCATATGTTGGTGTATGTGGCTACACCAGGCCCAGGTTTTGTTTTGCCTGAACTCCTGTCACAAGGATAGTGTGTATCTCCTTTATATATATATATATGTTAATTAACTACATAGTATAAGTTTTATAGGCTTTGACAGCCGGGGGATAGACAATAGATCCCCCTCCCGTTTTTATCTGATGAATTCACGCCGGATTATAAAACACATACAAGTCAGACAATAATTTAGACAATAATTTTCAAAAAATCCATAAGTAAAAATGATTTTTCTGTCAAGTCTTTGGGCAATAAATCATATCTGACTGGTTTTAAATATTAAAAGCAAGGAGTTACATCTTATCCGTTTTTTAACAGGAGAAACAAAAAGATATTTAACAAATTCTTGTGGCTACTTATTATTATTATTATTATTATTATTATTATTATTACTACTTGTAGTAGTAGTAGTAGTAGTAGTAGTGGTAGTAGTAGAAGTAGTAGTAGTATCAGTGTTGCTTTGTTCTTGTTCTTTCATTCGGCTAAATAATTAATTGCATGTGTTACAACAAAGAACATCATATATTTATTACAATACAAAAGTTGGGTAAATAAACGTTTGTTTCCTTAAGTCTTCTTTCTATATATTTGAATCACAGTAAATATTTGCTAAACTATTTTTAAATTTTGAGATTGAGTTATGTTACGAAAAACACTCATTCTAATTGTTCTAATTAGCTGTGTTTTGCAAGTAACTCATTAAGTGATCTATCTATTACTTACGTGTTCTATCACTTTCATCCTCTCGCACCGTACGTGGCTCAAAAACCCTTTTTTATTGTATATATAAACAAATTCTTGTGGCTACTTATCTCTGTTTGGAGGCTTGAAAAACGCGGGAGGGGGGGGGGGGGTTCACGTGTTCACACATTCCAGTCTATTTATCGTGTTTTGGGTAATAATTTTCAAAAATTCCATAAGTAAAAATGATTTTTCTGTTAAGTCCTTAGACAATAAATCATATCTGACTAGTTTTAAATATTAAAAGCAAGGAGTAACATTTTATTTTTTTTTAACAGAAGAAACAAAAAGATATTTAACAAATTATTGTGGCTACTGGAGCTTAATACATGACCCACGCATCACACCTTTTGTGTATAAACACACACACACACACACACACACACATATATATATATATATATATATATATATATATATATATATATGTGTGTGTGTGTGTGTGTGTGTGTATGCAGCCATATATATATATATATATATATATATATATATATATAGGTGTGTGTGCGTGTGTATATATTCTAAGATACCGTATTAAGTCTACATTTACACAGTTTTCTTGTGTGAAATATTGAATAATCTTGTATTAGATTAATCGGCTCATAATATAAGATTTAATATAAGATATTTGGTGCGATATTTGACAATTGTGTAAACGAACACCTCATTTTAGATGAGAAAAATAAGGAAGCATGATTGTCTGCGTTGTGTGATGTGTGATGGGCATATAATAAAGCTATTAAGGTCAATACAGACTGCGAATCGACGGTTTATTGCAAGAGATGTGTTATGTGTTCTTTCTGTATCTCTATTTGTCTATGTTCCAATTTAAATTCAGAATCGATACAATTAAAATCGAAAGATACTTTATAAAACTGAAAAACAACCGTCATTTTAATAAACAAACATAAACCACGTATATACATTAGAATAATTGAATCCAGACGAAACGAGACATTCCAGAAACAATCAACGGAAGGAATGCATGAAATAACAGAATGCCGAAGAAGAAGAAACAATCCGCTACCAGAGAGATACACCCATTCAATAACATCTTTACAAAAGTGGGTAAAAAATAGAATGCAGTACATATATGCTGATGAGTACAAATAATGCTTCCATCCAATATGTTTTATAAATGGTTTCTCTTTCTCTCTGAATTTCTGTATTTCATAATAAGAAAGAATAAAAGCGAGAAATAGGAAAACCGATCGAGATATCAAGAGAAAAAGCTAGACGAACGTTGTTTTTTACTAAGTTATAAAAAAAACCGGTAATATTCCACTGTATTTTTACTGGAAATATAATATTTACTCTGTTTAAGAAATGTGTCGCTTGTGTCTCCAACAAAAACACACACTGGCAAATACTTTTTGTTCGAGATTCCAGCGACATATTCATTACACAGAGTAAATATTACAGAAGAAAAGAAAATCGGTGTAACTCATGCCCGTACGCCCCCCCCCTCTCTCTCTCTCTCTCTCTCTCTATATATATATATATATATATATATATATATATATATATATACAAGGTGTTTCAAAAGTCTTGGGAACATTACAAATGCGTATATCTCATGAACTATTCCAGGTAGAAAAATGAAACTGGTGCCATGTTAAAGCTTGCTTACTCAAGTTTTTGGTCATACTAATGATTTTCGTGTTATCTTTCCAGGTGCAGTAATGGCGTTCTCTAAACAAGACAAGGCATTTTGCGTCCTCCAATTTGCAAAGACTGAATCGTGGACATGTGTTCAGCGTGCATTTCGCAGGAAATTTAAAAACGAAGCCCCTGAAAGGAAATCCATTGTCAGATGGCATGCTAAATTTGTGAAAGATGGGTGTTTGTGCCCAAGTAAGCGAACAGGTCGCCCTTCAACTTCAGAAGATGCAGTTGAGCAAGTTCGGACAGCCTTTCAGCGGAGCCCCCGTAAATCTGTGAGAAGAGCCAACAGGGAACTTCAGCTTGCTCCAGCAACTGTCTGGAGTGTCTTAAGGAAACGACTGCAAATGGTACCTTACAAGCTCAAGTTGGTCCAAAAGTTGAAGGACAC
This sequence comes from Sepiola atlantica, assembly GCA_963556195.1. NCBI lineage: Eukaryota > Metazoa > Mollusca > Cephalopoda > Sepiida > Sepiolidae > Sepiola > Sepiola atlantica. Next base: position 48,012,328 of record OY744516.1, read on the forward strand.
TGATAAGCCACTTCGCCGTGACTTTTGCATTGCAATGCAAGAGAAGTTGGAAGATAACGGCTTTGATGACCGGCTTGTTTTTAGCGATGAGGCGACCTTCCATCTGAATGGCAAAGTTAACAAGCATAACACTCGCATATGGGGTACTGAGAATCCTCATGAACTTCTAGAGCACGAGCGAGATTCACCAAAAGTGAACGTGTTTAGTGCAATTTCCAAGAAAGGTGTCTATGGACCGTTCTTCTATGAAGAGGCAACTATCACTGGTGAATCCTATCTCAACATGCTGGAAGACTGGTTAATGGCTCAGTTGGAACAAGCAGAATCTGATGACTTCATTTTTCAACAAGATGGTGCACCACCACACTGGAGTCTTAGAGTAAGGCAGTTTCTTAACACAAGGCTGCCTGGTAGATGGATTGGGAGATCTGGGCGAGGTGATGACGTTCTCATGCCCTGGCCTCCTTGGTCTCCAGATCTTACCCCGTGTGACTTTTTCCTTTGGGGCTTTGTCAAGCAACAAGTCTATGTGCCGCCCCTTCCAAGAGATATTGACGAACTAAAGGCTCGAGTAACGGCAGTTGTGGGAACCATTGACGTCAAGATGCTGGAACGCGTTTGGCAGGAAATGGACTATCGACTAGATGTCTGCCGTGTGACGAATGGTGTTCATATTGAGCAACTTTGAAGATTCCCCACAAAACTTGAAACTTTAACCTTTCCAACGGTACCAATTTCATTTTTCAACTCCTAATAGTTTTTGAGTTATTAAAAATCGTTATGTTCCCAAGACTTTTGAAACACCCTGTACATATATATATATATATATATATATATATATATATATATACTATTTTATTTAAAAAACTATAGATTGTTTTGTGTATCGCATTTAATCGGTATGGCATGCTGTTTCCGGTGTAGAAACTGCCGGATATTGCCACAGCTAATCTTCAGCCCCGATCATTAAGGGTAGGACATGATATGTCGATTCAGTGCAAGTCTTTTCCGCTTTTTGTGTTCCTCATAACAGATAATGCTCGTGTGTAAAGTGTTTGTTGTTATTGCGTGTTTAATGAAAACGTCCTTAATGTTTTATGTATTTATATCATTTAAAGTTTATTAAAAGGACGTTTTTATCATGTATATTATTTGCTTAGTGACTTAGTGTAATTCTTTAAAGGGTTTTTATACGCATCGATTTTCTATCTTTCACGATTTCACGATGTCCAATGATGTTCATTCGTATAATGTTGTCTGTTTTTATTGTTTGTTTAAGGAAGATGTTAGATGTTTGTTTTTTAAATTCTATTAAAATGTATAGTTATAAAAGTGTTTATAATAAGGTGTACTTGTTGTTTTGGGTTCATGTGTCGTGAAGTTTTTTCTTAATATGCATTTTATTTCTTTTTCTCGTGGGTTCTGATATGTGTGAACTGGTACGAGGGCGTATTATTTACAACTGGTGTATAATGACAGCAAAATAATTCTCACGTACCGGTCTGGAAATGTTGTTTTTATTTTCAAAATAGATCAAATTCTGATTTTCATTTGTATCTACATTCATAATCTGGAAATTAAGAAGATATTAAATGATGTGAGCAAAGTTCTTATTCATGTGTTTTTCTGCGAATGTTGAGTCGTTAATTATCACGCGGCCGCGTGTTTTGGAAGGGGTGGTTTTTAGGAGGGATCTTTAATGGCAGTTATTATTTTACCTCATACATAACATTTGAGTGTATCATTTTGTGTATAATTTTGTGTTATACTTAGCCAGCAGATCAAGGTTTGGTTCTAAATATACTCGGAGGAGTATGTTCTTTGTCTTCATACTGGATCATATATTTTAATTTGTAGAAATGTTATTTAATTTTATTTATTGTTTAATTATTATTTATTATATTTTAGATGTATATTTGAAGTTTGTGTTTATAATTTGTTTTTATAGTTTATACAGTTTGCTTTCCGTTTGTATGTTTTACGATTGGGTAGTGTAGATCTGTGCTATTATTGTGCGTGTCTATGTTATGATAGATATCGGAAAAAGACATGTTGTGAGTATATACGTTATTTAAATTATTTAAATATTTTCAATGGAAAAGGCTGGGGCAAAAGCATGAGTCTTACATTTTCCATACCTCAAGGTGTGTCCATAGATCTCTTTGTGGCAGTGTAAGCGGGAGTAAGAAATATAATCTGTTTTTATTATTAGACCATTTGACAACGAGAAAGTTTTTCTTGTAGAGGAACATTCTAAAAACCTCCGAGTTCACTTTGATGCAAAGTATAGATGGGTTGTTGATAGCTTGTAGTATTTAGACTTATTACTGTAAGCCGTTATGGCTAAGTTGATTTATATTAATTGTGACTTTGGAGGCTATAATAGAACCTAGGTAGGGTCGGCATCAATAACAAGTTTCAACCGTGTTTCGTTTTTAAAAGGTATGGATCTTATTGGATGGTGGAAACATTATTTCAAACAAAATAAGTGGTTGTCTACGTTCATTCTCCATAAAACGAGAAATAGAGTGGGTGTGGTCTAGTGTGGTAGGCGAGTGTATGTGATAGTTTTGATTAAAGTTGCTTGTCAGAATATCCGGGCTCTTAATAAAACGTGTCGTATTCTCTTGTTTATGTTATATATCATGCTTTTTAAGACTAAGTTAATAGCAACATTGGATGACGATGTAGTTCCATAACGGGTCATATGTACTAAGTTTGTTTCAGTTAATCTTACTGGTGGGGCTAACCGGCGTTGCTCGAGGTCATACAGACATATAATTGAAGGAAAATCGCGTGTGTAACATCTTTATATTCAAACTTCTATTTCTCGCCCTCTCTCTATAGCCGTCTCTTTATCCTTCTACCTTTCTCCTCCCTGGTCGCCCCATTTCACCACTATTTTCTAAGTTTGCCTTTTGCGAAAGCTTTTACTTCCCCAGCATTTCTCCTACGTTACCCAGGGCAATAGTATGACATTTCTATAAAAAGTAAAACCTCTATCTGCGCCTTCTATATAGGTACTTATCTCTGCCCCAGGGTTCATACTATATACGTATCTATCGCAACCCCAGTGCGCATACTATATACGTACCTATCGCCGCAACGGTGCGAATGCAAAATAGTACCTATCGCTGCCCCGGTGTGAATGCTAAATACGTACCTATAGCCGCCCCGGTGTGCAAGCTACATAAGTACTTATCGCTGCCCTAGTGCGAATAATTAAAATGTACATATTGCCGCTTTGGTGTGAATGCTAAATACGTACCTATGGCTGCCCTAGTGCGAATGCTAAATACGTACCTATCACCGCCCAAGTACGAATGCAAAATACATACTTTTCGCCGTTCCGGTGGACGTGCTATATACGTACCTATCGCCGCACCGGTGCGCGTGCTGTATATGTACCTATCGCCGCCCCGGTTCGCGTGCTATATATGTACCGATCGCCGCCCCGCAGGGCATGCTATGTACGTACTTATTGCCGCTCATGTGGACATGCTATATACGTAGCTTTCGCCATCCCTGAATTCTAGGTACGTACCTATCGCCGCCCTGGTGCGAATGCTGAATACATAATTATCGCCGCCCCGGTGGGAATGCTTAATACGTACCTTTCGCCGCCGCAGTGCGCGTGCTATATAGTACCTATCGCCGCCCGGTGTGCATGCTATACATGTACCAGTCGCTGTCCCAGAGCACATGCTAAATACATACCTATCACCGCCCGGTGCGCATGCTATATACGTTCCTATCGCCACCGCTGAATTCTAAATACGTACCTATTGCCACCGCGGTGCGAATGCTAAATAGGTACCTATCGCCGCCCCGGTGCGAATGCTAAATACGTTCATATCGCCGCTATAAATTTCCCCGACACCCCAATCTCTCCAGACCCCCACTACACTTGTTTTACTCTCCCACAACCCTGAGAAATAATTTAAGTTAAAAAATTATTAAAAAAAAAAAAATTGGCCCGACCCCTCAAAAATTTGGCCAGACCCCTAAAATTTTTCCCGACCCCCTAATCTCTTAAGCTCCCCCCCAACTTTTTTTACACTCTCCCACAACCCTAAGAAATGTTTTAAGTTAAAAAAATAAATAAATAAATCTTGTCCGACCCCTAAAAATTTTGGCCTGACCCATAAAATTTTTCCCGACCCCCTAATCTCTCCGGCCACACCCCCCAAACTTTTTTTTTACTCTCCCACAACCCTGTAAAAATATGTTAAGTTAAAAAAAAAAATTGGCCCGACCCCTAAAAGATTTGGCCCGACCCCTAAAATTTTCCCCGAGCCCCTAATTACTCCAGCCGCCCCCCCCAACTTTGTTTCACTCTCCCACAACTCTGAAAAATATTTTAAGAACAAAAATAGATTAAAAAAAAAAATTTAGCCCGAACCCTAAAAAATTTGGCTTTACCCTTAAAATGTACCCCGACCCCCTAATCTCTCCAGCTCCCCCCAACTTATTTTTTACTCTCCCACATCCCTGAGCAATATTTTAAGTTAAAAAAAAAGAAAAAACAAGAATTTTGGCCGACCCCTTAAAAAATTTGGCCCGACCCCCTAATCTCTCCAGCCCTCCCCCCAACTTGTTTTCACTCTCTCACAACCCTGAGAAATATTTTAAGTTCAAGAAAAAATAATTTGGCCCGAAACGCAAATATTTCTTGGGGCCGTTATACTTAAGAAGCATCAATATTTCTAGGGACCGTTATACTTAAGAGGCACCAACATTCGTTTGACAATCAAGGAGGCTTCTTGAGAACTAATGAAATCACTCTGACCGGTCACCAGGTTCGGATGTGATTGAGCAACCCTTGTTTCACTACACACTCTTAACGTAGCCTTCCTATGATGTTATTGATTTATCCGGAAAGAACTTATGGGATGACCTGATACAACCGGACACAAATTAGGGCAAGACAGGGTAGATTCGGCAAGGGATTATGAGATGTTTTCAGTGACTCAGCATTTTTATCGGATTAGTACATAAATACATTAGATTGTTTCGAATTTACTACATATTAACGTTGAAAGAAATGTGTAAAATACGAAAAAACTGCTACCTTTTGTCGGAAAGTGGTCCGGTTCACACTCAGCGAGTGAATCGTTTTTCGCGATTTTTAGATATTATGATCCCAGGATATGTCCGGTGCTAAAGATATCAACTTTTTTATATGTTGCCGCGTAGTTTTCGAGGAGAAGCTTCACATACAAACAGACATAATTTTGCTATGAAATTTCTATTAAGATGTATTTCTTACTAGCAGGGCTACCCGGCGTTGCTCGCGGTCATAAAAACATATAATTGAAGTAAAATCGCCTGTGTAACATCTTTATATTCAAACTTCTATTTCTGCCCCTCTCTCTATAGCCGTCTCTTAATCTTCCTACCTTTCTCTTCCCTGGTCGTCCCATTTCACCGCTACTTTCTAAGTTTGCCTTTTGCGAAAACTGTTTCTTCCCCAGCATTTCTCCTACGTTGCCTAGGGCAATAGTATGACATATTTCTATAAAAAGTAACATCTCTATCTGCGCCTTCTATATAGGTACTTATCTCCGCCCCGGTGTTCATACTATATACGTATCTATCGCCACCCCGATGCGCATACTATATACGTACCTATCGCCGCCCCAGTGCACATACTATATACGTACTAATCGCCGCCCCAGTGCGCATGCTAAATAATACTTATCGCCGCCCCGGTGTGAATGCTAAATAGTACCTATCGCCGCCCCGGTGTGAATGCTAAATAGTACCTATTGCCGGGGTGTGCATGCTACATAAGTACCTATCGCTGCCCTAGTGCGAATAATTAATATGTACATATTGCTGTTTTGGTGCGAATGCTAAATACGTACTTACTGCCATCCCAGTGGGAATGCTAAATACGTTTCTATCGCTTCCCTGGTGCAAATGCTAAATACGTACCTTATCACCGCCCCAGTGCGAAGCTGAATACATACTTTTTGCCGTTCCGGTGCACGTGCTATATATGTACCGATCGCCGCCACGGAGCGCATGCTATGTACGAACTTATTGAAAAAAAAAAATTTGGCCTGACCCCTAAAAAGTTCGGCCTGACCCCTAAAATTTTCCCCGACCCCTCAATCTCTCCAGCCCCTAATCCCAACTAATTTTTCACTCTACCCCGACCCTGAGAAATATTTTAAGTTCAAAAAAATTAAAAAAATTTAAATTTGGCCCGACCCCTAAAAAATTTGGCCTGACCCCTAAAATTTTCCCTGACCCCCTGATCTCTCCAGCCCCCCCCCCCCCAACTTATTTTCACTGTCCCACAACCCGGAGAAATATTTTGAGTTCAAAAAAAGAAAAAAAAAATTTGGCCAGACCCCTAAAAAATTTGGCCTGACCCCTAAAATTTTCCCCGACACCCTAATCTCTCCAGTCCCCAGAACTTTTTTTCACTCTCCCACAACCCTGAGAAATATTTTAAGTTCAAAAAAGATTTTTTTTTTTAAATTGGCCCGACCCCTAAAAAATTGGGCCTAAAAAACAATGGCGGAGCATAATTATTTATTCCTTAAATTTCACTGATTGAGACATTATTTAATATGTATACAAATATTAGTGAAAACAATGGCGGAGCATAATTATTTATTCCTTTAATTTCACTGATTGAGTCGTTATTTAATATGTATACACATATTTGTGAAAACAATGGCGGAGCATAATTATTTATTCCTTTAATGTCACTGATTGAGACATTATTTAATATGTATACAAACATTATTTATTCCTTAAATGTCACTGATTGAGACGTTATTTACTATGTATGAAAACAATGGCGGTGCATAATTATTTATTCGTTTAATTTCACTGAATTTAGTCATCGATTTAGTACTTGCCATTATATGCTTAAGCTCGATTTAGTACTGGCCACGTTATGCATTGCTTAACTTCTTCTTTTTGACCAATAATAATGACAACAGAACGTTCTTAACATTGTATTGTTTTATTCCCGGACAACGCCAAATACAAGGAGGTGTACTAAATCGCCCTGTCTTATTACCCTCCCTTTGGTGAGGGCAATAGTCCGGAGAGAAATGAAAAAAAGAATCAATAATAATGTTACGATGACATAAAAATAGATACAAACCTATCACTATGACGTCATGTACCTATCAATGTGACGTCACATGCACAAGATAACATAAAAAATCGTGATCACATTAAACGAAAAAAGAGCTATTTGACCCCTTAAAATGAATCTTTTTTTAAAATTTTTACATATTATTTTCTTGAGGTTATGGCGGTTAAAATAATACCAGCTTTGGGGGTGTTTGTATAGTATGTTTTTAAGTTTTAGCGAGACATACACACACAGAGTTTTGCCGTATATATATTGAGATTAATAATATATGTTTCCTTAAATAAATTTTCTCACCAAAAAGAAACGCATAGAAACGTAGTATATACTTACACAGACACACACATGTACACATATGCATGTATGTATGCATGTATGCATATATATATATATATATATATATATATATATATATATATATATCTTACTATAGATATAGGCGTTGCCATTGTAGTTGTAATTATACCTAGAGTTCAAGTGTTCAAATCCTACGAGCGGTATAGATAGGCTAACGATTCCCGTAAGGATTAAACGTATACGTATGTAAATGAAAACAAATATTTATGATTAATTATTTATATATATAATTTATATATATATATATATATATATATATATATATATATATATATATATATATATATAATATATATATATTATATATATATATTTATATATTCATATGTATTATATATAGATATATATATTTATACGTATACAATAATTATATATGTGTATATATATAATATATACATATACATATGTATATATATATTTGTATATATAATATAGACATATACATATATATATATATATATTTGTATATATATAATATATACTTATACATATATATATATATATATTTGTATATATAATATATACATATACATATATATATATATATGTTTGTGTATATAATATATACATATATATATATATATATATTTATATATATATATTTATATATATATTTGTACATATAATATATACATATACGTATTTATATATACTATATGCATATACATGTATATATATATATATACATATATATACACATAAATATATATATGTATATATATATACATATATATATATATATATATATATATATATATATATATATATATATATTCACTATGCGAATACCAGTCCCAGAACGTGTTTTACTATAGTTTTAAATCATAAGGTGTTTTTATTTTTGTTTTTAGGGGGGTGTGGTATGGTTTTGGTGCCCCTTTTAATATTATAGTTTGAAAAATAGATTCCCACGTCACATGCATTGTTTCTCGGGATGCATATTCCATTTTTTTTTCATGTGATTCATAGTAAAAACAGAACATTTTTACTAAGACGTTAATTGTTATTAATTATTTGAAAACTATTTTTGCATATTCATTTTTAACAATTAGTTAATGACTTTAAGCATAAATAGTTCATAATATATTTATTCATAAATTAATGTATTTATCTGTAGATTTAAAATTGTTGTTAGTTGTTTGAAATATGTTTGTATATTCATTTTTAAACAATTAGTGTAATATTACTTAAATCATAAATAGTTGATTATATATTTATCTATAAATTAATGTATTTATCTGTAGATTTCAAATCCTTATTAATTATTTGAAAATAATGTGTGTATATTCATTTTCATCAATTAGTGTCAATATGGTTTACATCATAAAAATAACTTACTTCTATTTTCCAATTTTGTATTTAATCGTAATTCTTTAGTTCATGTTTACATAATTTCGCAGTTTTGTTAACTTTATTTTTTTCGGAATTCAATCCGTTACTAGTGCATAATCTGTCGATCCCATTAAAATATGAAAATTATTCGGTATATACGTTCTGGTGAAGTATTTCCTATAGAAATCAGAAATTGTTTTTTTTTGTTTAAAATAATTTATGAAATAATAAAGGAAATAACTAATACATTAAACATGTATAAATTTATAAATAAAAATTAATTAATAAATTTTATAAGTAACTAATTATTATAATAATTAATTTAATAATAAACTAATGAAAAAGAACAACACGCATGTATATTATTAAGTTAATAAACTAAGTTAAATAACAAAATAAAAATGTGATAACTAAACGCATCTATATATATATATATATACATACATACATACATGTGTTCGTATATGAAAAAAACTGAAAATTCCTCCTTAAAAAAGGAATAAGTTTAGAATGAAATAAACATGGAAAATTCAAAGAGTTAATTAGAAGTAATACAGCTATAAGCTGTAAATTATATAGACAATTAACTATAAATAAAATAAAAAGTTAAAAGAATAACCGTAATGTAACAAATAAAGAAATGAAATAAAATAAAATTAAGATTTTCGAAGAGTGAAAAAAAGTTAAGTTAACTACGCAGCAGTGAAAGGCGTACTGTAGAATCACCAGAAATCCAATGACTACGTAATTTTATTAAATCGTGACTTCGACCACAACACCGGAAGTTAGACTGATGGAGTCGCGGGTGTGAGAACATGAAACTGATATATTAGCAACATATATGTTAATGCAATATTACGATAGTAAGCTGTGTGGGAGAATACATCAAACACTCGATGCAGTTGCAAATCAAAACACTAAACCAATCAAAATAGACGATGCTCTCAGCTATAAATATATGTATATATATATATATATATATATATATATATATATATATATATATATATACTAAGAATAATAAAAAAGGGAAATGTTGATAGATGAAAATAGTCAGCAAAACATAGAGGAATATAAAGACATCTATAAAGGAACTGCCCGTATTTTTGGCCATTATATTCTTTTCAGAAGTTTCTAAAAAAATATCGTGAAAGTTCTCGGTGAGAATTTCTCTTTTTTTTTCTCCCCTTGCGTCAAACATAAATCTCTTATAGCGGTAGGCTGCATTATCGTAGCTTCTAAAACAAAACATTTTAAAAAAGGACACAGCGGCACACAAGATGAATGCGATATGAGAATTGCGATAAAACGAAAAGTACAAGAATAAGCACAAATAAGGTATAAAAAGAAAAGAATCAAACTATCGAAAGGAAAGGAATTATTTGACATTTCTTATAGTCTGTACGTTCACCTGTTCTTACTTTATCTCTCACAATGTTTTAAAGTGGAAACATGTGATTTCAACCGAACACACAAGATCTATATTTTTCTCTACCTTTTGTTTTGCATGTCTGATTCTACCGTTGGTATTTCACAAATTCTGATACGATTCTCCCGCATTCATTCTGTAATCGAACCAGAATATCGATTACAATATATAAGTCCAAATATATGCTTGACTCTAGCCGTATCAGTTCGCTGTTTTGCTAGTGAGTGAGAAAAATACAAAACTAAATAGGATTAATAGGTCACTTATATGTATGAGACAGGAGAAGAAAATTCATATGAATCAGAATGGTACAATTTTGGTGCCGGTTTAATTATGTGTTGGATAATGGCCCTATGGGAATGGACGTATCTGTTGGAAGTCGGGTTTAACTTGCGCGAGTTAACGCGGGTGCAGTCGAGTGCAGAACAGGGCTTGTTCTCACAGTCAGAGTTGTCAGACGTGACAAGTTTACCGTGTGACGAGACCCCCGATCAAGGGTCAGTCTACACCTGCGAGACGTTCTGTGACGTCACTCGTTCTCGTGAGAAGCGCGTTTTAGTCAGTCTGATTCGGAAGGCGAACCGAGAGGACGTGCGATTCACGATGTAAAACTAAGGGAAATATTTCCCTTAAGGGAGGACAAGCGCGAGAAATCCTTTCCTCCCCTCTCTATGAATGGTTAAGAAACATTGTTAACTAACTACGATGAAGTAGGATTTGCTCCCCCCCCCCTTCTCTATCGACGTGGTGAATGACTCCCAGTTGAAATAACAACGCTTGTAATAAATGAATTAAATTTAAAAGCAGAGTTTGTCTTCGGAGTGCGTCATGGCTTTTGTTGCAGACAACGGACGGCGTGGTTCACAGCAGAGAAGAAAGAATTACTCTACTAGACGACCCGACCGCCCTCTACAAGCGAGGAAGAAATCTAAGGTATGCAACATATGTTGTCGGCAGTCTTGCAGGGGGGCTACATAATGGTTGCCATCATCCTTAGGTTATTATGGAATCGACTGATTTCGAACTAAACACACCTAAGCCGTCAGTCCGTGTCGTTATCCACTTAACCATCGTCACTTCCATTTATGCGATGATTTCAGTTGAGAAATAATTATTATTAAATATTTTTAGTAAACATGTGAACAAGTTTGCCTGAAATCATTATTGGTAGTTTGTAGTACTTGGATTATTCGGACTACTGTTCACATTTTGAATACTGCCAATATAACTTTCTAATGTCTGCAAATTTATCTTCTCGAACTCGGAAATCTATTCGAAATTTCGAACGAAATCCTTTATTTGATTCTTAATTAATTTATAATTGTATTCTGCATATCGTACGCATTGAGGATTGAACAATTAACCCCCCCCCCCAGAAGACTGTCAGTTAGAACTGATTATTATTAATTTAGCACTTTATCCGTTATGCAATGAGTTCTTGTTGACAATTCTAGTATGAATTTTATGAGCTTTAAAATTATGCTTGAGTTAAATGTGTATTATAACTACTTATCTCTATATATTACTATTTATTGCTACATATATACATACATATATCTAAACTTGTTATTTCCTGCACTGATAAGAGCAATAAGCTTGAAACGCTAACGTCTGTAGTTATTAATAATGTAATATTTATCAGGTTGGAAAGAAAGTAATGTCGTATTTTTTACTTCATCACTTTGCAGCCTCCTAAGTTGTACACAGTTTTATATTTTTAGTGACTTAGTATCTTAATATCTTTTTTTTGTTTTCCAGATATAGTAATAGGTTGAAAATATTAGGTTTAATGGTCTCAGCCGTCAAAAATTGATATTAGTGAGGAGCATCTGAGACATTGCATGCTCTATGAATTAAAAAAGGAAACTCAGCTGCAGAAACTACAACGAACATTGAAACTGTCTACTGGATAAATTTTCTGAATGATCGAACATATCAACGGTGGTTTGCAAAATATTCTTCTGGAGACTTTAATATGTCATTTCGGCCACGTTCGGGAAGACCAAAATCAATTGATGAAGACGCCATTAAAGACGCTGTGGAGACGAATTCAAATTTAACTAGCAGGGGATTAGCTCAACAATTCAATAACACCCATACTACAATTATGTCATGCCTTCACGAGTTAGGTAAAGTTTCAAAACTTGGACTCTCGGTTTCCCACGATTTGACCAACGCTCAACGAAATCAAAGATTGACTGTTTGCATATCTTTGCTTTCCAGGAATCATCGAAAACCATTTTTGCAAAGAATTGTGACTGGAGATGAAGAATGGGTTCGTTACAAGAATACCTAACGCAAAAGGCAATGGTTAGACCGAAACCAAAGTCCACAGCTTTTTCCAAAACAATGACGACATTTAGAGGAGGTTATTCTCTCTTTATGATAGGACATGAGAGGACTGATTTTTTATGAGTTTCTAGAGCCTAATTAAACAATCAGAGCAGTAAGATATTGTTCGCAGCTTGATGATCTGATAATTTTTTGATGAAAAAATAGACCAGCATTACTCAATAGGAAGGGTGTAGTGTTTCAGCGTGATAACGCGAAACATCACAAAGGAAAGGTCATGTGTTTCAATTGAGAAGTTTTGCCTCATCCGCGTTATTAACCTGACATTGCTACATTGGACTACCATCTTTTCCGGTCGCTGCATCACTTAAAAAATAACATTTATGAAAATGACGACCAACTCAAAAATTACCTAAATGTGTTTTTCTCTAAAAAAATCACAGAAAATCTTTGAAGAAGGCATCAAGCAGCTAGTTGATCGTTGGACAGAACTCATAGAAAATGAGAGGAATTATTGTAAATATTAAAAATGCCCTAATGTGAATGTTTCATATCAAATACATGTGTTAGACACGAACGAAATTACTTTCTTTCCAACCTGAGTTTTATAAATATTACACACACACACACATACACACACACACATATATATATATATATATATATATATATATATATATATATATATATATAATTTAATTGGAATGTAATATATTTATTATAATTAAAGCTTCTCATAATGTATTAAATTTAATACTAGGTCATCTTAGGAGGTCATTGTCCCCACCATATTTATTAATTGCTATTCATTACTATATATATATATATATATATATATATATATATATATATATATATATATATATATATATGAAGTGAAAGAATAAAATAAGGTGCGAATCAAATTTTATTACAATTCAATGTTCAGGCAAGTTTCCTTACAGTCCTTAACTCATGAGTTTTCAAAGAAAATCTTCTCCTCAGAGGACCATTACCGCAATGACATTACTGCAGGTAATAAAAATTAAACTTTGAAAAAAATATGTAAAACATATATATAAAAATAAATAAAGGTATATAAAACATGAAATATATCGGGCCAAAACATACTTCTTAGTAATGCTATACATTTTATGGTTTGCATTACTCCTTTCAGTTCTTAGGGACTCTGAATTTTGACATTATAATATTCAACACCAAGTGAGTTTTCTGAACTTTTCATATTATTTGTTTTCTCTATCGTTTTTTATCGTTAATTAATTTGCATATACCTTGAATACAATTTTCACTGTTATCTACTGCATCGATAGCAAACGAATTTCCTGTCTGGATACCTCTTGTCGTTTTTTGATCACCATTCACCAATTGGATTATTTTTTAATCAACCTCTTTGATATCTTGCCTGGAGTTGGATGAAAAACGAGCAATTTTACTTTCGCTTAAGATGTGAATTGTTTAACTGAATTATTTAGTCAAATACTTCTCCGTTTAACAAATGCTTGAGTTGTTTGAACCTAGTATGAAATCGACAACGAAGATTATTAAATGTTCGCATCAATCGTGAATAAACACTATTACGATTTCAAAGTAGCCGAACGTAGTGCTGATAACTATAAATGCATAATTTTCGTACAATGATTAGTATCAGGAAAAGACGCTGAGATCAGACGGAGGGTTTTAAACAAGTTAGAAGTGAACTGAATTTAACACTAAATAAACTAACGGAAGACTGCCAGAAAGTCGTAATGGTTAAACAAGATCCGAAGGGTATTAAAGGGTCGGGCATTGTTCACATAAAAAAGGTACGTCACAAATCAAAATTTATCTCCATCTAAAAAACAATGCAAAACAATAAACGGAATTTTTACGCCCTTACTAAAACAAGCCAGTCCAATAAAAAACATGATAAAGAACCACCGAGTCCCTGTGCTCTGGGTGGAGTCTTCAATTGTTTTATGGACGGTCAGTTTAAAACCTGTCTGACTTGTAATAAAAGCGGAAACGAAAGTTTACATTGTAAAACGAATAAAGGAAATAAAACGCGGGTTTTATTCACAAGTATAAATGAACAGGACTGCATTGATATGAGAAAAATTGTACGAGAAAAAATCTAGGATGAAAATATAAAATTACAATTAGATTCGGGCTCGGACCTGTCAATAATAAATTTACATACATGGTAAATGTTGAATAAACTGACCCTGTTAGTACAGTGACAGATGAAATAAATATATTTAGGGGTTAAATAGTTACCAACATTACCTTAATGGGAACTACGAAACGTTGAAAATACTCGTGTTAAAAGACACTAATAATTGTTTTTTTTGGGGGGGGCAAAGACTGGATGCAAGCTTTTAATTTATGGAGTTACCAATAAATACGTTTTGCCACAAAATAGATAGTCGGACGACCGAGCCAGAAAAACTAAAGCCGGGCTTGACAAAATGTTCCCGAAGTGTTTTTCTAGCTATCTTGGTCAATGCACAAAGCTAGCAACCAGATTTCAACTGAACAGAGACTTTTAGCCCGTATTTAAGCAATCATGAATGTTGCCTTTTGCCTCGTTAGAAAAAAATAAATGAGAAATTTTACCTAATAGTAAGGATAGGAATTTTATCGAAAGTTTAATATAGTTTATTAGCAGCACCAACGGTCTATGTGATTAACAAATCAAAAGAAACCCGTGGTTTTAACAGGATTAAATGCAACACTACCAAACCCGGAAGAAGATTTTTTCAAAATTAAACGGGGGGGGGGGAGCATATTTTTTTTCAAAAATATACCTTAGTGAAGCGTACCTCCAAATACATGTGGAAAAAGCACGTTCTAAATTAGTATGTATAATTACGCTTCATACAAGTATTAGTATGTATAAATACGGTGTATACAACTTTGAAAGGTTTGCTTTCGGTGTCAAAGTTACCCCTGCAATTTTCCATCAAGTTATAGATACTATGCCGGGCGAACTAAATTATACGATTGTATACGTTGACGACATCCTAATCAATAGAAAAATATAGAACAACAGCGGGAACACATTTACGCAGTGTTTTTGCGAATCAAGGATTATGGGGCTAAAGTTAAAGAAGAAAAATATGATGTTTTTCTAGAAAAAATAAAATATATCGACCATGTAATAGATAAGAATGGTAGAATACCGGATCCAGAACAGGCCAACGTAGTTAAAATAAATGCCGGCTTCGGAAAACGTCATATGGCTACAGAGTTTGTGGGGCTGGAAAATTATTACCATGCTTTAATCCCAGAGATGCATAACCTCCATGCTCCACTGAACGAACTTTAAAGAAAGAATAAGGTTTGAAAGTGGACACCCAAATGCCAGGAGGCATTCGACAAAACTATTGAAATGCTGACATCGGATATTTTTCGTACGCGCTATAACCCAAACTTATCATCATAGTGGTTAGTGGCGCAGGGTCGTATGTGGTAGGAGCATGCATTCTTTCATGTAATGTCAGATTAAACGCATGCATCAAGGGACCTACTTCCAGCGGAGAAACATTACTTCCAAATCAAGAAGAGACTTTAGGAATAGTTTTGCGAAAACTGTATTCCACCGCCATATACACGGTAGATTATTCACATTACAGACGCATCCTAAACAGTTAATCTCCATTTTCGGCTCAAAAAACGGTATCCATGTGTATACGGCGAATAGGCTAGGGCGATGCGGAACAGTTTTATTGAATTATAATTTTAAAATAGAACATTTACTGTCATAAAAGATCTATCACGTGGATGGATTATCTAGCCTGGGGCCGAGACATAGTGAGCAAGTAGAACGCTCCGTGACTGCTTCCCTGTGAACGGACGGGTAGATAAAAGCTATGCTGTGCATCATGATAAGATCACCCTTGTGATCCTTTCATGAAATTAAATAGGAAGCATCAGATTATGAGTTTATTATCAGTACAACAACTAAAAGGGCTGATAAAGACCAACATTTTGCAGACAGTTTTGTAGTAGGCAACGATGTACTCCTGTACAGCGATAAAGTCAATATTCGAAAAAAAACTACAAAAGAGAATCCTGAATGATTTTCACGTTGGCCATCCGGGGGAAAATAGGATGAAAAGTTTAATGTGCAGAAACGTGTACTGGCCTAAAATTAACCAGGGCATTGAAAACATCATCAATACGTGTAAAGGTTGTGCCTTAGCGGCAAAGGCACCTCCTATCAAACAGTCTGTGACCAAAAACGGACCGACCGTGGTCAAGGAGACACATGAATTGTTCGGGCTCGTTCGAAGGATTTTACTATCTAATTGTAGTCGATAGTTTTTCCAAATCATCCGAAGTGTTAAGATATACAAATCTCAGTACAGAAGTAACGATAAACTCCCTTCACGAATTGTTTACACTAGTCTATACTGGCAGTCAGAACTAATGTAACGCAACTCTTGTTTCTCTGCTGTATTATATTCACCTCAATACATTTTTCTTCTCTAAACACCGCGTTCGTGTTTTCATTCCAGCCTATTTACAGGGCCACAGCAAATCATTTATAAACATAAAATAACTCATCTTACAAAAAAATATTATTTTGTCTTAAATCACATAACAGTAGGTGAAGAAGCAAGTATTCAATTATTAAGATCGAAAAGATTCAGAAAAAAATATGAAAACATTTCGTATGAAATGTGTAACTGCAGTGGTCGTCTAGTCAACGTTGGCTGCACTGAACACCTCTTCAATGTGGGCGGCTACTGTTACACACCGTGTCTTGAATACCACTGAGATAATATATGAAAATAATTAAAAAAGAGTAAGAAGGACACGTTTCGACATTTTACATGATTGTATGTGTGCATCCGTCTAATCTACAATGTTAAATACAAGTGTAAAAAAACTGCTATGCATAGATCATAAGTATTTTCCTTATAAATATAATA
>OY744516.1:48032267-48059767 GCA_963556195.1 Sepiola atlantica
ATATATATAAATAAGAATATATGTATGTGTATATATGTCCTCGAAATATATATATACATACTATACATATATGGTGTATTAGTAAATGAACGGAGAAGATAAAAGTACTAACAGTAAACAAAAGGAGACGTAAAGAACATACTTTAAAAGCAAGGATTCACCAGTGTCTTTGTTTGTATTGTGTCCATTGATAACAGATTAAGAATAGAATAATAGAAGCCTACTCATTGTTTAATTGTATTTGTTCAGTGGGCTATATGAGTACTGATTTGATCAATTGTCACGTTTAGTTTAATGTTATCGTGTAATCAAAGTGACGTAAAAACGATAATTATATGCATGAGAACATAAGGAACTAAGGGTGTTTACAGATTGTCTAGGTTGCGTTGGGTCTCACAAATTTAGACGTTATCTCAAACCATATAAGGGATGCTATATATGCTTACTTTGTGTGGGCGAAGTGTCGAATTTGGTAGATTTCCGGACTATATCCATAATAGTCGATGAAGTTATTTGGGCTATAATAATGCCTACGTTATTACGTTTTCTGTAAATGTAGTTGTAAATAGTGTTAGTCGGAAAACAAAATGTCTATTTATTATAGGGTTGATTTTTGAATTGTTTGTTTTGCGATTTACGTGATTCTGGGTTGCCTTTCTTTTTAAGTGTTCCATAAAATCCGTAGGGTACTGTAATGTTTTGATTTAATGTTCCATGTATTTACATTCATCGTTTAGATATTCGCTGCTGAATTTTCTCCAGCTCTTTGAGGAAAAATAAAATTATGATACCCATTTTTACTTTATTATTGTTGTGCGAAGAAAAATGAGCGTACCTTTTCTTATTCGTTGTTTACGGTGGACTTGATAATCGTATTTATTATTTTTGTTAATGAGTAGCATCGCAAGAAAGGGTAGAGAGTTATTGTTTTTTTTTCGAAAGTAAGTTAGATGGCAAGTTCTATTGTATTTAGTCTTTCAGTGATGCTTTAAAGTTTAGTGTTTTATGGGGGATTAAGATGTCGTCTATGTGTCTGTAGTATGACACATTTGTATGTAGTCTATATTTAAGGGTCCGGTTTCAAGAAATTCTAATAATAAAAAAGATAGGATAGCACTTAGGCTGAGCCAGAATTCTGCTTATAATAGAACTTGTTGAAAGTAAGATAAGTTATGTTAGTGCATAATTTATAATAAATATTATGTTATTAACTGGAAATGTGGGTTAATCTTACATTTTGTTGAGATGTATATTTAAGCAAGTTAAGGCATGTTAGTGATGATGTTACTATATGATAGTTCTATCTCATTGCTGTTTATGGTGTTATTAGTTGGGTTAAAAAAAATGTAATTTAATGAGTAGATATCCGGAGATGTTTTTTTCAGTGAGAAGATCTGATTGTACCTAGTAACGGGGTTAGTATTTTAGTAATGGCACGTGTAATTTTATGGATAGCACTGTCAATACCTGCGAGCATGTGGTGCATTCAGGTATTTCTTTCGTGGGTCTTAAGCAGGTCATATAAAGTGAGAATAGTGGGTTATAATAAATGTATGCTGAGCATTTCATAAATATTTTTGTTTATTAGTTTCTTATAGGATTGGTTAAATGTGTCTATTCACTTGGATACAAAAGTGGGATAGGTCTCTTCATACATGTATTGGTCATGTGTGTGTTGTAATATTTTCTCTTTGTATTAAGATGTTTCTATGATTACAATACTACCACTTTTGTCTGCAGGCGAGATGATGACGTTCTGGTTGTTTTCTAGGTTTTGTAGAGCGCGTATATATCGTTTAGGTAGAATTGTAATCCATGGATTGGCCAATTGTAGTTGAGATAATTCCCTGGATAAAACCTGTAATGGCATATGTTCTAATGACTGTAGTTTTAAGCGACCATGTTAGTTGTTATGTTTGGGTAAATTTTGGCAGCGAATTTTTATCCAAAACTTAGGACTTCCATCACAGTGTTAGAAAGTGTAGTGTCAGTGAGCTTATTTGTAAGTTCAGGGCGTCGGATTGCTCTTCATCTGCTGTTGGAAATTACGTTTTCTAGTTTCTTGCAGTTTATTATTGTGTATAAAGTTGCAGGAGTTGATCCGATGTGTAATTTTATAAGAGGCATTCTTAGTAAGGCAATAGTTTTCGTGTACATCTTATGCAGGTGATGTAGCAATGTTGCGTAACCTAGTTGTCCAGTTTATTGCTATATTTATTATTGCGTATAAAATTGAAGGAATTGATCTGATGTGTAATTTTATAAGAGGCCATCTTAGTAAGGCAATAGTTTTCGTGTAAATATCATGCAGGTATTTTAGCAATATTGGGTGACCAAGTAACTTTGCATTTTAAGAGAAGTGGGAGGAGATTTAGGTACTCTTTAATATGTTTAGGGAAAATATGATGGTGTTTTTGAAAATATATGATGGTACATTTGTAGATAACCTTCTCGAAAATGCACTAAAGTAGAAAAGAGCTCTTGTTCGTATTTAAGTAGGCTTCGAGTTAGGTGTTGGTGCAACAGCTAGCCAATATGTTTTGTTTAAGGTGTTCCAGTTTTCCATTTCAACTCATACTGACGGATTTACTTTATACTTTCATTTCTCATATATATATATATATATATATATATATATATATATATATATATATGTATATATATTATACATATACATATATTATATATATACATATATTATATATATATACATATATTTTATATATATACATATAGTGTATATATACATATATTATATATATACATATATTGTATATATTTACACATATTCTATATATTTACATACACTATATATGTATTTATATATATACATATATTAATATATTTACATATATTATATATATATATACATATGCTATATATGTATTTATATATAATATATGTATACATATACATATATTATATATATTTATATATATTATATATACATATATTATATATGTATCTATATATATATATATATATATATATATATATGTATGTATGTATGTATATACATATATATACATATATATATTTATAAATATATATATATATATATATATATATATATATATATAAATAACATTATAAATAACATTATAAATAACATTATTGTACATTCTAAGGACCAATATTTTATTTACTTTACTGATCATATTTTAAAAAAAAAACTTCGGTACTTGTATGGAGGGTTTTATTCACGGACGAACATCTCCATGTGTATGTAAATACCTGATCTTTGCTCTATGGACTCATTAAAAATGAAAAAGGTCTCCTTCCCAAAAAATTACAAGTTAACTATTTAAGTGGAGATGTAATAATAGTTAGTGCATTGTTTTGTTTTTTTAAATTTACTTATTTGGTATGAAGGTAAAACAGTTTGGTTTCCGATAAGTTTATAGAGAAAAGATGCGGGATCGAAATACACAACTTAGTAGTTTTTCTGTGAATGAAACAGTCCGTAAATGTACCGAAGTTTTTGTTTTGAAAAAGATTATCAGGAAGGTGAGTAAAAATCTTGCTCATGAAATGTAGCACAATATTGTTTATTTATATATGCTCGCATTAAGCTTCAACCTTGAATAGGTTGGTCTATAAATAATAATAAAAATATAATTAAAAACATATATTTTCAGATATTTCTTCCATATATATATATATATATATATATATATATATATATATATATATACAATTTCATGTACCCACATGATATAGTATAAGGAGAGATACTCTTTTATATATACATTTTCAATATTTACTTTAACATTGCTCAATACCTGAGTAGAGCGAAGTCGTAATTTATGAAAATATATTTATGACAATTAAGCTATACAGAGGCTACCGCGGTTTATTCTTATAGGGAGTTTTAGCCTGACGATCTCCTATTGCGATGAAACGCGGATGCCTCTATGTAGCTTACTTGCTATAAATATATTTTCATAACTTACTATATAATATATATATATATATATATATATATATATATATATATATATATATATATATATATATATATATATAATTTAATAAAAAATCTTTAAATATTATCTACGTACGTATATGTGTATTTCGCTATGAGTGTAGAAATAACCATTCACAACAGTCGGTCGATTCGATCCTCAAACAAGATGCATATCAAACTCCAGTTCCTAGCGCGCTATCGTATTAGGCTGACATAAAAACTATATATATATATTCTATATGTATAAAGCCCAATGGCTGCGTGTATGTTTGGATGGCGTTTGTGTGTTCCATATAGAAATAAATTTAGAGAATCTACATAAAATCTAAAAGTGTATTCCCATTTAATATTCACCAGGAACGTAAATGAAAGTGTTCCCGAATCTCTAAATACACCCCTTGGGTGCTATGACGCGATAACTCCTATAAAATGTCAAATATATTATAGTATCATGAAATTATATGTGTGTAATTTTCTAAGAGAGAAAATGGTAGTTGCCACGAATCACGAAATGCTATCCTTAGCAAAAGAAGCTATCAAGGGGATTCCCCTCTAAAAATTTAAATATATCCTATTTTCATGAAAGTTTTACAATATGTTTAAACTTCTCAGGGGTAGACAATGCAAGTTATCTCGAATGTGTACGTTACTCTTGTATATGCCGAATATCTACGTGATCCTACCTAGTTGTCACTATTTGTAAAGACACTCTGCCTAGTAGTCACTATTTTTAAAGACACCTCTTGACATTTTTTATATGTATATCCCAGTTTTAAAAAATTAACCCATATATATGTTTGGAGAGTTTTGCAACATTTCAGGTTCTTCCGACTATATTCAGGGTCGTAACGGGAGGAATCGACAGTAAAAACAA
This sequence comes from Sepiola atlantica, assembly GCA_963556195.1. Classification (NCBI taxonomy): domain Eukaryota; kingdom Metazoa; phylum Mollusca; class Cephalopoda; order Sepiida; family Sepiolidae; genus Sepiola; species Sepiola atlantica. The sequence goes on from OY744516.1 coordinate 48,037,109, forward strand.
AGACCAGATTGTTGGGTAAGTTTTGTAGTCCCATCTACTTACAGAAATTTCTGATCGCCCTATTCCGTAATAAAGCAGTTTAGTGTTTTCCACTAGAGTCAGGGTGTCTTTGAACCGGGAGGGAGTTTTTCTGAGCAGGTGCATGTCAATATGAGGCGGGGGCATCTTCTAGTCGGCTACTCCACAGTTTTAGTCTGGTCTCTTCTTGAGATGTTGGTAAGCGTTCGACATGGCTAAGGTAGCTTCTTCTTGACTAAGAAATAAACAAATAAATATGAATCTTCATAACTGTATTTTTCTTGTATATTTTGTTTTAGTTGCTTGACAGTCATCTGAGAATAATAGTCAGAATAAGCATCAGGAAAGAGATCGTGTTGATGTGAATAGTTTGTTTTAAGTTTTTTAACCGGAAGTTCGGATAAGCACGTGGAGATTATAAACACGATGTTACGAGGAACTCCAACAAAGAAACACGGAAACAGTGTAAAAATAAAAGAATACCGTTTCATAAGAAAAAAAAAACACGTGGAAAAATATACACTAACGGTTAGTGAAAGTATCCAACATTAATTTGAATGAATTTTGAGCGGATATTTTCATCGATGATTTAAAATTAAATATAGCGACTCCGGGGAATTCACAAACATGATACGAATGTTCTAAAATTTATGCATACAGCTGTAAACCAGACTGTGTTTCCATTGCATAAAATGATCGAGAGAATATATATATATATATATATATATATACATATATATACATATATATACATATATATATATATATATATATACATATATATATATATATATATATATATATATATATATATATATATATATATATATATATATATATAGAACAAGATTTAGAAAAACAAAAGCTAGAAAATAAATAAATACGAGGTGCATTTTAGTCTTGGTGGGTGAACTTTTTTCTGTGCACTGCTGGAAGTCTTTTCTAGAAAATGTATTTGTGTACATTTTAATTATCATGGATATAATGAAGATAGGCCGACACAAGTGTATGCAAATATTAACTGTTTTTGTTGAATGTCTGAGAATTGTTTACTACAATTGATTTGATTAACGTAATATTAAATATATATTTAAATAAACGAATTTATGACATATTATTTATATCAGTTCCAAGAATTCAACATAAACAATATATGTGGATATTACTTGTATGGTTGTTGTGTCATATATGGTAACCCAATGAAACTCCAGTGTCTATAAGGTGCGACTCTACAGCAGGAAGAGCTGTATCATAGTATTTTTTCATTTATAGAAACAATATTTGATACATATGTGTATACACCGTTCAGCTGCTAATTGATTCAAAAACAGCTTCTTCTAGATATATTAACTAGACTTCGAGGAATAGATCGATTATATTTTTGCAAGTCAATAATGTGTGTATTAAAAATATACTACATATATATACATATATATATATATATATATATATATTTATATATATATATAGTGAGAGGGATTATATATAGTGAGATAGAGAGAGAGAGTAAGAGAGGCATACAAAGAAAAAGCAATCGAAGGATACAGATATATATACTAATATAGATATACATGTATTGCCAATTCTCCTGTGTTTCTTCAATATAGTCTTTCATTTTAATTCTTGATCAGCTTTAGTTTGTTGTTTGTCCTGCTTTCTCCTTGTAAAATGAATCATTTTATCTACGACTGGCAGACTTTGCAACGATGAAGATCGATTACTTAGAGATATATCTTTTAGAGATTACTCATGTTGAGAATAACAAAATGGAAAATGAAAAAAAATCAGTTGGTTGTTTTCAAAGTCGTGTAACGACCTCAAACCAATGTGTGCCTCGCTCTGGCACTTACACTGTATATATTTCTCTATCTCTCTCTTTCTCTCTCTCTCTCTCTCTCTCTCTTTCTCTCATACACACACGCATACATTCAGGGAGTCCGTTCATCACGCCCATGTCACCGACGGCTTCATCTGACAATGTCAGTCGCCTCGCACAGACAGTTTAATAGACAGCCTCAAAGAAAATATTATTGGGAAGAAATAAAAAAAGGACGAAACAGTTTTTTATTGTTGTTTCTTTTAATAAATACAACAAATCACCTGATTGGAAATAGAAATAAAGCATTTTCATACAAAAAAGTAATAAAAAGGAACAAGATGTGATATTCATAACATGCGTCCGTTCATCTTTCACGTTTTGATATTAAAATGTCATGCGTAACATAAGCCTGTCGAATCAACTATTATATAAGGTAACGACGATGTTCCCTTTTACATTGAATTAATATAGGACTATAAACACAGGCATTATAGAGCTTCTACATGGGCATGCTTTCTGCCAATACTTGATGTGTGTTTCTAGAACTTATCAATAACATCCTACATTTAAACGCTCCAACTTATTTACATAAAAAATCAAACGTAGCGGAAGTAGGAGTATCTTTTACTTTCACAGAAAGAACTGCCACGATTTCCCGATCAATCACCGGAACTTCAATTTAATTGGATATATGCAACTTACTCATTTCCTAATTTAAGGTATTGTCTATTTTCACTTCCCTAATTAAATACGAATCGCTTACTTCATCGCATGTTCCTATTTTTCCTGCGTTTTTAAATGTCTGGTTCAAAAATTATTCTGGTTTAAGGGAATATAATTTCCTAACGATTAACACTCTTTAAACAATACAACATTATTTCTCTCTTGACTACACCCCGGGGGTGAAACTCGTACATTCCACTAAGTATTAGCAGTCTTTATTTCTATGAAAATATAGAAAATTCTGACTAATACTAACACATCGTAATGAATGACATCGCTAAAAGTATTTTCTGTCATTTAAAATTTGCTACCTTAAATTCACTTACATTCTACAACGCTTAGTTTCCCTATTTGAGGAATGAAACATTACCAGCTTGTTTTTATTTAAACAGTTACTTCTGATAATCCAGAATATAGTTTTAAAAAATGACAAAGCAATAACAATCCTGAAGTTTAATGAGTTGGGTTAGTTATACCATTATTTTTATCGTAATCAAAGATGTGATAACTATGTAAAAAAATTAATAAAACTTAGTTTAATATACATTCATTTTTAGAGGGTAGTTTGGTTGTAGGAATAGAATAGTTAACACATACCCCTTTCCCGCTTCCTCATTGGGCTGTAAATAATAATTATATTATTTAGAAATATAAGGTGTAAAATGATTTGTAAACTATTCTTCACTTATTTTGTATTTTTTTTTCTTACTTTCATACGAAAAACAACTACTCAATAAGTATGGGAAAGAACTGTAGAGTAACCCTAACACTAACCATTATTCTTAAATGACAGATTCAGAGTAAGTTGATGAAACTAAATTATGAATTGGTAATATATATATATATATATATATATATATATATATATATATATATATATATATATAAACATTTGTTTTGTGTACATAGAATATGTTCAATCCTCATGGAATCGTCAGTGTAGAAATAATTATTCAAGATGGTCGCAGGATTCGAACCCCCAGTAAAAGTCATGTTTATAACTCAAATTCCAATACTTTCACTGCCATTTTGAATAACTGCATAAAACATGAGAGTTTTAACCCTCTTGTAAGCAGACAGTGTTATACGTATTGGTAGTTCACTATATATATATATATATATATATATATATATATATATATATATATATATATATATATATATATATATATATATATATATATATGGGACTAAAAGTATATTCTAAAAAAAGTGAACTTATAGTGAAATCAGTAAAGCTTAATTTACGGTATATAGCAATTATGTAAATAAATGAAGGAAGACAGAAAAAATGTGAAAATGACAAATCTATTTTATCTTCGGTTGTTCTATGCAAGGTTCACTCGATAAGAACATGTTTATCTTTTTATCCTTAAGCCAGGTTTTTCTAATGATTAAAATCTTATCATCATAGATTGTGACCTAGAAAACAGCAATACTTCTCCTTTGTAAGAAACATTGCTCATTGTGTTTGAGTACAAAAGGAGAAAATAGGGGAAGGAAGAGATACAAGGCTGTCGAAAGTAAACCCAAGGTATACTGTCTACTCTCTTTAAATTACTCAACTAATTATAAATTAATGCATATGTTTTTCTGTTACGATCATATCATAAATTAATGGCAACAATAATCATAATATAAATTCCTGTCTAAATCTTAGTTTTTTGTTTGCGGAATGTAGATCATTTATATAAGATTGGTTGAAGATATACCATTAAATACATACACAAATGCAAAGGTGTTTCAATCTTTCATTTCCTCAAGATAATGATTATAAATCCCAGTAAATTAAATATATTTCAGTTATTTTATATTATTCGCCAAACTTACTTTTCTACGTCAATCAAATACCATTTTTGTTATTCTTCACAGATGGAAAAGTTTGACTAGAAAAAGCCAACATTAAAATATGAAAAAAGTAAAGAAATTATATAAAGTAATGGAAAGTGAATGTGCGTGTGTAAAAAGGTTGTTAAAATATAGAGCATGTCCAGTTACAAAAATGTCTTATGATTAATTATCCAGTGAAGAAAGATATAAAGGTGGATAGACAAGAGAGTTCCCCAGATACGGTCAAAATATAATACATCGAGGAGAAATAACTCAACATAATGATATGTAGTTCAACAATAGACAAAAAAAAGGAATGTTAGGTTGTAAGCTGGAGTATTAGGGCAATTTGTAAAACACATTCGTGGACCGCGAGTAATAATAGTTTTAAAGGAATGAGTTTAAAATATTGTATATATTTTAAGTAGGCCGATTCACTGGTAATAAGTGAAACATCCGATGGTGCCTAGAGACTGAAAGAGAGTGTTATGGTAAAAGACGCGGCCAGCGAAAGTTGTGGGCAGGGGTAGATGTAGGTGACGTGGGAGGAGAAGGTTTAGCAAATGAAAGTTTAGCTGAGGCTAATATATATATATTTATATATATATATATATATATATATGTGTGTGTGTGTGTGTGTGTTTGTGTGTTTGTGTGTGTAATATGTGTGTGTATATATAATAAACAGAAACACTTTCTCTTTTAATAAATCGATACTTTTTTATGAATATTCTTACTTTGTTAAAACATCTTAACATTGTAATTTTGAAACTACAAATCGAATAATAATATGGAATTACGTATCTGTATATTAAAACAAAATAAATATATATAATTCATGACGCTAGAAAACAATGTAATTCTGAAAGTACAAATCGAATAATCGTATGGAATTGTTGGATAATGGCCCTATGGGAATGGACGTATCTATTGGAAATCGTTGGTTTGACTTGCGCAGGTTAGCGCGGGTGCAGTCGAGTGCAGAATAGGGTTTATTCTCACGGTCAGAGCTAACAGACGTGACAAGGTTATCGTGTGACGAGACCCCAGATCAAGGGTCAGTCTGCACCTGCGATCGGCTTTGTGACGTCACTCGTTCTCGTGAGAAGCGAGTTTTGGTCAGTCTGATTCGGAAGGCAAACCGAGCAAGAGGTGCGATTCACGATGTAAAAATAAGGGTAATATTTCCCTTATTCGAATACCAGCGAGAGAAATCCTTTCCCCCTCTCTATGAATGGTTAAGAAAACATTGTTAACTAACTACGATAAAGTAGTCATTTGCTCTCTCCCTCTCTCTCGACGTAGTGAATGACTCCCAGTTGAAATAACAACGCTTGTAATAAAATGAATGACATTTAAAAGAAGAGTTGTCTTCGGGGTGCGTCATGAGGCTTTTGTTGCAGACAACGGACGGCGTGGTTCGCGGCAGGAGGGAAAGAACAAAGAATTCACCCACTAGACGACACGACCATCCTCTACACAAACGGGGGAGAAAATTAAGGTATGCACCATACTCTTTTTGGGGCTCAGTGACCTGCCATTTCGAGCATGAAATTGGCTGATTTCGAACAATGGGTTACCACGAAAAATTAAAAAATTAAAAAAATTAAAAGCAAGAAAGACAACGTGAGCGGTCCGAAATAAAAAAAAAAAGAAAGACGGAGAAACGGGAGAGATAGAGACAGAGAGAGAACTACACACAGTAAGTAGAAAGTCGTTGTTTTGTTTGAGAGAAAAAGGCACGATGTACCGTAAAAGTAAAGACAGGACAGATAGACACACGCACACACAAAATCAAATATAAAAGAATAGAAACAAAACTGAATAGAAAACTAACACACACACGCACATACAGAAATACAATATTAAAAAAGTGAATAAATAATAGTAATAATAATAATAATAATTTGTGACACAGCACACATGAATTTGGAACTAAAAAAAAGAGACGGTAACGAACTTACACACCTACACACAAGCAGAACATATTCGGTCCACGTTTTAAAAAAATGCATTCGATGGGTGGGAAAACTGATACTTGATTGTTATTTAGTCAAGTGGGGTGTTTTTCATCAAATTGTATTGTTTAAATCTTTTTTGTTGTTTGATTTAAATGTATCGTCGAGAGAGAAACTCATTGAATTAATTTCCTTGTTTTTTGTTTAGCCGAGAGCATTGTTTGTTTTTATGTATTTTTTTGCCCTCCTCATATTAAAATGTTAGTATATAAAAGAAAAAAGTAACAGTGACTAATTAAGATTAAGTTGAGGTCAGTCAATTAAAGGGAGTTAGAATGAGAGAGTTGACCTTTTGGCAATGCAGTAAGGGTTTTAGCGAGGATCCGATGTGGATGCCATATGGCCGTGTCTCTTCCAACTGACGGGTTGAGATTGAGTTATGTTCGCTACGCGTGACCCGTTGCGGTAGCCGGTGAGCTTGCGATTATACGGACAAAGAGTTGTTCGGTGTCACACGCGTGAAAAAAAAAGCAAGTTGTAGCCATGACAAGATTGGCATGATTATGGATATATTTTTTGGGGGACCTCGGATTTACTGCATTGGTATTAGTCAATCAAGCATGAATCATGATATATTTAATTTGTAGGAATGGGTCCGTCCTATGTTTTGGATGAGACCGACCGTGCGCAGAGACACCTCTCCACCCCCACGACATAGTTAAAATCACGGAAAGAGACAATTAGGAAACGATGTACGCATGTCCGCATCGACGGGTTTGGAGTTAATTTGAGGTGAGGGAGCACTCTGTGTGCGTGCCGGGGGCAGATATAGCCATGGATAGGTTCAACATTTAAAGAAGGTGCCGTATTTTAGAGTCCTGTGATAGAGATAGATAGGAAATGTGATCGGATTGAGGCCCGATGTGAGTGTCGGAGATGCCACCTGCAAAAGACACACCGTTTCTATAGAGGTGTCTTGAACCGAGTGCAGATATAGTGATTAAGGATAGAACGGCACCTAAAATTAAATTTGTGTGCTGACCATAATAGATTATATGTTTTGAAATAGGGGTTTCTGTTTGTTCCCCCGTAATTCGCAGTAATACCCGCCAGTTTGAGAAATTTACTATCGGTTGTATGCCGATGCTTGGGAGTGCGTGCGTGTGTGAGGTGAATTGAGTGCCTAGGGTTGTGTGCGGATGCCCGTGGGGTAAAGTGGTCAAGCAACCTTGCGACAGGTGAACACCCAGCGTGTCCTATAATCGATTGTGACAGGGATGGCCATAGAGCCGATAGTGATCGTAAGGAGACTTTTCTTTACATCCCAGGAAAAGTCATAAGGCCGATTCATGGCAGCCGGGTCAAGAGGGAGGAACTGAGATGTCCAGCTGCGCTTACCTCTGTTTCTGACCAGACCCTGCGGAGGGGTGTCTAAAAATCAAAATTTTAGGATTGTTTTTTTGGTATAGGGAGGGAAGGAATAGGGCTTGTTCTCACGATCAGAGCTCACAGACGTGACAAGGTTACCGTGTGACGAGCCCCCAGATCAAGGGTCAGTCTGCATTTGCGAGAGGCTCTGTGACGTCACTCGTACTCGTGAGAAGCGAGTTTTAGTCAGTGTGATTCGGAAAGCGAACCGAGCAGGATGTGCGATTCTACGATGTGAAAATTAGGGAAACATTTCCCTTAAGGGAATACAAGCGAGATAAATCCTTTCCACCCCTCTCTATGAATGGTTAAGAAAACATTGTTAACTAACTACGATAAAGTAGTGATTTGTTCTCTCCCTCTCTCTCTCTACGTAGTGCCAGACTCCCAGTTGAAATAACAACGCTAGTAATAAAATGAATTAAATTTAAAAGTAGAGTGTGTCTTCGAAGTGCGTCATGAGGCTTTTGTTCAGACAACGGACGGCGTGGTTCGCGGTAGGAAGGAAAGAAGAAATCTAAGGTATGCAACAGAATAACGTATCTTTATATTAAAACAAAATAAATAAATATAATTCATGACGCTAGAAAACGATGTGATTTTAAATCTACAAATCGAAAATTAATTTATTTCGAACAGAGAATTTAAGACGCTGAAATAGTACACGACCAAAATGATATCGCAAACAAAAAGTGGGACTTATTGTCGAGTATTGTTCAATAGAAATAACGTGTAATTAGAGATATTGTATAACACAAGAAAATAAATTAAACTTACTCTGACTATATTATTATTTTTATTATTAAACCATGATCGTCGCAATCATTTTAATTTACTCAGTAATAGGAAGTTTCAGGGTTAGTTTTCTTGTAGCTAAACAAGTAAAACAAATTCAATAAACTAACAGTATTTCATTTTATTCGGATTTAATGTTCATGTACGTTTACAAGTTTATTTAATAATAGTGTTCGATTGATTATCTGTAATAGAAAGTGTGGTAATTCTTCAGTTTGCGGACTGCTTTGAAATAATTACTTTATTGTGTAGAAACACATTATAAATAAATGGATGGGATATGTTAATTACTTTTAAACATAGGTTTATCTTTAATATGAAGTAAATATAACATCTACGATGCTTATTTGATCTGCAAAATGATGTTGTCTAAAAAATTAAATTGAGTTGTCTAACATATATTAACGACCGTTATATGTTACTATTCCCATGTCATTTTCTACAAGAATGCGAACAAAACAAAATACCCCTCATTAAGTTTTAATATCCACTATTTTTATGTAAAATACAACAATTTTGTGTATTTGTCATTAAAAATTAAGTAAAATTTGTATTTTGATTTGCATACAGAAAATGATCAAACCATCCTAAATTCTTTTACATTTTACTTATTGTTAATGTGTAATAATTCCGATCAGTTTCAACCCGTCTCAATTAGACTTTAAACGGTGTTCATGACCCTATCGAACAATGTAAACAGTTTACTGGGGGTGGCCAACGGCCATAAATTAAGAATAAAAGGGCGTGTTAGCAAGACCATTCAATATCGCCAAGATATGTTACACCTAATCTATAATAATTTTAATATCTCGCTAAAAAAAGTTATAGGGGCTCTATAATTTAAAGCGTGATAGCCATTCGAATTCTATCGTACACTAATGACAATACAGTAGAACATAATGGGGATGGGGATATTTTTGTACTTATTGATTTTAGCCTTTTCTGATTTCAAACTATGTTTAAACATATCAATAAATAGGATTAGGTGGGGCATGATGGGTCGATTTTTTAGGATTTGGAAAAGAAAAGGACGATTTTATATCAGTAATAATGAAACGCAAGTATTTTCTTTGCAGTAAATGTGCAGCAATTTGTTGTTTTCTAAAACATTATTTATTTGTGCCCAGATGTAATGGGTACAGACTAATGTTATGCAATTTAGTCAAATTCCTCAGGTTACGGGGCATAATGAGTCAGCATAGTGTCTCTTTAATAAAAAAAAACGTGTTATTAAAACAAAAAAACATAACAATAATAGGAACTTAAAGAACTTATTATGTATAGCTCCAACTATTAACACGCCGTTAACAGAAAAATACAGAATGCCCACAGTAAATAATTACTAGGCAAAATATAGATAGCACATACATTTCATAAACACAAGCTAATCAGTACAAATTTATTCACATTACTGACATTCTTGCCAACATAGAGCCGATTCAGTGTCCTCATCAATAAAAATCTGAAGTGACCCAGTGTACCTCATCTTGAAAAGTAAGTGATTTTTTGTAATTCTCTTAGTAATGTCTCAATCCCAATTTCCGTTGATGTTTTCCAAGCCAAACATCTGTTATTCAGAAGTATATTTGATAACTCTATCACCAACGTTTAATCAATTCAACCAATAGCAATTTCCGAAGCTGGTAAAATAAAGAATGGAAGTAAATTGAGTTGGGAGAAAATAAAAGGAAGTGTCCAATTTGACCTATTATGCTTTACTGACCCATTGAGCTCCCACCCGACAATTGGAGAGGGAAACCTAAAAAATAGAAGCTACGAAACCATTCTGCAGGTGAAAATACCTTTATTCATTCACACATAGGAACAGTTTGCTTATCTGCTTTTAACATTATTTAGTCTGTGTTCATGTTGCATATTTGAAAGTTGAGGATGAACTCCCGGGAGTTAATCTCTTTTCCCGGATAACGCCAGAACAAACGTTAGCTAATAATACATAATATCTTAAAGATAAAAATTCACCGTAAACATATTGGTTTATAATTATGTAACATACTTACCAGATTTTATTAGAAACTGAAGCGTGACAGATTATGATACGTGATATTTATAAAAAACGTGAACAATGTATTCAAAAGTAAATGGAGGGGTAATGTAAAGCAAATTTCCAGTTGTAAAAAAGTAAAAAAAAATGATACGCAGAGTTGGTTCACCACGTTTACTCAATATATTTGATACCATCAATTTTACGTCCAGTGAATAATAAATCAAACAATATTAGTTTTTGTTTCTGTGAAAGGTGTAAATGACAACTAAAACACAGACTTTTATTTATATCATTGTTTTGATAAAAACTCATAAAACTATTTTTATTAGTCTGAATAATGAATTAAAATAAAAGAAAATTAATGAAGATACGTCATATCGGTAGGGAAAACTATAAAATATCAATAAATATAAATTTATGCGTTTAGAATAATGATTTTAATATTAAGAACGTGCTGAATTATTCACAAATATATTCGAAAGCAATGATTAATCTGCGGACAAAGAAGCGTATCAAATTTGTCTTTGAAGCACACCGTCTTTCCCAACACTATTGAATAGATGATTATCATATACAAACACAAATTAAATAACATTGTCGATTTTGGCAGCATATATATGTTCATTTTCGTGTACTGGTTCTGATCACATTTGTATTTTATCATTTGTTTTAATCAAACAAGTCGAAAACCTATCGCATGACGTAAAAAATTCATCATAATCTACACATCATAGAAAAGATTATTCACAGACGACAGACTGTTGCCAAGACCCAACATTTTACTGTTCAATTTTCTCCTTTTTTCGTTTGATTTTTAACTGTGAATAATCATATAATTCAAGACATGGAAACGTAACGATACTAATAATACATGAATAACCTTTTTATTATAAGCATTACATGTATTAAATATTAGTAATTCCTGTTAATACCCGTCAGCTTATATTCTCCCCATAGTATATGTTCTTTCGCTTGTCAGGATACTATCTTCAAAGAGAGTACTTACTTCTCTTGGGAAGCAGTATAGTATATGTTTGTTGTTCTTGAAGATGTCATCCTCCCAGGCATCACCTCCTCTTTTTAAAGAGGAAGTGTACTAGCTGTTCTGCTGTCATAAGCATTCATTTCTGGACATCAGATCTTCTGTCGGGGGGATTGGGAAAGGGCACAAGTTTGCTCGCGTCAGGGTTAACTATATTTATGTTAGTGTCTGTTTTACAGTAAGGGCTAGGTGCAGTTTAGTAACTAAAGTTATGTTGGTGTCGGGCAGTAAACCGAAAAGATTAGTAAATATGAACGACGCAAATATCAACCGCGAAAAATGTTTTAAAATTAGATAATGTAAATGACTTACTAAATGTGCTTGTGTCACCATCGTTGTTACTCAATGAAAGCATGTTTCTACTGATGGTGATCGCAGAAGCGAATATGTATACTATTGAATATGTTCTTATATATCGGCTAAGTACGTTCATCTTAATATGGCCTTTTTGCGTAGTGACATGCTCTGAAAATCTGTTTTGGTGTACCATCTACTCAACTGGTAGATGATTTAAAATGAATAACACACTGTTCAATTATGTAAACCATTCAAACTTTAACTATGAATTCCTATGACCTTTAAGCTACAGTGGATTCATGTTATGCAGTCAATAAAACCGACACACCTAATCCATTTAATTAACAAGTTACCAATTAAAAATGATTCCTTGTCCTCCGATGTGATTGTAATCGATCACTCACAATTAATTACTACGTAACTTATCGTCATTAATTATTACTCAATAAAAATACGCATACAGATGCATTCCAAAATGTAATATAGGTTATAGTAAACTGCCATGAAAATACTATCATTACGCATTTTAAATTGCCACAAAAAGTGATATCAACCGCTGTGCGTGATTATCACAAGTCACGGCCTCGACGCGTATCGCGTTTTTCTGGCTTGTCATTTGACTTTCGAGTCAGTTACTTGGCTATTTTTCGTAGGACATTTTGTGATTATATGTCTCACTATTTACCAACATGTACGACACTGCTTCATTTTATCTCAAGCAAAATCTTGCAGTCCAAATAATCAGATTAAAACACAGCATATTATAATAACCCTTCTAGCGCAGAAAGAATTTCTCAGTCATCAGTTACTTTTATTTTCCTTTTTACATGGTTATTGATTGAATGTTTTTTTGGTCATCAGAATGCACACACATACACACACACACACACACATATATATATATATATATATATATATATATATATATATATATATATATATATAATATTGATATTGGGTAAACGTTATTACATGATCATTTATTTGCGCTCTAGGAATTTAACATAACAAACTATATACCATCGTTTAGGGTACGAGGGTTTAGACATACATTTAAAAGCGTAAAGGCTTTTGAGTTTAATACTCCCAATATATATATATATATATATATATATATATATATATATATATATATAGCAAATTAGAAATAATGATAAGAGTAGGCGGTTGAATACATCATTGTATCAGTACAAACGGGTAAATACAATTTAGTGATGTACAGTGGGGCTCAAAGTAGCAAAAACGGATGTAACATTACATACATAGAGAAACAAACTTCATATATATATATATATATATATATATATATATATATATATATATGTGTGTGTGTGTGTGTGTGTGTGTGTGTGTGTGTGTGTGTGATTATGTGTGTATCTCGGTGTTAATGTAAATTCAAATTAAAAATCGAAAGTTTACAACTCGCGTTTTACGAAATCATGATCGTTAAGTTTCCATATAAGTAGTATGTCCATACAAGATTTCAAATATGAACACGAGTACTACATTTATTCGGTTTGATGCCATAATTACATTATATCAGTCGTAATGCAACCGTTTTCTAGACGTGCATATATATATATATATATATATATATATATATATGTATATATATATATATATATATATATATATATATGTATGCATAATTATAAATAATATATATATATATATATATATATATATATATATATATATGTATGCATAATTATGAATATTTGTTTCACATTTCGACCATTTCGCAATCGTCAGTGTAGAGATAATTATCCAAGCCGATTGCAGGATTTGAGACCCCGGAAAAGAGTCATATTTTTAACTAAAATTCTTATCCCCCGTGGCCATAATGAACGACTACAGTAATCAGTGGGATACATATATATATATATATATATATATATATATATATATATATATATATATATATATATATATATATATATATATAAAAGAATAAATACAAGAATTGGGCTCACGTTTTGCCGAACTAACGCTGAAGTTAAAATGGCTGCTTTTTCAAGTTAAATAAACCTCACATAATAGAGTAACGACTTTTGTGTATACTGCGTATGTATTTGAAATATCAGTAGAAATATTAGTTTTACAAACGACATTTTACTTTATTTTTTCTCTTCTTTTTTTTTCGTCATCGTTGTAAGATGTCGACAATGACGAAAAAAATGAAAAGGAAAATAAAGAAAATATTGTCTGTATTACCATGATAAGGGTTTTTGGAACCGAAAATTTGGATTAAAAAAAATAATTTAATACACATTTCATTTATTTGAAAAAGTATCGCGTGAGGTTGTCAAGTTTCTCAATTGTTTAAGCTTATCATTTCAACGGCTTTTTCATCTTTAGTAACACTCACCTCATTATTGTACACACGCACCAACGCTTTTTACTTCGTATGTCAGGCATTATTAAAAGAAACGATATTTTCAACAACACCCGAAAAAATCGCTGATCATCGGTTACGCCGTAAAACCTCGACGATGACAAAACATAAAAATCAAATAGCAAAAAAATAAATAAAATAATGTCTGTACTACCATGATTAGAGTTTATAAAACCGACTATTTGGATTTAAGAAATGATTTAATGAATATTTCATTTATTTCAAAGACATTTGAAATTTGCGTTTTAAATATAACTCCTGTTCCGGGGTTGCAGTCAGGGGTCTAGTGTTAATAATGAATAATCTACACTGACTTTTTCTATAAAGGTGAAACGTATATATGTAGATAAAATCAAATATTTGTAATTATATATATATATATTCACATATATATATATATATAATATTAGTAATTATATATATATATATAATTAACTTGTTACAAATATCCAGGGGGGTATGAATCCGAAGGAAGTTGAAACCGGGTTTATGAGAGTGCTCAATGAAAATTCAGAGCAAAATATATATTTTTTGATTTTATTCCATTAGTTGCGACAAAACAAGTTTTGTTTCATTGGTGCGAATAGCCACCAACTCATCGGGCCGGCGAAAGGAATTCAAATGGCATAAAATTTCAACTTCACTCTAACGGGAGATTGAAAATTGAAAATACATTGGAGGGGGAGGGGGATAGAGTTGGGGCTTTGTCTATAACGGCTATAATGTCTATAATGTCCCATGTCGCCGTTATAGACAAAGCCCCAACTCTATCCCCCTCCCCCTCCAATGTATTTTCAATTTTCAATCTCCCGTTAGAGTGAAGTTGAAATTTTATGCCATTTGAATTCCTTTCGCCGGCCCGATGAGTTGGTGGCTATTCGCACCAATGAAACAAAACTTGTTTTGTCGCAACTAATGGAATAAAATCAAAATATATATATATATATATATATATATATATATATATATATATATATATATATATATATATAATCTTTGTAATTATATATATATAATATTAGTAATTATATATATATATATATATATATATATATATATATATATATATATATATATGTATATATATATATATATATATATATAGTCTCTGTTGTGATGTGACTTAAATAGAGTAAGGCGGTTTAGGACGTCCTATTTTGCTGTAGGAATCGCTCCAATTGCCTCCACAGCAAAGTTTACTTTACTATTCAGATTGATGGCACTCTATTTTAAATGCGATTTGTTTTACAGTCACACTAGATCAACTCATTGAAAATCTAGTGAAAATGACATTTAGACAGACGTTGGCTGTTTCATTGGATGCTCTTGACAAAACAGGTGATATGTGGTTAAAACAATAGTCCTACAAAGCACGGCGTTTCAGTTCAAGACACTCCGGCAACTTTAAAGACAAGTTATGCTCAGATCATGTGACAGTATGAGAGAAGTACAGCACTATATTTGTATCCGAAGGCAATAGACGACCGCTCTTACGTTCGACTAAATTAATATATGCTTCACGTAAATAATAAACAAAATGATAATAAATCTTAATACTCTATTAGTGTGATTTTTATTCAAGCCAACGCATACATCAGCCTTATGCAAAAAAAGTAGCAATTCATTTTGTTCGTAATCGTTTCGGACAGAATGCTAAACATTCTTCTTGTAGACCAATAAGTTTTAAAGACTTACTAAATATCTCGTTTTATCGCATTGGTCTTATCAAAAGGAACGAATGTCATCTATAATTCAGGTATTACTGGAAAGTATTCGCGATAACGTATGCTCATTCATAAATAACATATTTTATTTAATTCTTTGGTCAAAAGATAAGTTGTAGACATTTAATTTATTAAATGAACACCGGCCGTTAAGATACATTTTCATTCTAAAAGTTGATAATTTCCTCCTGTTTTTATTATTGATTAGTTCTCTTTTGTTTGATAGTTTCGATAATAAATAATTACTTCCTGATAAAAAACGTATATATATACATTACAGATATACCTAACAGCTCGAGTAGTTGTTCGTACCGGTCGGAGTTGCGTGCTTGATTATCAGTGCGACAGTGGATTTGTTGGTGTCGGGCTGATGTATGGTTTGCTCAGTCCTGGTAGGTCCATCCTCCCAGGCTTTACCTTCTCGCTGAGTAGGGGTAAGTTTATTGTCAAGGCGTCATTACCGTGGAATGCGACGGGGCGGCTTAAGCATTTCGTATAGCCCGCAGTGCAGTTATCCTAGTGTGATGGCTTCTCTAACCACACCTGACCTTGTGGCTGCCCTATTTGGAATGAAAGAAAATAAAATGCATTAGCCACGCAAAGGTATCTGCTTTACTTTGTTATTCTACAGCCGAGGTATGGAGTGAACACAATTTGAGTTTAAACAACATTTACGCATATGTCTCGTAGATCAAACATATATGGGGAATGCGGACATTACTTTATATATGAGATAAGAAAAGAAAAGAGCCCATAGATGGTGTTAAGATAACAAGACATATCGAGTAACTTCTAATAAAAGAAAATATGTAAAATTGCTATTAATACCTACATTAACTTAGACACTTCATTACATCCAAGTGTTACAAAATGTCTAATCCGTCAAACGTGGATAGATAAATAGTTTTAATAAAGATCCCTTACTAAACGATATTTTCAAAAATATAAAAAAATATGATAGTATTCTAACGTAAGAGAAACTTATGTAAGAAAAAAGAAATATACTCCTGCCGACACACCTAGAGCCTATCATATTATTGTTATGATTAGTTGTTTATAAAAGCCCGACCTTAAAGTCGAGCCAATATTATGCAGCTTGTCAACTACCTATTTTATTAGACGAAACTGTAATGTGGGTGTTTATTATGTGTTATTAGAATTGGTATGATGTTTGTTACTATTTTCACGTATACTATGATCCACAATCCCTATATTCGATTGGTATTTTCTTTTTTATCTGGCCGTTTTTGCCGGAGATGGGACAGCCTACTGGATGCCAGACATTCACCGGCTATTTCAGACACTCCAGTCTATAGATCTTTTTAAAGAGTCTAACCGTCCCTTTAAGAGCAAGTGTGTGTATTTCCCACCTATATAATTTATTATGATGTGGAAAATAACTTTTAATTAATGATATAATCGCTGGCGGACATTTTTAATATTTAAAAGTGTGTTTCATATATATATACATATATATATATATATATATATATATATATATATATATATATATATATATATAGTGCCGAATTAATACTTGTCTCAGTCTAGTAGCCTTTTTCTTTCACTGACTGAAGACAGAAAATATGAAAAGTTGTATCAAAAGAGATACTACACTTTGCTCCTTACAAAATGGCCACTGTATTCCGTTCGTTGTCGTTTATCTTAACATTCCAGAATACAGCATTGACTACTTTTGTCTTAACTTCATGGATCATGTCCGCGATTTAGTGTTGCTTAAGTTGGACAACATCACAGAGATAAAATTTTATTGAGAATATAAACCTTTCTCAATAGTTATGGCATTAGTTATTCTAAGCGAGATAAAGCTGCAGATCCCAGCATTCGCCCAACATAAAATATTAGAGTGAAGGTCTTTCTCACGTATAGCTTTCCTCGTTTCAAGAATGGAATACATTCTCAGTTGAAATTACCTTGATAAAAGAAATAGGTTAAGAATACGATGTAGATATAAAACCCCAATTCTTGTAATAAATACTTCTTAAAGGTTCCAATATTCATGTGCCCGTCGTGAAGCAATAACTAAGATAAAGGTTTTTTAAATTTAATTTCGCTTATAGAAGAGGAATAAACAGACAATTCATATGCATAACACAACAAGATTAAATGTGTATTCTTATTTGTTAACCCTTTACTATGTTTTAATATGTTACTTTTTGTTTTACGACATATAAATTATTTTTGCAATTTAATGCCGAAATAATAAACGTTGGTAAATTCCATGATAAATGCCAGTATACTCAAATCATATGCCCTTAATAAGGTTAAGATGAAATTTCATATACACTAACTGTACAAAAGCAAGGAAATTCCAAAATGTTTACACTTTTATTATCATTAAGGGTATGACTACATATCAACCAAACGATTTCATTATAACATCACTACAGTATAAATCTCTATGCATGAGTGAATGAAGTGTGTGAGGTGCGCTGAAGAAAAATTCCTACCAGTAAAATACATAGCCCTGTTGTGATCGCATACCCTTAATGACAATAAAAGTGTAAAGATTTGGGACTTTTCTTGCTTTTTCTACATTTAGTGTGTATGAATTTTCATCTTAACCCTATTAAGGGCATATGATTTCAGTATACTGCCATTTTTCATGGAATGTCACTACTTTTGTAAAGGCTGTGCTCAATACAATGCCTTCTCATAACTGATATAGTTGGTAGTTTGACTAATCAAGGTATATGGTAAACTGACATTAAAATGCCATCAACTAGACACTACAACCTCTATATTGGCCAGAAATCAGCTGAATCCATCAAATGGTCGATAAGATATAGAATAAAGTGTATGAATCATGGTCATTGTGAAGGTTGTTTAGGATTTTCTGGAAAACAAAGGTATATGGTAACTGAAATTAAAATGTCATCAACTAGACCCTAGAACCTCTAGCTCTGCCAACAATCAGCTGAATCCATCAAATAGTTGATGAGATACAGGGTGGCATATACGTACGTACGTACATAGATATATCATGATTTCATGATTGAACTTTCTGGATCTCTTAGTTGCCTTGATTAATGATGCTGAAATTCTACACACTTATAGAACCTATCAAAAAAAATGTTGTGCAAAGTTTTAACTAATTGGGTTAATTGTTTTTTGAGTAATGGTTGATCAAAGAAATGAGATTTCAAGCAAATATATATAATGCAACTTTTGTTCCTATATAATTTTATTGCTAGCTACAACATCACAGAATGGTTCGTGGGTGTAGTGTTTTTATAGTATTATTATTATTATTGTTGTAATTATTATTATTGTTATAATTGCTGCTATTTCATATGCCAATTCCCATATCACACGGTAGTCTTAAGGGTAATATATTATTATTATTAGTAGTAGTAGTAGTATTATTTAAGTATATATTAGTGAAATTTAAGCTGAATTATTTCTACACTTGATTATTGGGGAAATAGTAGTTCGATCTGTAGCATTGGAGAGCCATGAATATTATAACTGCCCTGTGATTTAATCTCCGAAACAGTTACATGGTAAACAGCTGATGATCCATGTTTATATATTTAGCGCTTTAGTTACGGTCACCTGTTTTTGTTTCATTGTTAGCTACTTGAATCCCCCTTTTTTATTGATGAATTTTTTCTTTGTGAATTTTCCAACCAATGTTAAGCCTGCGATATCTTGGATTAAGTTAGTTTTTCTTGGAATGTAAACTGCATTTTCTGTTTTTCTTTTGTTTAAAATGACTCAAAGCATATTTAGACATATATATATATATATATATATATATATATATATATATATATATATATATATATATATATATTAGAGGAAGCATTATTATAATCAATGAAACAGGGGAGTGGGAAAAAATTAAAATTGTTAAAATTACCTTACGGCCTTATCGTCTGACCCTCTGAGAGGAAACGTCAGAATGGTAAATTAAAAACTAAAAGTCGAATGAGATACGAGGGGAAGCATCAGTTGGAGATCTTTAATGATTCAAAGCCACCATAACGTTGAGAGATTTACGTTTTTTTGTTTTTTTTCCTCTCAATCGTTTCCTCCAACTGAAATAAGTGTTTTCCCCTCATATCTCATTCCACTTTTAGTTTTTAATTTACCATTCTGACGTTTCCTCTCAGAGAGTCAGACGATAAGGCCTTAAGGTAATTTTAACAATTTTCCTTTTTTTTCCACTCGTCTGTTTCATTGATTATAATAATGCTTCCTCTAAAATTAATCCTACGATTCTGTTGTACACGAAATTTACTTACATATATATATATATATATATATATATATATATATATATATATATATATATATATATATATATATATATATATATATATATATTGACACTCCAAGTGTAGTATTAGCATAGCATGACGTCACTAGCTATAAATGCATCGTTCCTTTCATTAAGTTGAACGCTCTTAGGACGTCAAAATATGTAATATCATCGAATTTCTGGCTATTTGGTCTAGACTGTAATGATGTTTATTTAATAATAATAATAATATATATATATATATATATATATATATATATATATATATATATATATATATATGTGTGTGTGTGTGTGTGTGTTAAATGATGGCTTGAATTTAAATATAAAGTATATCCTTTGGTGAGGAGATATGAAAAAGCTTGAATGTTAAAGATAAGAATTACCTTGCATATACCTCTGCTGCATAAGTGCTAAGTATATATACAGTTCCGCAAAAAATTAGGGATTACAAATAAGATTTTCCTAATCTCAAATAAATTATATTTTAGTATTTGTGAAAATTTCACTACATATGTAAATTATGTAGTTGGACTGTTACGGAGATTGTCAGATGAATTCAAATAATATTATTAAAGTTATCCACCATTTTACATATTTAAAGGGTTCAAAATTAAGGTACATTACAAAAAAATAACTGTTTAAATTTTAAAACAGTAGTATTTTTTGTATAAAAGGATGAAAATAAATATTCAAAACTTTAATTATCATCACTGCTGCAAGTGACGCAATATCAATCATGTCAAAAAGAAATAAAACTGATTCAAGCGACAAAGAAAAATCGTCAAATTAAGAAAGGAACAGTTGACAATAGAAAATATCGGAAAACGTGTTAAACGTTCAAAAAGTGTTGTAAGCCGAGTTCCCAAACTCTATAAAGAAACTGAAAGGTTAAGTAACACAAAAAATCTGGTAGACCAAGAAATACAACGGCAAAAGAGAACAAAGTAATACAACACCTAGTGTTAAAAGACCGTTTCCTTACAGCTGGCCAATTCTTTAAACAAATGGAAGGTGTCACGAATGTTTCACGACAAACTGTGCCAGAAAATTGTACGAAATAGGTATCCTCGAAAAAAGTCCCTAATAAGTAATAAAAAACCAAACCAGCTAGAGTGGGGTTCGCAAACAAGCATGTCATATAGTCAAACAAAATTGGGCAAAAATGTATTTCAGCGACGAATCGAAATGTAATGTATTTGGCAGTGGTTGAAAACAGTTTTTAAGAAGATGTAAAATCGGAAGTTTAGATTCTAGCTGCATGAAAAAAACTGTTAAATTTGGTGGAGTTAATTGGATGGTTTTCGGCATGATATCATGGCAGAGTAAACAACCACTTGCACGCTTAAATACTAGAGTAAATGCTACTGTATACAAGAATGTTTTAGAAGAGTATGTTTTGCCAGTGTTGCACAATTCTGGTACTGAAAAGTCTATTTTTATGCAGGATAATACCTTCTGCCATGAGGTAAAGCTGGTCATGAATTATCTGACTGATAAAGAAGTAGAGGTAATGGAGTGGCCTGCTCAGAGTCCTGACATGTACCATATAGAAAACTTATAGAAGACTCTAGGACAGAATGTTATGGTAAAGAATCTGAAAAACATCGAAGACTTGTGGCTTACACTGAAATATGAATGAGCCAAGATAGCTGTAGCCTAATGTCAAGATTTAGATAAATCCTGCAGTCGTAGATTCGCAACAGTTGTTGACAACAATAGTTTAAGTAGCAAATATTAACACTTGTTTGCCCTTTTAATGTTATTTAGTTAAAAATGAGATTTTGTTCCTTAATTTTGGACACTTGACAACTGTAAAATTGGTTATACCTTTAAAATATTATTTTAATTCATCTGAAAATCTCGGTAAAAGTGCAACTACATAATGTGTATATTCAGTGAAATTTCCACACAAATTAATATATGATTTTTTTTAGATTCAGAAGATTTAATTATTGTTCCTTAATTGTGAACGGTTCTGTATATATATATATATATATATATATATATATATATGCAGATACATATATATGTATATATATACAGTACATATATATATATATATACAGATACATATGTATATATATATACAGATACATATACATATTTATATACACATAGATATATATATATACAGATACATATAAACAGATACATATATATATACATATATATACATATATATATAGGCCTTAATATATATATATACATATATATACATATATATATATATATATATATATATATATATATATATATATATATATATATATGTATATATATATATATATATACATAGTTGAAAGGAAAGGGTGAAAGGTAGTCCGACGTAATGGTAAA
>OY744516.1:48062267-48082267 GCA_963556195.1 Sepiola atlantica
TTTAGACGAATCCATTAGACTACTTTTTAGGTGATTAATGTATTTTTAGTTTTAGTTTTATATTAAAAATATAAAAAATATCAACGTATCAAAATATTAAAAATAATATTTAATTATATGCATATACATATATTCACTTTTAGTGCTTTTTTCTGCTTCTCCGCCTCCTCCTTCTCCGCCTCTTCTTCCTGTGTTGTTTAATTCCTTGTCATCAATGTAAAATAAATACTAATCTTCCTTGCCCACACAGCGTTCATAAGCTTAACTGTCGATTGTTTCTCTCTTTCTTCTTTTTCCTCTTTTTTTATCTCACAGCGTTTCCAATCGGCGTTCATAAGTTAACTTCCGATTTTTTCTCTTCTTCTTCTTTTTTAACATTTCTTTCTTTCTTTATCCCTTTCTACTGTTTATTACACGTAACTATTTTTTTTTAATTAGTATATGTGTTATATATACGTTTTTACATATTCTACATTATTTTTATTTAGATAGCTTTGGATTTTCTCTATCAATTTATTTTGATTAATTTGATAAGACTTAAAAGTATCAGGATGGCGAGTAATTGCCTTATTTAATTGTCTAAATATTTTATTTTGATCGCCACCTGGTGTAATCATTCTTATTATTAGGTCAGAAATAGGGGGCATAAAATCTAGCAATGTTAAGGTAACACGAGCAATCCTCAGAAATTCGGACATAATACTCCCGTAAAATATATACACAGGGCAGTTACTATTTTTATGTTGCATTCGCACGATACAAAAAATGAATGAATTTCTTTTATCAAACCGTTTATTGATAAATGTGTTATCATCAATTTTTATATCCAAATCAAGAAAAGTAGGTTGTGTTTCTTTATGTTCACAGTTTAGTTTTAACTCTTTAGGATATATTAAATGTTTAGTATTTGCAAACTCATCGCTATCATTAATGCAAACAAGGTCGTCAATATATCGCCTACATCCATGATAACTATACGCTCTAGATATATCATTTTTTATTAATGATGATATATACATTTATTCAAGTCTATGTAAATATAGATTTGCCCAAAATGGAGAAGGATCATACCCATTGGAATACCTATTATTTGGAGTAGTTCTTTATTTCCTATTTGAAAGTAATTCACTTTTATAAGGTTACTTATAAGCATTGTAAGACTAGTGTTGGACACACTCGTCTTACCATTTTTAGTTTTACACCAAAAGGCTTTAGATTTTGCAAAGTCTATGTATTTACCTTTTCCTCCTGCAAAAGCTAAATCTATTGTATTACCTAATTCTTTAATAAGTTTATTATGTGGTATTTTTGTATACAATGTACTAAACCATATGTCAATATTGATTTAGCCTGTTTACGAGAATTAATACGATCAAATTTTGGCATTGTTAGAAATAAATTTCGGTGCAATTACAGTCTTTAATCGCCTCGAGAAGACCCGGAATTGATCAACTATAAAGGATGTATGTTGTGTTCACTTGTTCCAAACACTTTACTTACTTTACTTACTTATATATTGAAATATTATATTTTTTCAGTTTGCCTGTTAGAAATCAAATTAAGTAAAATGTCGTATTTTTGTCGATATAAATAGCGAAGCAAATAAGATATATGTTTCTTATTTATCTGGTTTTAAATAATTAATAAAGTTTTTAGAATATGTTTTTTTTCGTATTAGCGCCATATACTTATCTATTATACTTGTAAGTTATTACTTAAATATAAATATTACCGACGGTCTATGGGGGAGCAAGTGTTATGAATTTTGCGTTATGTTTTTCTATAGTCCTCACATTCCACAAACGATGTTTTTTGACAATGGGGGAAACATGCTGTTTTCTGGATCGGCTGCTGTTTCCAATACTCTCATAGTATTCATCATCATTCATCTGTCAATCTATCCATCTTGTTGATGACACTCATCTTTGAATGTTGACTCATTAGTATAAACATAATTAAAAAGAGTGTCTTTGTGAAATCAGTTGATACGGTTTATAGACAGCTTTAGAACCCGGTGGCGATTGTTGACACTGATATCGAATTTTAAATAAAACCATACACTTATATTCATTAATTGCAAACAATATATTTGAGTAATAAATTACGAGCACTTATTAATAGGGATTAAGTTCGAAGAAGCCTGTATACACTAAACTTAGGAATGGTGTGTGGATAAACAAACAATCTGACAGGAACTAAAACTCTCAGTATATAAATTGTTAAAAATAAGTTATTCGTCCAAGTATCTATTTGTGTTACCGTCCTTTACATTCCATTATGTATTTCATATTATCTATACTCTTCTATTTTCCTTTTTTCTCCTATTCGACCCTCCCTGTCTATTTTTCTGATAAATATGTATATAATATGTTAAATTCTATTAAATTTGGTAGTCATTTTTTATTCCTCTATCTTTCCGACCAATGTTGTTTCTTTCAACGCTACGTCTTGTTTGTTCATTATATATCTCTCATTGAATATCCCCATCTATTAATACCCTCATTGCTCTGTCTCTCTTTAATTTCTTTGTGTAGTATAATTCTAGCTATACTTTATTCTTTTTCCTTAATATTTATATTATTATTCTTTTTTTGTCTCTTTTGCCTTCCTCTTTTCTACGCTTATTCCTATATATTGGTTCTTTTTTCATCATTTTGTTTATCACTTTCTATAACACTATATCTAATAGTGTCACTCTGCTTTTATTTAGAAATATATTTTCCATTCCTTCCTTCGGCTATTATGTACTTCGTCCCATCTTTATTCTCTATTTTATCTTTCTTTATTCCTCTTTCGCAACATAATCATTTTAAAAGCAAAGACTCCCTATAATTCACTTAATATATCTTTTTTCTCTGGCCCATTGAGCTTGCACGTCCAGGTGCTACGCGGAGAGTAAAGAGAACTCTGTTGAATCCAAATCATGAATGTGAAACGAATATCTAATCGACCGCGGATCCACTTCCAACGTGTCCGAATGCACTTCACTTCCTAGTTTCCCGCTATTTCCAAGTTTAATTTGATTACATCTTTTTTACAGCATTAATTGGAAATGAAATACGGCGACTATTCGCCCCGGGGGCGAGGTAGGGAAGAAAGATGTGTGGCGACAACGTTTTAAGAGAAATCTCTTCGTTTTTTTCCCCACTCTTTTGTATCTTTTATTACTGTTATCTATTTATTTCTTTCATTATTGACTGCCAACTTCCTTTTGTGGCATTTCTCTCTGTGAAGCGACCGTTTTTATTCAATTTACTTTCTGGCATTCTTTTCGATTTTTGCTGGGTTTTTTAACTTTTCTTTTGCCCTTTTCGCAAGAAACTATTTGAAATGTATTTCTTTACTTCTATGTAAAATTGTCTGAATTGGTTTTACTTCATTAATCATGCTTTGATTTTCATCCTCGTTTTTATACTTGAATAAAAAGGGTTAATTATTTATGATTATTTAACTGAGTGGACATTTCTTACATAATTCATCGCAGCTATTTTATTTCGTTTTTCTATCTCGCTTTTTATTGTTCTTCTTCACAGGTTTCGCTTCTTATCTTCACATCTCTTTCTATTGTTTCTAGGTTTTATTATGTCTATTTGCTTCTGAACTAATAATTATAACCGATTTTGCCCGCGAAGAACTAATGGCTCCTATGCACTCCTGATCCCCATACTGACATTTATATTCTTACGTTTTTAATTTGTAAAGTCTTAAATATTTTTATTTTTGTTTACATAAAACGTATTTATAGTGTTCGGTGCGAACGCGGACCATCACATGATAATAAAAGTCGCAAATATAAGATCGATACCACAATTTAAAATTTTGTAAACTTTTACTTGAGAAAACTGATTTGGGCTGGTTATATAATTAAAATGTTAATTACATGCTCGGAAAATGAACAAAATCTTCTCAGACATTTTTAATAACGAATTCTCTGGGTGTTTTTACTTTCTTTTGATGTTCCATTTTGCTTCGTATATTTCAAAAAATATTTAATCATTTAGTTATTAGAATCATTTTTCGTACGTTTTCTATATCTGACTTTATTTATTTTTCCTTGCAAATCTATTTCTCACCATTGTTAGATTAGTATTTAATTATTTCAGTTAATTTAGATTTGCTTTCTTCGGGTGCATTCACATTAGTCTATGTATTTATTCGTTAATTTAAAAAATATCAGCAGATATTCATTTTCTTTTTGTCATTTTCTTTCTCTTTTTTTTCTTTATCAGTGTTTATATTTCTTCTCGCGCAATCTTTTCCATTTTTTTCTTCATTTTATTCTTTTTTGTCTCATTCTTTTTTATTATTTCATCTACTTGTTTCGCGTTATCATCTATATATAGTAATACACATGGACTTATTCATGTTTATACAAACATAATTACCCGCCACCGTCTTTTTAAAGTACGGGATCGCCTGATCGCCGAGAATACTATGTGAAAAAAGTATCATTATTTGTATCGAACGTGAAACTCAAACATGAGTACACTTTCCGCGCCTTCGGCTTGGATAGAATTCTAATTTATGTTCTGTCCAACGATGGTGCAATAATATCGTAAGGTGTATGTTCGCATCTGACGTCCATAGAATAGAAATGTGTCACAAACATCTGAAATGGTTTTGGAGATAGATATCCGCGGCTATATATATTCTGAAACTACATTAACCATTATACAGTGCTTAGGTGATACAATAATAGCACTGTGGCTGCGTTCGCGCCAGACGTCTACAGAATAGACGTATTTTGTAGATAACGGCAGCAATAACAAACAGATACAACTGTGGAATTCTCACGGGTTCATTCATTAATTTATTTATTTAGTTATTCTCCTTATTTTTTTCTAATATCGAAATTATATCCTGATTATTTTACTGTCTGTTTAAGGCTAGGTGTCTTACTATACGTTTTTGTATGTACATATTTTATCTTCGAATTGGTTCACTATTGCATTTAAGGTCATTTCTACTTTTTTTATCTATCTTTATCTCTCTATCATTTTGTTTCTCTCATTGTTATTAAATATAATTAGTTAATTCTGGGTCTTTTGGCCAAGATCAAAGTGTAGTATCTGTTACGATGGATACTGCATCCCATAGACCGGTATCATCTTGGCCTTCGGGGTTTGATTTACGCCGGTCTATGGGTTTGCCCTGTTCAGTTCTAGGAGGTCCACTCTCCCAGGTTTTGCCTCCCCTCTTTGGGGAGGAGTAAGTTCATTGCGTACTGTCTCAGGCGCCCCTACTGGGGAATGCCGACGGGGCTGCCCAGGCAATTTTTAATGGCCAGAATGCTCACCTTAACGGGCGCTGACTTTTCAAGTCCCACTTTACCGACCCAACCTTGGGTCAGATCTTACCTTGTGGGAGTAAGATAAAACTGGCCTTGTGCCTAACCTCTTGGAGAGGAGGTAAATAATTACTATTCACATATGTGTTCCTATATTCGAACATTGTCGGCTGATATAACATCCGACATTCTTAAGGTGTATCTTTGCCAACTTGGGAACGTTCTAGTCGAAGTCTCGAATCTCTATGGCGACCTCAGGAACCTCTATCGTTCGGAGTGAATTTCAAAGCTCGATTAGAAATATTCCAATTTTGAAAAGATTTATCCAGAAGAGATCAGAGTTTACAACGGCTAAACCGTTGTCTTTATAACGATTGAATAATCCAAATAATAACCATTTTGAAACCTCATCGTAAAGATCTCAATAGATAAGGGTATCAATGTATATAGTAAATAGTGAAGTGCTCCATATCTGCGATAGAACGTATGTCGATCTAAGTGTGTTGTCATTACCATATTTGCATACAACTACTCAGCTCTTGAAATAAATACTGCAACAAATATATACGCCAAATATATCATGCGATAATACAAGTTTATTATATATAATAGTAGTACATGCATACACACACACCCACACACACACACACACATATATATATATATATATATATATGTATATATATATACTAATGATAATAGAATTAACGATAATTGAAATATCGTAAAGTGATCTATCGCGATACAGTAAAGCAATCAATTTTAAAAAAAGAAAGATGAAGATAAAGAATTGCATAAAATTACATAAAGTTACATGAAATTAATACAAATTTTATTACATCGAAAGTTCAGATGCAAGGAGTTACATTAATCCTTAAACCATTGTTTTTCATTAATCCCACTCACAATATCACTCTATCTGATAGCCTCCCCGCACGTAGAAACCTTTCCTTCACCCCAAAATATAAACAAGTGAATACCCCCACCCTACAGGCACACCTTTAGCTGACAACTCAAATAAAAACTTGAATTTATAGACCTTACCGATACCCCAACCCCACCCACACCTCCACACACACCCTTAAAACATTAGATGTATGCATTATTCCTTTTTTACTTCGGTGGATCCAGTTTTGTTCTCTTTAGTCGGCAAAGCTTCCTACCATAAGCAGAATATGTAAGATAATATATACATTTTTTGAAACATCTTTCTGCCGAGGAAGCCAGGTCTTTCTAGGCAGATATGAACTTTTCCACATAGCGCGTTTCAACAGACAATCTTCACCTCGGATTTGCCGAATTGGATGTTTAAGATACCAGTCCACATTTTTACTTGTAAGTTGTAACTAAAAAGCGGATTTGCCGAATCGGATATTTAAAATACCAGTCCAGGATTTTTACTTGTAACTCGACGGAACTATACACACAACGGAGTACGAATCCATATGGACCAAGTCAGATATTTTTGAACCCTCTAACTCTTACTTGAAACCCTGTAAAAGTTGTTAAAAACTTTCTCCAATTCTACTAACTTTTACTATTCTGCTATCTGCACCATAGCGCCCCCTTTTATCTTCGAAAATGGCCACTCAATACTGCTATTTTTTCCTTCCCGGCCATTTATTTCTTCATCTCCAACCTTTCTAGTGTTATACTTCAATTTTTCAAATTGAAATGGAACTAGGTAATAGTTACTTATTATAAATAGCACATTACCAAATGTTATCCTCTGACGAGAAGAGGTTTATCTTTGAATGTACTAAAATCTGTATTAATTTTCTGTTACTTTATGTAATTTTCTGTAATTTTATGCAATTTGTTATCTTCAGCTTTCTTTCTTTAATATATATATATATATATATATATATATATATATATATATATATGTTTTTATTTGTATGTTTATATCTATTTTATCTCGCAGTCATCTCTTCTGTATGTATACCGTTTTATACCTCTCAAATTATTTTTATCTCAACAGTGATTTTTAAATGTTTTAATCGCGCGAATGGATACACACGTAGACTATGGTATCAGCTATGCCGAGTACAATTGCTGTTTTATCTAATTATGCATTAATGCCGACGGGATTATTGAAATAGCATCTCATATAAAAAATATAGTAACATTTAAATGTGTTTGCGTTTCGGAATTTTTAGATGAGGATTCATATTTATTTTGAGAATTATTCAGACTACTGTTCTCATCGTGGATGTAAGTCTCACCCCGTTTGGACCAATCTACCGAGAGTGAACTATAATCTACACCACTTATTGAATATAAGACATTGTTTGGAATTCCGTAGAGATTCCAGAATTCGACATGAAGATTCCCGAGTTTGACAAGACGCATGTGAAGAATGTTGGAAATTATATCAACTAAAATATGTGAAGAATAAACTCCGAGATTAGACCATAGTGCTCATTATACAAAGCATGAATAGGTTCAAGTAATCGTATATACAAAATCGCAAAGAATAACAATGGCTTTTCCCGATAAAATAATCAGAACTTTTTATGATGTCAGATAGGTAAATAAGTAAACAATTAGTTTAAAGTCATAAAATAACTTTGTATCTATCTATCTCTCTTTGTCGTTAAATATATGAATATGGCCTTTATATCTGTATAAACCCCTAAACATTTCTCCATATATTCATAATTTATTAATAAGTCACCGCCTTCAAGGGCCAGGGCCGCTCGGGGATAAGGGCTAATGAGTTTCACAAGTGGACGGTGAGACAACACCCTGAGACTCTTTAAAAATAGTTGAAACTGTGCCAGACTTTTATTATTTACGAAGACGGCTCAAAAAGAATATTTTTACATTGGACTTGAAAACGGGCATGTTGCAGTCAGCTGCAATTCCTCAGATGAGGCAACAGTTATCCATCATAGGACATATTCGACTCTTATACAGGCAGAAAATTGCGTCATGAGTGAGATACTCTCCGAAGCGATAGCATTATCTAACCATTTCTACACTAACCTTATTAGCCTAACTATCTAGTTCATTTTGTTTAATAATCTTATATATACATCATTTTTTTATTTTTATGTTTATGTGAGGATACAATATAAAACAAATGCATATGCCAAGATCAAACAAAACATTAATCTATTAGAATATGAAAGCGGTTCGCATGAGTATGTATTTCCATGAGATTTGTTCATATATATATATATATATATATTAGATTTATTGAATGTGAGATGATATATATAACTATTTCCACAATCAGCCAACGCCGCAGCCCACAACCTATGAAAGAAACAAACCGGAAGTCCTAGACTCGAGTTTCGCCCTCCTTTGGGTTCATCAGTAGAACACATCCGAACTCAGGATTCGAAACCCGAGTCACTTGCATGGTAAGCGAGTACTCTGCCACTGAGCTAACTCGCCATATACAAGAATGTCTATTAATTTACACAGATTAAGCAAACCGCGGCGATGACCGACTGTGGAATTTACCTACTCTTTTCAACAAAGGGTGTAGTCATCCAACTACAAGTAGGATTTTATACTCGCTAGGACGATGTCATCCAACAAGCTAACCAAGCGAGCAAATAAATATTAAATTTATTGAATGTGAGATGATATATATAATTATTTCCACAATCAGCCAACGCCGCAGCCCACAACTTATGAAAGAAACAAACCGGAAGTCCTAGACTCGAGTTTCGCCCTCCTTTGGGCTCATCAGTAGAACACATCCGAACTCAGGAGTCGAAACCCGAGTCACTTGCATGCAAGTTGGCTGATTGTAGAAATAATTATATATATATATATATATATATATATATATATATATATATATATATATATATATATATATATATTTAATCACACAAAATACATGCCAAACTATACTTTAGTTCTGGGAATAAGATATGTTTGAAATAATTGTTGAATTATTTTAATTGGACGGAATTTACTAAACATGTGACGAATGTCTCTTTTAGCTATCTATGTATTACTCACTCACTTTATGCTGTTTCAACCACTTGCTGTCTCTTTAGGCATTTAGTGAGTGTTGCCATCTAATTAACTTAGTATTCGTACGCACTTCAAGCAAATATATAAATTTGAATTAAAAATATCAAATCTCTTTTTTATATATAATATATACGCATAATATAGAAGCAAAGAGAGTAAATTTGTAGCCATGCAAGAAGAGTTGCTTAACAGATTTAACAGATAGGTCGTAGTGTTTTTAATGTTTCAAATATAAATCAAAGAATAATGAATAATGTTTCTGGTTGTGACCCAACGGGTCACGCAAATGTATCGGTTCCTATAATTTTATAGACATGTCCAAATTATTTAATGTTTCTTTTTATGATTTTTATTCAACATTTTACTTATTTTTTACTCGTTTCCTCGTGTAATCGACATCCTACTTTTCTAAGCAGTCTCTTGTTTCCGAGTTATTTAGTCTTTAGATTGACTTTCATTTGTCGACATTATTTATTTCCTTCTTTCCTTCTTCGTTTGAATTATTTTTATCTGATCCACCTTTACTTGCGGTCGAGGTTGTCGCGTCTTTGCACCTCTTTTTCATGGCGTACAGTCATCCCAATGTTAATTGAATCGACGGCGTCAACATAGAAAACGGGGTTTTAACTGAACCTGAAAATTGGAGTCCTTCGACAGCTTTCCCGTGGCTATTCTTGTCTGAAAATATCAAGGTAACAGTTTCTGACGCGCAAAAACTACTATTTCTATTAGTGATGGCTACTATATAAAACAATATTCTGAAAAGATCTTGAATTATTTCAATTAATAAGTCTGGTTGGTCAGATTTATATGATATATTTTTGGATAGAATATTATCAAAAGAATAGATGACAAAATGTATTCTTAATTTCATTGACAACTCAAGACAATAAAGGTAAAAGGTTCGTGAATAATTTGTGTCCAATGTGTCCAATGAACGTTCCTGAATAAAACAGATGTTTTCGGTTTAAGGAAAAATTCAGTACGCGTGTTAATTTTGGCTGGCGCCGCGTGCATTTACTTCTGTTTTAATTAGATAGGCATGAACTTATATGTGTATGAGCGTGCCTATTTTGTTGGTGATCGTGTTTATGTATAGACATAGTATATATGTCGGTAAGCGACGTGTGTGTGTCATCGTGTTTCGTAGTTGTTTAACGTCTCTGGTTATACGCACGCTACGTGCCGAGAGGTTATTAGACTCAACTAACTAGACAGGATTATGTTGACCCTGGAAAAATAAAAGACTAGAAACTTTTTGATTTATTCGATTTTTATGTTGCGGTCGAAATTTGCAGGATTCAATAACTAACAAAAATAATTACATATAATCATATTAAATATTTAGGTGATAAAATTCGTACATATTTCTAGACAGGGCGTCTTGGTTAAATGCTGGACTATAGACATAAATATCGAAGTTTCGATCCTTGTCTAAGTTAGCCGTGCTGATGACGGCTGTGAGCCAGAAACATGTGCCCATGGATTACTTTTATGTACATATAAAATAAATCAAAATTATATATATATATATATATATATATATATATATATATATATACATATATATATATACATATATATATATATATATTGCATTGAGATTGTTAAAATAATTGCTGACTGGAGATTTTTCTAATTTATAATCGATATGTACTAACGGCAGTCACTGTCGCTGCTACTTTGAACAATATAAATATTTATTTATGATTTTCTGTGTTGTCTCCTTCTTCTTATGTCAATAACTTATTGATATTGTCAATAATGTGTATATAATTAGCTGAACAGGCGTGACAATCACACAGCAGGTATCCAGGAGATCTTAATGTTTTATTGGTTAAATGTTCACGCCAAACATGTTTATTGCAAGGAGTATCATAGGGAGTAGTAATAGTAATTTTATTTGGAGTATTTTTTATTGTAAGACTAATTTCTTTATCTTGTTGTTTTTGTTATAATCTTTCGGTTTATTGTCGTCAGATTCCTGGTCTTAAAATTAAATACCATAAAGGAATGTTGGTCTGACTCTTTAGTAGAGTTCTGAGATTTACTGTTCGCTTTCCATTCCTTCGCACAAAAGAACCTCACAGTTTTTCAGATATAACAGTCGAAAAGTTATGATAACAGCAATGGAAATGAGGAACTCAGCTTGAAAAGTGTAAAGAATAATTTAACTTCCTGATGTAAAAAATACAGACAAATAGTAGTAGTAGTAGTATACTTTCATAATCTATGACACATCTGATATATCAACGGTGTATTATACACCATTTCCGGCACTTCTACTTTATGATTTTAACCCTATGCGTGTATACTCTGTTAGAAGCAATAGTAGTAACAATAGTATTAATTGCTACGCGTAACCTGTCTATGACATCCAAATCATATAAAGGAAGCGTAATGCCACATTTTGTGAAATTTTGTTTACGAGTTGGAAGACCTGTAAATGGCAGACAGACAGACAAGCAAACATGGTTAATAATAATAGATTACAAACAGTGTACTGTGGCACTGAACGCGGCTTACATCATTGGAAATTGATTGATGAGAAAGTAAGATAAATATTAAACGAGACAAAATCTATGTAGATAGAAATCAGCTAATCTTAGTTCTGTATCTCTATCAAGATTTTACATACGCACATATGTCATCATCATTAGCATAGCTGTACTTGCTCACTAAAGATGCTAATTGTTTGCCATTATCTAGTGATAGACTTCGGTGGGTGAGGAAGTCGCTGACGAGCTTAATCTAAGCCTTGCATATCTTTCCGCAATGAGTACACGTTGTCATAGGTTATCCAGTTTGAATGTTGTCTCGTGAGAGTTTTCGTTCTTCTATTGCACATTGGCCAGCTTCGGGGAAAGGTGTTCCTTTCGATGAATCCTTTCCAGTGTGGCCTGTCGCGAGTTCGGTTCATCTTGATGTTGCATTTCACAGTTGTCTTTTAGAAGGTATTCTTCTGGCCCCTTTGACACACACATGCACACACAGATAAGTGTACATTTACTATATGGCATGTACTTTACAATAAAGAGATTAATGAATAGTTAAGGATACTTTTTTTCAGATAAATTAAATTTCTTGACCACCCTTTGTGATGAGTACTTCCTATGAGAATGTTATAATTGGACCACAATAATAAAATGCATATATTGAGATGTAACGCCTACAATTTTAATACGACCACAGGTGAAATTATTAACCATGATTACTCACAGTACTGGGCCCGATAGTAGTACATTTTCAGCGAATAGGGGAGAAATATTGTTATTGCATTTCGGTACTAAATAACCTAGAAAATGTTTTCTCTAACGTACGATTCAAATCGAAAAATATCGATTGCAAAATAATTACGAAAGCATATTTTCCAATATTCATCAATCAAAAATATTGCAGATAATTAACTAATCAGCAAACACTCGTTATGTAGACGGACCAATTTGTAATAACTATTTCGTTTTTATTTCGACTGAAAACTGTAATATTTGGAATATTCAATCTAATGAGAAGCAGCTTAACCGAGTGACTCACGATACTCATCAAGCTTATTCGATTAGGTTCTTTCAACGAAACATCACAAATTACACATAAACTCGTAGCATTTTTGTTTCTGACATGATTTTCCCATTGGCAGAAATTAAAAACAAATCTATGGGTAGTTCTGTTCAGCATTTGTATGGCAGTCAAAATAAACATCGTATTCAAAACATATTTTTAATTATTTCAAAACTTTCATATAATTAGCTCAGTTTGCTAGTAAGTAAGGTCCGTTCTTATATACTTAATGTCAGCTCATCAACTCCTATATACTTTGCTAACATGAAATACGTTCTAAAATATTACGTAAGATATAAGATTTACACATATAAAAAATATGTTTGAATTGTTCACATTAGAAGTTATATATAATTATCTGAACAAATCAGCCATATCACTATCTTAGCTATGTCTGTATATATTAAATGTCTCTTATGAAAACGGTTAGTCTGATCTGAGACTTTATAAATATCTCTTCCTCCTTGTATATATATATATACAAATATATATTTATAAATATATAATAATATATATATATATATAAATACATATAAATATAAATATATATATATATATATATATATATATATATATATATATATATATATATATATATATATATATATATATATATAGTCCAAAGAAGCTTTGTGGCATTTTAAACAAAAGAGAGAAAAAGAGAATAAAAAAGGCAAATGCGGTTGTAATTCCAAGAGAAACTAACAAAATCCAAGATATGGTAGACATAGCATTTGTCGGAAAATTCATAAAAAGGGGGAGTCAAGTATCTTACAGTGAAAGAAAACAGGGGACATTAATCAAGTGTAGAAATAATTCAGCTTTAATTTCACTAATATATACATAAGTAATTATAATAATAATAATAATTATAATAATAATAATAATTATAATAATTATAATAATGACAATAATAATTTGTTACCCTTAAGTCTACCGTGTGATAAGGTAATTTGCATGTCAAATAACATTAATTATAACAATAATAATAATAATAAAACAATCCAAACACTACACCCAAGAACATTCTGCGATATGGTAGCTAGCAATAAAATTATATCGGAATAAAAGTTGCATTGAATATATATATATATATATATATATATATATATATATATATATATATATATTACTTAAAAGCATGCCACCCATAGAATAATTAATAAAATTCACAATCTGTCGTGAATCCAACCTTATTTGGTACAAATAAACCTTAGTCTATGCCTGACGTGTAAGGCAGGTTTCCGCCATGAATGTCAAACAGTCTTAGTTTCATGGCCGGAGACTTTAAGGAATTATTGTCTCATCAGGAGAAGATGTGTGCCTAGATTGTTTTCAAACTCATCCCACCTGCAACTTTAATCTGTGCGGTTATCTAAAATAATAAAGTATATCCAAACAATCCGCAGACTATTTATAAAATAAAGAGAGCTATTACTTGACTAAAAGTGATCATCCGATAGTGGTTGAGAGCTCGTTAGAATCGGAATAGAATTCTCTTGGTGATAGAAAAAGAAAAATGTAAAATATGTCTAGTTATTTGGGCATATTGAAGATAAATCACTGTTTGGGGCATATTTTGGTTTAAAATGATCGTCTGGTAGTGGTTGACGGCTCGTTAGAAACGGAATGAAATACTCTTGGTGATAGATTTTTAAAAATTCAATTTGTTGGCGTCTCGGCCCAAACTACCATATTAGGGCATCTTGGACCAAAAATACCTTTTTTGACATAATTTAGACATGAAATGATCTTCTGATAGTGGTTGAGATCTTGTTGGAAGCATATTAGCAAGTCGCTTCTGGTGAAAAAAGTAAAAAACAGACATTTCAATTTTGGGGCGCCTGGGCCCAAATGACCATATTTGGTCATTTTGGGTCAAATACACCTTTTTGTACTCAATCTAGACATAAAATGGTTTTCTGACACTGCTTGATGGCTCATTTGAAACATATCAGCAAGTCGCTTCTAGTAATAAATGACAACATTTAAGAATCAATTGGTTGATCAAATATAGAGAATACATAAAGTTAAAAGTATTAACTGACACGGTGCATATAAAAGTACAAAAGTAAAAAGTATAAATGTTTAAATGTATTTAGTATAAAGGTATAAATGTATGTATTGGAATTAGAATAGCTCGTTGGAACCGTATTAACAAGGCAGACTTGCATTGTTTCTCTGTTCTTCACTTCAAATTGCGTTCATTGGACTTTGCTCAAAAGATACTGTATCGGTTGTTCTGTGGACAGAGCACTGGATGGAGGATGGAATGAATAACTTTGGATATCATGTGGATCCTCAACAATGCGAAAAAAGAATGTATCGATGCAATCCGAAAAAATCACCAGTGTGTTAATGGATGCACCATGTGCGAGT
The DNA here is from genome assembly GCA_963556195.1 of Sepiola atlantica. Taxonomy (NCBI): domain Eukaryota; kingdom Metazoa; phylum Mollusca; class Cephalopoda; order Sepiida; family Sepiolidae; genus Sepiola; species Sepiola atlantica. Next base: position 48,077,488 of record OY744516.1, read on the forward strand.
GGAAGAAATACAAACAATGGTCCGCTTTGCAACAGATTTTTCAGCCCTCAAAATCGCTTTTACGGATGTACTCTCATCTGTAACAGCGTCGATCGCGAACATTTTGAAACGTTCATGAGTAACACCAACACCATTCTGTCTATCACCGAGTCTCTCACAAACAAATACGTATATGTGGAAGCATTTAAAACCTTGGGCATCGAGATAATGCTTCATCTCAGAATTACCTTCGTCGATGAGAGGGCTAAACCATGGATTATGATAATCTCGAGCTACCATCAAATGTGTGCCCATAGTTCAAGTGGAATAACGGTAACTCGATAGCAAAATGGAGTAAGAGTCCAGTAGAGTCTTGGAACAAGCATGTTCGGTCTTTCCTAAGTGGTCCAGCTGCATTGTCTCGGCAACTGTCCATCAATGACAATATTCATGATATACTTCGAAGAATGTTAATAATTTCTCACCCTGAAATCGCTTCACGACGCCCCCGACCTCACTGTAATATTTGTGATGAAACTGTATACACAGTAAGGACAATCAGACATACAAAGTCGAATGCTTCAACTATGGAACAAGCCTAAATAGATTCATTGTATTCAATCAAGAAATTGTAGCCGCCATGTTGAATGATTAAATGTTGCATGGACTGTGTACCTTAATTTTATTCGCTCAATTCCGTAATGAATATAAATATAGAAGTCATAGGTAGAAATAGAAATAACGTGATCTGATATTCGCGGAAAATCATCGGAGTGAACGGGAACGGTCATTAAGTCTTTGCGTATTGCATTATATTATGTTGTAAATAAATACCAGACAAATAATAAATAAGAACGGAGTCTTTTGTGAAAATTAAACTGTGTTTACTAGTTACCGGTGTCGATGAGTGGAGTGACAGTATATAATTTTAGAGAGAAAAGCTTTTCCTACCACCTATATGGAGTTGGTTTGGCGGAGAGTCGTAGATGGTGGGCCAAATGTAATATTTAGGGTTTGTTGGTGAAAAATAATGAAACTTTACTCTAACACGCTCGAGTGAATAAGCGTAATGAATTGGGGTTATTTTCCTATTAAGCAAATATGTACAGGAGAAAAATTATCTCTACTTTATATATAAAAAAACGAAAAGAAGAAGAAAAGAAAAAAAGGATTGTGTATAAAAACTCTTAATTCTGTTATTCCGGTTGATTGTCTGCAAAAAATGAAAATAAAATAAATTGTGATTCACATCTAACTAAAGAAATGCTAAAATCAGTTTAATTCAAGTTTCACGTGTTTTGCTTCGGGATGTCGATTTTTTGGAGAAGAAAATGAAAGTCCGTAAATATGCCTATAGAATAGGGACCTTTAACAAAAACTCACCCATTTCGCTTAGTGTTCGCCAAATTTTAAGTAAAATTGATTGTTGGTCTTATATTGTAATGATGACAATATAAGACCAACAATCACTTAATAGATAAGCTAATTAGATAAAATTAACCACATGCATATCAACTTAATTATGTATGACCGTAAAGTGGGGGGGGCAAGTAAAAAAGTGAGGGGGCTTGTTCCCCCCTTGTCCTCCAGGTGCCGCCGTCCATGATACCGATGTTCCTTTGTGCAGCAAGTATTGGACACATTTTATGATTGGTTTCTCAAGGAATGAAGAGATTCTTACGAGAGTATTTTTTAACTTTTTCGATATGTAGCTGTCTGCTGTCCTTCACGTAGTACTGTAGTTTTTAGAACTTAGATATGTTATTGGATAAAAATAGTACAGTTCTAATGATAATTGCCTTAAAAAAACATAATTTATTTTCATCAGTGATATTTTTGTAATTTATACCCCTGTTTTGATGAAACGGGGTCGTTCAATTTCAAATCCGACGAATTATCCAATACGTATACATTGTTTTCGGAATGTATTCTGAGCTTTTTTTTATTGTTAATTTTTTATTTTTGATGATTTTTTTTTATATCGCATATTTGTCGAATACATAGAACTTACACTCTCGCAATCTATAAATAAACTAGATTTTATTCTATGGAGAGAAATAAAATATACAATTAAATCGTCCCACACATTGAAATATTTGAAAAGCAGAAAACATAATGTATCATGCATTTGCCTATAGAACGCGTTACCTGATTAGTGCTAAAATAATAAGTGTGATTTGGCCCCTCTTCTACTTTACAGCAGATGTGATGTTGAATCTAGTTATTTGGGGCAATGGTTCATGCTCAAGTTCTATAAACTATTTACTTTAACCTCTAAAATGTGTTTTGTATATGGAGTTTGTAATTTATTTTTTTGTATGTGTATATTTTGCAAATTAGACATATTTAAATCAAATATAATAGTTTACGAGTCTGGCTATTAATTCTACGTCGGGTGAAAATGGAACCAAGGAAGAATTGCAACTTAAGGGTCATTTTGTCATCTCCAAATCACTCAATTAAGCGCTATAACACTAGATGTAGTTATGTGTCATGCATACGGAAGATAAGAAAATAATTACATTATTTGGTGCTAATTAACTATGTAATCTCTCTTAAATATATTTCATTGCACAGGAGTTGGTCAAATATAGACTCTATATAGGAGTAAATTGTGTTCTTAAATACACTGTTGTTGATCAATGCCCAAGATAATATAGACATCTGCCTGGCGTTGAGGAGAGAAGAAACTCTACTTGTCGTACTTTCTCTGTTAACAGAATCGTCCAAAATCGGGATCATTTGAGCTTTAAAATTAATTCTTTAGTTTGCTTATACATGAGTATATCTTGTAAATACAATTTCTTTAAGGGATACATAATATTTTCTTACAAGTAGACGCGACTCTGAGAGGTAATTCTGTTGCATAGCCGTCCCGGAATGGGCCGTGGCAGTGATCGCTTTGTATAGCCGTTCCGGAATGGGCCGTGGCAGTTCTCACTTAATCAACTCGTCATTTTTAACACGAAAAAGGAATATGTTGCATACCTTTACATTCTCGTACTTTATCTTCTTCGTCGCGTGGAGGGCTGTGTCGTCTAGTGGTTGTGATTCTTTCTTCAATTCTGTACTGCCGTGAACCTCGCCGTCCGCTGTGTCTGCAACAAAACCTTCATGACCGACTCAAGAAGCAACAAACTTTTAAATGTTAATTATTTTATTTCAGGCGTCAGTCTGTCGCCGCTGGAGATACTTCACTAACGCCGAGGGAGTGACAAAATGACTACTCTATCGTAGTTAATTCATAGCTTAAGTCCTTAGCTATTCGAGGAGGGGAAAGAAGGAATCTCATGCCTGTATTCTCTTAGGGAATTTTATTCCCCTAATCATGTTGAAGACTACATAGAGAAATCGTCCGTTCGGCCCACTTCCAAAACACAGTCTGGCAAAACTCTGCTTCCCACACTAAAACCCGTGACGTCACTGAACCCCCATGCGCAGGTGCACCTTGACCCTTGTTCTAAGGTCTTGTCAACGTGGTGAGCATGTCAACGTCTGTGAGCTCCGACTGTGAGAACCAGTTTATTTTGCACTCGACTGTACGGGTCGACCCGCACTAAATCGCGCAAGCCAAACCAAACGATATCCCCACATACGTCCACTTCAAGATGCGTCCGGTCCCATAGGGCTATTATCCAAATTGTGTTCTAAAAGACATTGTTGTTGATCAATGCCCAAGATAATATGGACATCAGTTTGGCGTTGAGGAGAGAAGAAACTCTACTTGTCGCATCTTCTCTGTTAACAGAATCGTCCAAAATCGGGATCATTTGAGCTTTGAAATTGATTCTTTAGTTCGCTTATAGAGTAGTATATGTTGTAAATAAAATGTCTTTAAGGGATACATAATATTTTTTTTTTACAAATAGACGCGACTCTGAGAGGTAATTCCACTCCGGATGAAAAGTGACTGAGGAGCAATTGCAACTTCGGGGTAACTTCACATTCTTCCAAATCTCTTAATTCGAAGCATGAAGACCAACTACAGTGGTGTGTCATACCCAGGAAAGTTAATGAGAAGAGTTAAATTATTTCATGCTAACGGGCGATGCTTTCAACATCCATTATAATTGTTATTTGTGTTACGCTCACATGTACTATATTATAATAGGTGTGTTAAATAACAAATGCAAATGCATAGTGACATTCCGTGTTGGATCAAATATAATCTTGACAACACTTAGATTTTGACTGAGCCACAAAATATCTTAATGAGCGATCGTGTTTAAACTGATAATCACCACATGGTTCTATTATCGATTTTCCTAGTAAATGGTCGTCTTCATTTACAGTTGTTCTAATGGGTCACCATTTGTAAAGGCCAAGCATCACACGAGAATAAGAGTTAATGATAATAGCATTATCGTCAGTTGAAAAATAAAAAAAATATTATGGGAGTATAAGCATAATTAATGGAATGATCTGGGTGTTGTTACTCACAGGGACGATTTATGACAAGTCTTTCTTCAAAGATGACTCCAGGTGGACTGTGTAGTAATATGCAGCATAACAGATTGCGGCAATATGTTCCACAGAAGATAAGCCTTGCAAATTAGTTGTATGAGTGTCTATTTATCCTACTCCACCGATAAAGAAATAACATTGCAAATTAAAATAGTTCTCGTCAGCTTCTTCATTTACAGCGTATCTTAAACTTACTCCTCCCCAAAAACGTATCTTAAAGAGTGCAAGTATATAGAGCCATTATAGATGTTTCACACAATATTCAACCTTTTAGCAGTAAACTGTATTTTGGGAATAAAACCTGCTGGCAAAAATACATTATTGTAAAACCCGGAAA
>OY744516.1:48084767-48089767 GCA_963556195.1 Sepiola atlantica
TTTTAAAATGTTAAAGTTGAAACGGGTATGAGAATCACCAATAATGAAATCCAAAAAGCGGTGGGCTCAGAAATATTGGTAAATCCAGAGGAATCTGTATTAAAATCCAATATATATATATATATATATATATATATATAATAATAATATATATTCGTTTGTAACAATATATGTAACACAAAACGGACACTCATTTTTAAACAATGCCACGCCATTCTCGCACGTCTTTTTAAAATAACGTCATTTCTCTACTGATTTCCAAAATGTCATATTTGGTTGCAAAAGCCAACAGGAGTGTGCGAAACTTCTTATCCAGCAATCAAAATGAAAGAAAAAGAAAACTATATAGTTAACAATGTTTACCTATCAAACTTACAAAAAAAAAGAGTTAAATCACACCGGAAAGACAAAATAAACAAAACGATCAGATGAAGCTATCTTTATTAAACTTGGCTGCGTTCCTACTATACAATCTTACTACAGAATTACTACAGAAAAGCATTATTAAAAAATGTTATACATATATATATATATATATATATATATATATATATATATATATATATATATATATAACATATTTAATTATGCTGATATATATAATATTTTATATATATATATATTTGTATTATATATATATATATATATATATATATATATATATATATATATATATATATATATATATATATATATACATATGTATTCATTTTAAATAGAATGCCCGTTAACACAAATGTAATGTTGTAGTCAGATAATATACGACTGAATCTTTTAATTTAACATCATGTAAAACGTTACTTATTCAGGAAACAGCATTCCTTTAAAAATATTTTAATTTGCAAACTATTGTTTGTTGCCATCTTAAGACATACGTGTTCATGATATAGAAAATTTCATTATTTTATGAACAGGCTTTATCAGTGTATAAAAACTCGCCTGTCAGAAAATTAGAATACACTCAATATGAATTTATCTATTTTATATTTTTCCATCAGAATTTGTTTCCAATATAAATACTTTTTTGACCCTATTTTTGTATACAAATTGTACTACTGTAATAATCTGTACGTGCGTTTCCTTAGTTTACCATGTTCATATTTCATCAATCAAAATTGAAGAATGCATACATTTTCTGACTAGACAGTTGTTATGCACTGTGGAAACATCCCCATATGCAAAAATATGATATATTTTATCATAAAACTTTTATTCTTGAGAGTGTTTATTTAGAAATGTATGAAATGTGTTTCTCTGACTAAGTAATGATTTAAATTATGTTATATATATATATATATATATATATATATATATATATATATATATATAAAGAATAAGAAAAGAGACAAAACACCTTCAAAGCATATTTAAGATGTGATATTAATTTAAAAGAAAAATCGAAACAGATTTTCTCTTATTTTTCTCTTATAAGCTTTCATTTTAGTTTATAATAATTACAAATATTTCGCCAAGTATAATTGGCCTCATCAGTGTGTTTGAGACTCCTGATCTTATTGGATTACTCCGTCCTTGTTGGTATAATATGGACGTGTGGTGTCAGTTGTTTTTTCTTCCACTTTTAAATATGAGGACGCGTATGCGCGCGGGATAGGTATCAAATATAGACTTCATTTTTTTTGTAAACATCTATTAGGAATACGGAATAAGAAAAGACCCAAAATACATTCAAAAATATTTAAGATGCGATATTAATTTAAAAGAAAAATCGTAACAGATGTTCTCTTTTTTTTCTCTTATACACTTTTTTTAGTTTATAATAATTACAACTATTTCGCCAAGGATTTTCAGACACACTGAGGAGGCCAATTATAATTGGCGAAATATTTGTAATTAGTATAAACTAAAATGAACTCTATATTTAACAAGTTAACAAAATATTACTTAATAGGTGTAAGAAGACGAGTGTTTCTTATGATTGCAGATATAACGTAAAGTATATTTTCATGGCTAATTAAACTGTAATATGCTTGTATGAAATAAACAGAAATGCAAAAAAATGAATAGAAATGCAAAAAATAAATAGAAATGCAAAAAAATAAACAGAAATGCAAAAAAAAAATAGAAATGCAAAAAATAAACAGAAATGCAAAAAAATAAATAGAAATGCAAAAAATAAATAGAAATGCAAAAAATAAATAGAAATGCAAAACAATAAGAACAATTCAGAAAGCTAGCTACCGTTTTTTGTTAATAGGCATGGATAAATAATTCTAATAATTATGAATTTAGAATTTTCTCCCGTGTACTCGTAATATATAATTGCCCGAAGGCTGCGATGTTGGTTTATATAGCAAGGGTAATCAAAGCATGTTAAAGATTAGAGAAAACAATAACCGTATACTTAATTACGTAATATAAACTTTCAAAAAATTACTGATGAAAAAAATACGTTTTTATATAATTATTTGAGTGAGCTGGAAGATCTTACTAGGTCTATTAGACTGGGGATTTCAGTGACAGAAAAACAGCATGTGACTTGGGAGAAGAGGGAAAAGTTTTTTTTTTTTCTTTTATTCGTGACTAATAACAAGTTATATATCGAGCCGGACTACAGAGTGACATTGATTATTGGGATTGAAAGTAAGTGTTTGTTTATGTCTCGGACAAATGTACTGCGTAATCAAATGACGATACATATTATTTTATATGTAACTTTTGTTTATTATACTATTCCGGTCAATGCAAAACTCTGACTTTACTTAACGTGGTAAATATATATATATTGTATTTGTTTATATAGATGTTGATCCAATGTAAGTTCAGTGTTTATAAAAAGAGTTCAATAACAAGTAGAGCATTAGTGGGTACATATGTGCATACATGTTCCAGTTGTACCCTATATTAAGAGTCAACTTCCTTAGAGCAACTTGGAAAACTCGAAATAATATTTGTGTCGGCTTATCTGTATACCTTTGCTCCAGCAGAATACAACAGGATCACCCTCTTAAAGTCGAAACTTGCCTTGTTGTTGTTAGGGCTGTGGCAGCGTAATAGGCCAGGGCTATTCAGCTTACAGGGCTCTGGTGAAAATCCAGGAGGAGTCGGCATCAGGATCCTTCGCCCACTCGTCCTCTTTATTACTGGATGTAGTAAGCAAAGACGTGCCAGTGTCGAGACTGCAAACCAATGGAGGCAATAACGTTTTTTTTTCTGCGACATTCTATTGTCTGTTTTAGTCCAAACAACCATGAGTTCATATGAAAACCCCGAGCTTTGCTGTTCTTGTTGTCGAGGTGAAAAACTGCTAACATGATGGTGTACGATTAGATGCGACCAACGAGGAAGTCATAAGATAATCTTGACTCACGAGCTTTATGAGTTCAATACATAAACCGACTCGGTCTGTCACACTAAATGTTACTAATTACATTTTATTTACTCTAAGACATATAAGTTCTAAAATCATTTTATTTAGTTAAATTCTAGATAACCAGTTTAAGCTTTCTTCACGTAATTCCAGCAGAGCCTTCATCGATCTATCAGTCTGTCACGTCCACGTTTTAATTAGATAGGATGTCGGTCTATCGGACTTAATTTCGATATAACAGTTTTGTCGATTGTGACGCTAAAGTTTAAAATTGCAGTTTCAGCTGCATCAACGCATGGCTATGAGAGGTTCCGTCCGTCTGTCACGCCTAAGTTCAAGTAACAGTTTTAGCTCACCAACGCATGACCATTAGAGGTTCTGTCCGTCCGGTTGTCACGCTTAAGTTTAATATAAGAGTGTCAGCTGTATCAACACATGCATATAAGCGGTTCTATCCGTGAGTCTGTCACGCTTAAGTCTAATATAACAGTTTTAGCTACGTAAACGTATGACTTTAATATGTTCCGTCCGTCTGTTAGCTGACGTTTCAAATAACAGTTTCAGCTGCGTCAACGCATGACTATAAGAGGTTCCGTCCGTCTGTTAGCTAACGTTTCAAATAACAGTTTTAGCTGCGTCAACGCATGAGTATAAGAGGTTCCGTCCGTCTGTTAGCCTAAAGTTTCACATAACAGTTTCAGCTGCGTCAACGCATGACTATAAGAGGTTCCGTCCGTCTGTTAGCATAAAGTTTCAAATAACAGTTTCAGCTTCGTAAACGAATGTCTATAAGAGGTTTTGTCCGTCTGTTGGCCTAAAGTTTCAAATAACAGTTTCAGCTGCGTCAACGCATGACTATAAGAGGTTCCGTCCGTCTGTAGGCTAACGTGTCACATAACAGTTTCAGCTTCGTCAACGCATGACTATAAGAGGTTCCGTCTGTCTGTTAGGCTAACGTTTCACATAACAGTTTCAGCTGCGTATACACATGACTATAAGAGGTTTCGCCCGTCTGTTAGCCTAAAGTTTCACATAACAGTTTCAGCTGCGTCAACGCATGACTATAAGAGGTTCAGTCCGTCTGTTAGGCTAAAGTTTCACATAACAGTTTCAGCTTCGTCAACGCATGACTATAAGAGGTTCCGTCCGTCTGTTGGCCTAAAGTTTCGCATAACAGTTTCAGCTCTGTCAACGCATGACTATAAGAGGTTCCGTCCGTCTGTAAGGCTAAAGTTTCACATAACAGTTTCAGCTTCGTCAACGCATGACTATAAGATGTTCCGTCCGACTGTTAGCCTAAAGTTTTACAGAACAGTTTCAGCTGCGTCAACGCATGACTATAAGAGGTTCCGTCCGTCTTTTAGCCTAAAATTTCACATAACAGTTTCAGCTGCGTCAACGCATGACTATAAGAGGTTCCGTCCGTCTGTTAGCCTAAAGTTTCACATAACAGTTTCAGCTGCGTCAACGCATAGCTATAAGAGGTTCCGTCCGTTTGTTAGGCAAACGTTTCACATAACAGTTTCAGCTGCGTATACACATGACTATAAAAGGTTCCGTCCGTCTGTTAGGCTAAAGTTTCACATAACAGTTACAGCTGCGTCAACGCATGACTATAAGAGGTTCCGTCCGTCTGTTAGGCTAAAGTTACACGTAACAGTTTCAGCTGCGT
>OY744516.1:48099767-48204767 GCA_963556195.1 Sepiola atlantica
TTTTGATAGAGGTGACCATTTTAAAATTATGTCATCACTTTCTTCGACATGTAGAAATAAATAATCCTCTTCCTTTATTCATCGTGTTGTTAGCGTTAAAATAGATAATGGCGACACGTGTTGCAACGCATGATAGTCTTCGGTAGAACATTTTAGAATATTACTGAATGGATACTCTAAACTGCTTTGCAAATCAAATAATATACATAAATGCTTCATTATTACACGTATCAGTAGATTAAATAAAATGTTCGGCAATGTACGACCACTTCTGTCTTTTCACGTTTTGTAGAATTTATATTCATATGTGTTCAATTTGATTTAGTTTTCTAAGAATACAGTGTTATATTCTTTTATGTACTGAAAACGTATAAAAGTCTTAGCGTCACGCGAGGGTGCATTTATAAAACTTAGTGAAAATTAAAGAGTATTACTAATTGTACAAAAGAGACTATACCTGCGTGTATATGTAGTTTGCATTAAGTGACTATTCCTATACATTTATCTCGACTTCAGTCTCGTATGCCACTTTAATCTATATTATTTCCCTTCATTTAGATGAGTGCCTGATTAGTGCCACATATATCTAATCGGCTCTGTCGTCTTCAAATTCTATTGAATCTATTAAAATTGTTGTGATAGTTATGAATACACAATTACCACTCAGTTATGTCTAGATTGGCAATTTGTGTTAAATTTATTGTATACAATAGACTGTTTGCAGTATTTATATTTTACGACAAATACACGCAACAACATACTAACTTTCTCATAAACATTTCCGACTGAATAAATTTAACAAAAAATACAGCAATTTTAAAAATAGGTATATTTTGTAAGAACATGATTGCTTTGTCTCATGGGACTGGAACAGATGATTACTATTATATGTAGTAGTAGTAGTAGTAGTAGTAGTAGTAGTAGCGGTATTAGTTCTACATTAAAGGTCACCGCTTATCAAGGTTCAAAGCTCATTGGTATATAAGTGATAACAGGTTTAACTTGAGGATATGGTTAAAGAGGTTGACTGGTGGATGGTAAGACACTATCGCGTTCACCTGCACGATGGGTGTAACAATGCAAAACATGATTATTTACGGAGAGGGTTAACAAGAACTTATTTACATATAAATATGTAGAAGTTCTGGAAACAGACACCATTAAATCTACAGAAGTTAAAGAGAAGATTGGAAAATAATACCTCGGAAGAACAAGGAATCTCGTAGAAAGGAAATTATAAAGCAGAAACCTAGTAAAAGGAACAAACACCTGGGCAGTATCACTAATAAAATATCCTAGACCATTCAAAGGCTGGACTAAAGAAGAACTCAGGTACCTGGACCGGAAGACTAGAAAAGTAATGGCAATGCCCAATGCACTACACCATAGAGACGATACGGGCAGACTCTACGTAAAACAAAATGAAGGATGAAGAGGACTGGTAAGTATAAAAGCCTATGTGGGAGACACATAAAAAGAGCTGGAGAAATACATAACCCAGCACACAGAAAACTTGATTACCGTAGCTAGAAACAGCATAACAATGAACAACAAGGGAAGCACCAAAACCAGAAACAATAAGACAATACAATAACGATGGCTGTTTCATGAGAATAACTAGAGAAGAGACGAATCAACAATCTTGTGCATGGCGAAGAAACGGAAACCTGAAATGCAAAACGGAATCTCTATTGAGATCTGCACAGAACAATGTGACTAGAACTCACTACATTGAATTGAAAATACGTAAAAGCCCAGAAAAACAGTAAATACAGATTTTGTGGACAAAGAGACCATGCAGTAAATCACAGAATAAGTGAATGCAGGACACTAGTACAAAACGAATACAAGAACAGACACGACTGCGTGGGGAAAGCTGTACACTGAGAATTATGCCAACGATCACGTACACAAATGGTACAAATACAAATCAGAGACAGTAATTTAAAGCAAAAATCACAAAATGCTCTGGGCATGGAGGTGCAAACAGAAACACTTATACAAGCAAGGTGACCTGATGTCATAATACACAACAAGAAAATAATCTCCTTCCAAATCATAGATTTTGCCGTTCCACAAGTCCACAAAATGAAGATCAAGGAAAAGTAAAAACGAAGCAAATACGCGAAACTTGCCAGATAATTGATAGGAATATGGAGTATAGTCGTATGAGCACTAATAACAATCAGCCTAAAACGGGGGAAATACTAGAAATTGGTATCAAAGGGGTCACTGAGAGCATACAAAAAGTGGCTATGATGACAACAGCTGCAATCTATAGGAAAATCCTCGAATGCTGAAACCAACCAGTATAAGATTGGAATGTTTACCAGCCACGTAGAAGTTAAAGTAGAAAGTAAATAAAACCACAGGAAGAACACCACCACATGACTCTAAAGAACAGAAACTGCAATAAATTTAATCAACTACCCCCTCCTATTCATAAGAAAATGATAGCACCAGCCTCAACTGATACCACACAACATAGTCGTGAAGATTCAAGGAGGATGGAATTCCAGAGGAGGGATAGCACAAAACAGACCTCCGCGGGAAGAGTCTGATGAATATATTACGAAACTTAGGTGACTTTAATGCTTTTTCCAAATCCAGGTGTGTCACGCATGCGCAGGGCTTTTGATGTAAGCGTGACATACGAAAACGCACGCTATTGTATTAATACATAGAAGTTAAAGCAATAGCCACATAATTAAATTAGCATTAAATTTTCGTAGGCTCATGATGCACATGGTATACTATTGCTCAATTTACTAGTATTAAAAAAAACATAACCTCTATCCTCTGACGTAAGACAAATTTTTCTTAATTAACACAAACATTGTCATTTCTGAAATTATTTATTTTAAAAATACGTCAAACTATCGTTATTAAACCCAGGCACCTACAATCAATACCTTGTTGAACGAGTTACACCATTTTCAGATGCTCAATGTAAATGCAATTTGCCATGTAACGCTGATTCTAACGTTCCCGAATTTAAATTGTAAACGTTATTCCGGAACTACACCGGTGTGTTGTTTTTTTCTCGTCTTACGACTTCACATGGTGTTCTCGACTTTTTTTTTTAAATTCTCTTCTTATCTCCAGCTTTTTGCTTAATTGGTGTTTGTCACCTTAAGATGAGTCGACGAAGAATAGAAAGTGCTCGTGATTCTTATAGAACATTAATTATTTTTTAGACACAAAATAAATTATTCTAAAAATTGAAAAACTAAAAAAGGTGTAATCAAACTGAAAAATTTCGTTATGATTAACAATATATGTATATATATATATATATATATATATATATATATATATATATATATATATATATATATAAGTATAAAGGTATACTCAATAAAGATATATCAATAAAGAATAAAAGGGAAATACCAGTAGAGTGCTCAATTAAATTAAATTAAGAGCGTAATATTTTTATTTTTAAATACAGATTTTAATCAGACATGGACCAGTGGTTTCTGACAAGAAACGGGTTGAATTCCCGATTCACGTCGTCTTCAGCATAGTCTGAAATAGTAAATGATGGAATTTCTTTCAAAAAACATCTAACTGTTATGAAACGCTATGTACAAAATGCTGTGTACATAGCGTTTCATAACAGTTAGATGTTTTTTGAAGAAATTCCATCATTTACTATTTCAGACTATGCTGAAGACGACGTGAATCGGGAATTCAACCCGTTTCTTGTCAGAAACCACTGGTCCATGTCTGATTAAAATCTGTATTTAAAAATAATTATATATATATATATATATATATATATATATGTGTGTGAGAATGGTACTTGTCCAAGGGAAGTTATAATTCCCGAACAGAACAGCTTTGCATCACTGTTCTGTCTTTTTCGAAAAATAAAATCAAGATATGATTATACTAAACCTTACATCTATAATGCTTATTCCAATTCGAATCCATATGCCTGCGTGTTTTTATTCGGGAAAATATCTAAAATATAAATATTGAGCTTTAAATGTCTCGTAAAAAAGTAAAATTATTAAGGCCTAATGACAAGTATCACATTTAATTGAAATGTCAACTATTAAATTTTCAAGTTGGGAGTTTCTCATCAGGTTTCTTAGAAATATATACAATAATTAATCATGATCGGTTCATTAGAAGTTAATCCTACTCATAGAAATGTATCTCTCTCTTTCTCTCTCTCTCTCTCTCTCTCTCTCTCTCTCTCTCTATATATATATATATATATATATATATATATATATATATATATATATATATATATATAGATGTATATAGATGTATGTGGATGAGTATATGAAGCTCTCTTTCTTGGGTACAGCTTATTTGTTAGGATATCGCCAACTGCCATTAGCTTTAAAGCATAGCTCTTGGGTAAAATTACTTCCAGCTCCCGGCACTTGACAATGTCTACATTCAGTCAGTGTCGTAACGGTAGAGGCGCTCGACGCACTGAAGAGCTGTGAAACAGCAAAACAGTCTGTATGCGAATGACGCTTACTCTCTCTCTCTCTCTCTCTCTCTCTCTTATATATATATATACATATATATATATATATATATATATATATATATATACATATATATATATATATATATATATATATATATATATATATATATATATATATATATATATATATATACACATTATTACGACAAATATTATTACATTCTTATGCACATGTGTGTTTTCCTTTTCCGGGAAACATCAGTGTGGAGGATGATTGCTTTGCTGGTTACACGATCCTAAACTCTCAGACCCAAGTCAAAATTTTAATTTCATTTCCACATTACTCTCTCTCTCTCTCACTCTCTATATATATATATATGTATATATATATATATATATATATATATAAGGAAATATTAATTATTTTTGTCTACAGACATCGATGTTTCATGCTTACGCAATCTTCAGTTTATGGATGTTAATTACCGTCGGTCGGGGGTCTTGAACATAGTTTATACAAATCGCTATTGTTGTCGGAGATACATTCTCCCATAGGGCCTTGGAACTTATATATTACATTGGTTCTTCCTAATGTATTTCAATGTTTGCCTAAATGAAAATATGTTGCCTAAATACACACACAATATATATATATATATATATATATATATATATATATATATATATATAGCATTATTTTTCATTTACTGTATCGATTGCAAACAGATTTCCCGCCTTGATAACTTTTTCGTTTTTGGACTACCACTCACCAGCTGGGTTATTTTTCAATCAACCTCCTTGATATCTTTCCTGAATATGTTTTAAATTTTATGACTTGGATGAACTGTATAGCTGTAACAAAAAAGTACGTTTGTGTTGATATATTTGATATTTTATATACTTTTATTTATTTATATATATATATTTTATATATTTTCAAAGTTTAATTTTATTACCTGCAGTAATGCCATTGCAGTAATGTCCTCTGAGAAGGAGAATTTTATTTGAAAACTCATGAGTTAAGGACTTTAAGGTACTTTGCCTGAACATTGAATTCTAATAAAATTTGATCCGCACCTTATTTTATTCTTTCACTTTATCTGATGCTATTAATGCTCTTTCCAGTATATTGAGCTGCAGTTTTATTTCCGGATGTTTACTAATTAAGGATATTAGTTGGCTTCTATATTTTTTCGTTTATTAACCTTATATATATATATATATATATATATATATATATATATATATATATATATATATATATATATATATATTTCAACGTGTAGGATTCACATCTAAACAATAATGTCTACTCATTTTTTTCTAAAAAGAGAATCAGAATTCTCTAAAAGTTTCTGGGATTACGACTGAAACGCACTAAATTTAAAAAGTCTGTCACTACTTGCTGAAATATTTTCGATATGAAATTCAATCGGTTAAATCGAAATATTTGCTCTCTGTTTTGTCGCAATATGTACAATCGGGAAATCTAAGATAATGCATATAATATGTCAACAATACTGATTGAGTGATTTGTTTTCGGAAACCGACTTTACGCAATTTATGATCACCCTGTTGACGAATTATGCAAACACATGAATAGGGCGGTGACGAGACGTTGTGGTGTTCTTCTTTTTTACTTTATTATGGTATATGTTGGAAAATGTATTCACCGAGAACGTCCATTTTATATAGTACTTTATAAAATGTTTAAGGATCGGTTCACAAACGTCTCCGAACTGGAACAATTCCAGTTTAGAACAATAAATTAAAGACGGAAATCCGTCGGTTTTCTACAAACATTTCTATTACCAAATAACGCTGACGACACGCGAAGCATATCGTCTAATGAAACGTTAAAAGTTCTGTCGAGAGTGTCAACATTTTGGCTTTTAAATCCAGAACTGTTTTTGTTTTAAATCAATCAGTGTTTTTATTATTTGACTCTGAGTATATTTTTATTACTTCAGTCGAAGTTTTCAGAAATCATAGGGCCCCTTCTTGAAGTTAACACTTGATCTTTATATGAATACTCTATTAAATTCCCTTTATCTCTCAAGCGTTGGGTTAGTAAAGATGCTAAGAACGTTTATTTTCTTCTACCTAATTAACCAGTTAACTACGTTATCTAATATATTAAGTAGAGACGTTTTTCCCCTGTACCTTCCTGTCGTATAAGAAAAATAACAACATGCATCACAGGCTACTAAACTATCCACTATACTACACTTATTCACTCGAGCGTGTTTTAGTATATTTGTTATTATTTTTTTCGACATAACACTAAATATTACATTTAACCCGCCATCCACGTCTCGCCGAAAAACAAACTCCATATAAGTGGTAGCAAAAACTTTCCACCCTAGCAATTATGTACTTTCACTCTACTCATCGACACCGGGAACTAATAAGCACAGTTTAATTTTCACAAAACACCTAGTTCTTATTTATTATCTGCCTGGTATTAATTTACTACATACTATAAAGCAATAAGCAAAGACTTAATGACCGATCCCGGTCAATCCGATGATTTTCCGCAAATATCAGATTAGGTTATTTCTAATTCTACCTATGACTTCTACATTTACATTCATTCCGGAATTAAGCGAATAAAATTAACGAACACAGTTCCTGCAACATTTATTATATTCAACATGGCGGCTACAATTTCTGGATCGAATCGACTTCCTATTTAATTCAATAAACACCACGACACTGGTAGACCCCGATACATTTACATTTTCAAAATCATACACGTTTAACACGCATATTATAGAAAACTTGCCCATAACCTAAACCGTGTCAGTGTTGAACTTAATATTTGGTGATCAGAAGTTTAGTGTTAACATAACACGCATGCCAATAAAAAAGCTTAGATTAATTGGCCGATTTTCACATGTAGTTTTTAACTCGAACCCGTGGTGCAGTCGTTAAGAACGCAGGTTTCATAATTGCCAGTTTAAGCGTCCGATCCCATCTTACTCTACCACTTTTTTTCTTTTTTTTTTAAATTTAAAACATTCGCCAACACGGTAGAGGGGGAGGAGAAAAACAATAGGACGTTTATTTTTTTATTCGATGTCATGCAATAGGTAGTACTTTCTCCCGTGCAACGCCGGGCGACGGGTTCCGCTAATAGTATATATTTCTTGTGGTCTCTTGGTCTTACCGGAGTCCAGTATGAGAATTCATCTAGTCTTGTTGAAGTAACATTACTTGGAGAATGTGCACCATTTCTCGTATGAGCCAGTGTATAGCCATACCATAGGTGATCTTATTTGGGCTTTGAATACTATGTTATTTTGAATATTTGGTTAGGGTTTACGTGTATGGTACATTATCCTCATGCCTTCTTGCCCTGACAAATCATTGTACAGAGAGACCGAAGGCACTCGAGGACAGTGTCTTGTAGGTAATTCAAAAATATATATTACAAAATGTGTCGTAAAATTGTCACCATGTACACAAAAATAATCTTATTTCATGAACAGTTCTCATAAAATTGTTTACAAGATAAGGTTTTATATTATACATTATAGTTAGTATTGAAAACAATAACATGACTGATGCTTAACAATTTTGTATAGTTACCCATTTAAAACATAAAAGTAGTTTATATGTGAAAATCAATGAACTAATCTATTTTACATTATTTTTATTGAGAAAAATATTATTCTATTATCGAACAATTTTATTTTAGAACAGTTTTTCACAATAAAGTATGTTCAAAAACCAATGTTCCACTGTAATAGACTTTCCAAGTATTTCTGAGTATTTCCTTCTATATTACTTGATTGAAGACTTTATTAAATTCAGTTACTTTTATTAGCGTTGCTATCAGTTTTTGGGTGGCTAAGTTGTTAACGACACGGACCGACGACCTGGGTGTGACAAGATCGAATCCAGTCCGTTCCACAGAAACACTTTCACTTAGAATGTTGGCAACCTTCACTCGGGCCCTCCTGTAAGGACCCGATATGTTTCTTAATATAATTTTGACAAGACAGATAGCAAGGAAACCAATGCCAACAATGGAATCATCTGATCCATATGAAGTAAATGAATGAATCAATCGATTTTCTCCGTCATGCAAAGGTTTATGTAGGTGGTTTAAAACTACCACCACCCGTTCCGTTTATCACTACTACTATAGCATGTTTATTCTCATCATTTTTTAAACTGTCTGAAATAAATCAAGTATTCCTCGTTATGGATTTTTCTTTTTCCCTTCTCTTTGTTTGTGCCCGTGTACCTACACATGAATACACCCTTTTTAAGATAGGGAACTCTTGTCTTTAATTAGTTAAGTCAGAGACACGTATTTTTCTCCGGATTACTGGTTTCGAAATATAATCAGTACTCCGTTCATCTCTACTACTTTTGTGAAAATCGATCCAAATACTAAATGTAATGTAAATTGATTCTGTTTTGTGGAATATTTCTGCGTTTATTAGCGAAATCGCAAAGATCACTCTATTTTCCGTTTTTCTTTCTCGTCTGTTATGTTATAGAATTCAATATTAGTGTATGTATATAGCTTCTGTATATATTAAAATCATAATTATATTAGTGTTCTGCATCAATAAAGAAATACATCCCTTAGATATAAAATATATTTGCATTTTCACCGATGTAATTAGCAGAAACAATTACTTTATTGTTTTCGATTAAGTTTTTAGACGCTCTCAATTGTCCTTCTAACAATGTGGTGTGTTCTGTGTTGTGACAACATTGACACGTTATAAACTTCTTTTGCTCTTATTCATTGGTCATGTATTTGTCGGATCAACTTCTCGCCTTGTACCTTCATATTTTTTATACCGGTCTTATTTTCCTCATTAGAAATCTGACTGAACACAACACTTAATGAGTCGCGTATCTGACATATAGATTACACCACAAACGTCTAAATAGCACGTGTCAAAACTTCTGCTTAATTGGGTGAGTAGTTTACAAATTACAGTTATCTAAGGGATGTTTCTGTTACAAGTTTTCAAAACAATGCAAAAATCTGAATTTCGTATGAAATCTATGCTTTTTAACGGGAGAATTAACTGTTCAAGCCACGCAATATCTTTAAGTGTAATTTCTTATCTGTTTTTTAAGAAAACGACAATTGACAGGTGGTATGATGATACTAAACGCAGTCGTAGAGACAACATATGTTGTAACGCCCAGGACGCCAAATCTTGCAGTTTTCCCGGAAAATCATCAGAAACGTCGACAAACTCTATTCAGCCGATCGTAAATTGAAGTTTTGTGAGAAAGCATGAAAGGTGAAACTATCAGAAAGCAGTGTATTTACCATTTTTATGAAGATGTGACAATGAGATACATGGGTTCATTGTTGGCCTGGCGTTCTCTCACATTTAATCAACAACAACAATACTTCGACGATTCGAGGCGTTTTTTGCAACTGTTTCAAAATGCAACATATTTTTAATCTTTTTCTTTTCTCTACCATTTATCTCTCTATTTCCATCTGGGTTTCCATTACCTCGTGTTCAGGCATTACATTCTCTGTTTTCATAATTCACAGAAGAAATTATTTCTATTTTGATTGTCATATTGACCTGTCTATGTAGCAAGCTGTTTTTCTTATTAACTATTTTCCGATTAAATGAATGTTTCTGATTCGAATCGTATATGGCTTTGACTACATGATATAAACAAGAAAAAACTACATCGGGAAACATATTTATATTTTAAATATATTTTAAAATGCATTCGGCTGAAATATATTTACATTTGAATGGATGAACATGTTGGCTTTCAATAAGCTGATTGCTCCAAAACGTGCAATATATATTGACGTTTTCAGTTAGGTCATTCAGACCTCCCATTAATGTTGTTATAATTATCTGCCATATCATTAGGATCTGACTTAATATTGTCCATGTAATACATGCAATTCTTATTCAATGATCATCAATGTAAAGTCGAATCTGGAAAGTTCGGTTTACTGATATCCTCGACCTCGTGCTATTATACTGAATAATCTATGATAATGTGATCATTCCAAACATTGTGTTTACTAGAATAAATACACATCAGCCGAATAAAAGGCAATCAATAGTTATACTGTAACATCGTATTCTCTATCATGAGTTTTTACAAGAGCCTTAGGCTAAAATCATAAAATTAAACCTGGTAAAATTTATATATATATATATATATATATATATATATATATATATATATATATATATATATATATATATATGTATATATATATATATATACATGTGTGTGTGTATGTAGAATCAAATATAAACTAAAAGTAAACTTTTAGTGGATAGAAACTATATGAAATGTTTAAGCTCAATATACGAGATAGAGCAATTATGGCCCTGGAAGTTTTTAAAATGGCCAGATTTCTCATATCAATTCCATTTAAGTCCGCTCCATCTACGTTTTGAACTCAACATTTCACCATTGGATTTACTTCACTTTGAACTCTTTCTTCATACTGCCTCTACGAAAAAAATGTTCGTCTTCTTCAAAATCTCCTTTTCATTGGACACTTTTTCAACGGACAATTACCATCTGGACAAACCACATATCTTTTTTACACGAACTCTTTTCACTTCATTTTTAATAATATTTTTTCAAATGTTTGAACTTTGGCTTTTCCACAGCAAACTTATTTATCTGTATATCTCCTCTGATGATAAGATTTCGATCTTTGAAAAGCCTTGGCTTAAGGAAAGAATAATAAACATTGGTGTATTACATAATATACCTTGCATTGGACAATCGAAGTTTGAAATAAATCTGGACATTAGTACATGTTTATCACTCCTATTTATTCTATTTTTATATATGTATATATATATATATATATATATATATATATATATATATTTATATATATATATATGCATATATATATATATATATGTATATATATATATGTATATATATATATGTATATATGTATATATATATATGTATATATATGTATATATATGTATATATGTATATATATGTATATATATATATAACACTCTGATTTTGTATCAATTTACAATTTGCACTTTTCAATGAGTGCATTAAGTAATCATTTTCGTGTGTTTGTTTAATAATGTATATTTTTGTTCGTAGAATATTCGATTATCACTTGTGAACTAAAAAAGATCGGAAAGTAGCGACGTGCAAATGAACGATAACAAAAATGACGTATGAGATATAAAGAACAAAATATTTTCCACTTAATTTATATAAAATTCGACGTGCAGCGTGTGTTTTCAAAGCAATTAACCTACTTAAGACCGGATTTTAATGCATTGCTCTTTATTTATTAGTTTGTATTCAGTTTAGAGTGTTTTTTACTGGTGGCGAAGGAGAAGATAAACATAATAAAAGTGATAGCAACAGGAGCGGGAACATTTTCAGAAATATAGAATTTCCTTTTTTTCATTATCCATAGTTGCAGTATAATACTAAGAATACTGAAATGTTTATTTACGTTTAAAACAAGTGTAATGTATTAAAATAGTCTTTGTATTTTGCTTAATAGTGCATGGGTATGTTAAGAACTTAATAGGTACTGATATACGCACTGTAATACTTAAAGTATCAGAATCGTCACAATATCGCCACAACATAAAAATCGTGAAGACAAATAGTGTGTAGTATATATTATGATAACATTTACGATTAAAAATGCATGGATATGTTAAGAACTTTCTGAGGGCTGTTATACGCACTGTAATACTAAAAGTATCAGAATCGTTACAATATCGCCTAAACATAAAAATCGTGAAGACAAATAGTGTGTAGTATATATTATGATAACATTTACGATTAAAAATGCATGGATATGTTAAGAACTTTCTGAGGGCTGTTATACGCACTGTAATACTAAAAGTATCAGAATCGTTACAATATCGCCTAAACATAAAAATCGTGAAGACAAATAGTGTGTAGTATATATTATGATCACATTTACGATTAAAAATGCATGGATATGTTAAGAACTTACTGAGGGCTGTTATACGCACTGTAATACTAAAAGTATCAGAATCGTCACAATATCGCCACAACATAAAAATCGTGAAGACAAATAGTGTGTAATATGTATTATGATCACATTTACGATTAAAAAATACTTAAGAAAAAGGTAATCTATATTAATCTCATATGTATTACTAAATTTCTCTGAGCACCACCAATCAATTATATAAAGATGTGTATTTGCAATATCACTGCATGTAATATTAAGTAAAGCTAACCAATCGGATACGAAAACATTTAAATCGTTTTGCCAGCTTATTAATGTATATCACTATGTCGAACACGTTTATATTAGTCGTATATTTCACCGTTGGCACAAAATCGCTTGGTAGGAATGGATATTTACAGGGCAAATAAAATAAACTCCAGGAAACGGATAAAGAAATCATCGGGAAATATGTGAACACCGTTCGCAAATAATCCATCAGCTGTGCCACATCATTAGCATATATCCCTTAGGGATAAGTTTAAGACGTCAACTCGTATCTTGGTAATCGTCCTTCAAATACGACTGACTAGTGTCATCGATAATATATCCCTTCTACCTTAGAGCATACGCACTCTGTCATAAAGTACTAATCAGTTATTCCTAACTTCGTATAATATAGCATTTATATTTCTAATTCATACAGTGATGGTAAGTTTTTTTAAAAACATGAAGCGTGCTAATAATAAGATATGAGACTAATTTTTTGATGAACTTTTGCTTATGATTCACTATTGTATATATGCCAGTTAATATAACACAATTGTATTAACATCATCTAAAAACTCCGAATAATGCCTATCTATTATTTTATTCTATAATTAATATACAGAGTACAGTGAAGTGGTCTAATATAGTAAAGGCGAACCGAAACTGCCTTTTTTCATTAACACTACATCACTTTACTCAGGATTACTCTACTTACCCTTGATCATCTGCTTATTTTTCTATGTATAATGCAAGGTTATTTAAATTACCAGTGTATGTATTTGCTATGACTCGACTGTGGATTGAACCTTGTTCTCCCTATCTATAAACGAACACTATTATTATAATATAATATTAGCCGGTAAAAAAAGTACTGGTCAATGTTATTTAGATAACATACACTAGTTATATTTTTTATAATTCTCTGGAAACTTCTTCATTTTACTTTGTAAACGAAAGAAAAGTTAAATTTGTTTGTGTAAACAATAAAGTACTGTGCCCTTTTGGGCATATGTTTAGAACATTGCAATAGTATTTAGGTCTTTAAAACACAATTAAACATAACAGTTCTCTTACTGGTTTACCTATTATGAAAACCGTTGTGCTGAAACAAACCTACAGGGAAAAGCACCAGTTTTTAAATCACAGGTTATTATTAGTGTGCGGCGGCGGCGATGATGATAATGATGATGATAACGGTGATGATGATGAAGAAAAAGACAAAGTAAAAGAAAACTTAAAGTTACACAACTAAGAGTTATAACAGAACATATTAAACATTAAAACGAGATTTTGATAGCTGTCTTTTCTTTCACCAATAAAGGATTTGCAATCCATTAACTCTGAAATGTGATTAGCAAACGAACAAATAATAGACGAAACAGTACCACATGCTTAAGCCTATATGCTATTACATGATGTATCAACACACAATATTAAAAATGAGTTAATATATATATATATATATATATATATATACATATATATATTAACGTTGGTAAAATATAAATATAGATAATGTATTGAAATATTTTGAAGAATCATTACATATATATATATATATATATATATATATATTTATACGAATAAAATATGCTTATGTAGTGTCTGATCTTTATCTTAATGAAAATGTGTTTAATTATGAATCATATAAACCTTTATCTGAATAGATATGTGTTTGATTCAACTTACTCCAGTTTTATCGTAATATATATATATATGTATATATATATATATATATATATATATATATATATTAATATATCCATATATATATATATATATACATATATCCTGACATTATCATGGTTTCTATCCCATAGGTGATGCTTAAGTATGTATTGTAAACATTACTGTTATACAGAATCATACGGTGACTTATTTAATATTTTACCTGTTTACATAATGTATTGACATTTACATCTATATCACCTTAAACATATTTAGTTAATGTTCTCTTTTATTAACATAGTAACTCATATGATTAATGTCATTAATATATTATGAACGATAGTGTAAGAGACAGAGATAGAGCGATCCCATCCGACCGGCTACAACCCCCATCTTACACTAACAACGATGAGAAAGCCCGAAAAAATATTCGTTTTAGGTGAAAACACTTTAATATTAACTACATTTTTCTAGTATAGATATATGTATATATGTATATATATATGTATATGTATATATATGTATATATATATATGTGTGTGTATGCATATGTATATATATATATATGTATATACATATATATATGTATATATGTGTATATATATATGTATATATATATATATACATATGTATATATGTATATGTATATATGCATATATATTTATATATACATGTGTATATATGCATGTATATGTATATATATACATATGTACATATGTATATGTATAGGTATATATATGTATATGTATATGTATATATATACATGTATTTGTTTGTATATATGTATATATACATGTATTTATATGTGTATATGTATATATATATATACATATATATATATATATATATATAATATAAATGAAAGAAGAGATATAAAGATGTACGAATGACAAATCTATACCAACTTCTATTGTTCAATGCAAGGAGGACTCGGTAAAAGTATGTGTAGTTTTCTTTTTTTAAACCAATGATTTTCAAAAATATGAATCTTATCATCAGAGGAATTACATAGACTGATAAGTCGGCAGTAGAAAAAGGCAAATACAAAATGTGAAATAATATGAAGTAATTGGGAGTAAGAGCATGCGTGTAAAAAAAATATGGAGGCTGTCCAGTTGGTGAATGTCTGTTGATAAGGTGTCCGATAAAAGGAGATTTAAAGATGGAAAAAGGCGTTTCGTTGACAATGTTCAAAATGGAGTAAATTCAATAGAAACATGTTTAGTTCAATTGTCGATTGAGCGTAGTTATTCGGATGTAATTTTGAGGATTAGGGCCATTTTAAGAATACTTCCGTAGACCGAGAATGACAGTTGTTTACCAGAAGTTAACTTAGAAATATGTATATTAAACACAGGCAGTCGGGAATTTAAGTAGTCCAAGAAAAGCGACAACTCTGGTTGAAGAGAAGGCCAAGTAAATAAGTGGGGGAAAGGGGTAAAGATAAAAGATAAATCAGGTGGGTTATAGTGTTAGTTAAATGAATTATGGCTGATGCTGGGAGAAAGAAGGGGTTGTTTCGTTACTGCCCATTGCTAGTTAGCAATAAACAAGTACGAGTTCGGTAGGATTATCATAAGCTAAAAACAAAGTTAATTCAGGTCACTAAGTAGGTAGTTCTGAAAGGGGGTGGGTCCCGTAATTAAAACTGATTTTAATACAAACTATTATATAATTCAGAAAGTTTAAAAGTGTTCCAATTGTGAAATTAGGGTTCAAATGATTGAAAATCTGGAATTTACGTGTTTAATATGTAATAATTCGGACAAAACCTAGTATTTCGGAGTTGAATGTATAAATACTTTAAATAATTCCCAGTTAGTTAAATATTAAATGTATGACTAAATAAGATACTTTAATGTATAACTGACGTTAGGATTGGGAGCAGCGTTAGTCCCCTTGCCGCAATAGAGTTCAGGTATAAGGATTATGGGGTGGGATTTGGTTTCATTTTGTAACCTAAGTGATGAAATAGTGTGTTGAAGTTATAAATAGATTTTAAGGGGGGCAAATGGACTATTATATGAGTTACCAGGGAGCGTAGTTTAAAGGTGAGAGTAATGGAATTTATGAGAAAAAATATTGTCGATAGAGCGAAGTGTATACATAGTATACATAGTCGATGGATCTAATACAAGGGAGCTAAAAAGCAATCAGTCAGTGTGTACGAGGGTTGCTCAATAATTGCAAAGAGGGGAATAGAAAGTAGAGTGTTGAAGTAAAAGCGGTTGAGGATTAGTAGACTGGAGGAGAATAATATTAGTTCCTAATTTACATTAAGTGTTATGGGTTAATAGAGGTACTTAGTGTTATGGAGAGGATACGATATGTTATTGGGATGGTTATTTGTAAGGTTGGAAAAGTCAAGAGTTAAAAAATTTAACAAATTATAGAATTTAAGAATGAGTATAATGTTAGAGAAGGGGTTGTTTACTCGGAGGAAGTAATGAAATTCATGTATTTAAATTTTCACTTGTGCTTGCAATTTGAGATAAGTTTATTTACAGAGTTAATAATATTTTTATTTTTAGGTGCTGTAACTATCATAAATGTTTCTAATGTACATAATTGGCAAGAAAGCGGATCTTGGGGTTTAGGATTAAGACGTTTTTAATATTGTCCAATTCCGGGAGTAGGGAATATGTTTACTGTTAAAGCTTTTTGTTAGATTGGATAGAGAGGTGCCAGTGGCATTGTTATTATTGTGTTTGAAACAGTAGATATGGTTTGCGATCTGGGTCTTCATAGGGTAGGCACTTACCCCAATGTAAGTGTATATTATGTATGAGATTGTTATTATAATATTTGTGTTATTAATAGTATCTGGAATGTTTTGGGTGTGAATGCTCAAGTTCTGAGCCAAAGTAAAGTTGGAATTGTAAGTAGAGAAGATGAGAGAATTTGAGCGGTGAAATCAAGGTTATTGTTTGTTATCGGGAGTTGTTGGTTAGTGAAACAGTTGTTATTTAGGGTGTTGTTTTGTACAGGGAGTTGTGAGGGGTGGATAACTATAAGGTAAGGGAGAATTTGTATATTGGTGTCTGGTACATATTATGTATATGTGACTGGGGGCAACTTGTAAATTGGATGCTCCTTTTAACCTTCCTTTTGTACGTAGAAGCCTGTTTTCACCCGCCCAGTGTTTATGCTGTACCAGGTAGGTACAAGTATATATATATATATATATATATATATATATATATATATAAATATATACTTGTATCTAGTTGGGGCAGGTACCCTGCTGGCAATAACAGGTGGATGAAGTTCATATTTTATTCATATCAACATGCGATTATTAGAAGGAGATATATTTTTACTTTTCGACTTTGGGCAGCCGTAAATGAGTGAAACGTCGGGAGAAATAAACAAGGTATTGCATCTTTTATATCTTCTATATTTAAGCATATATATATATATATATATATATATATATATATATATATATATATATATATATATATACAAATATTCATAAATATATATAAATATATATATAAATATATATATATAACATATATAATATATATAATACAATATATATATATATAATATATATAATATATAATACAACATATATATATATAATATATAATATATATAATACAATATATATGTAATATATATATAATATATATAATACCATATATATATATATGTATATATATATATATATTTATATATATGCGTAAATATAAAATATAAACAAAAGATGCAAGACCTTGTTTATTTCTCTCGACGTTTCACTCATCCAGAGCTGCCTTAAGTCGAACAGTAAAAATATATGTGTTTCTAATAATCGCAGGTGGATATGAATAAAATATTTACTTCATCTCTGTTATTACTGGGAACTTACATACTCATGTGTTTCGTCTTGACATTTCCGGAATGTTCGAAAGTTTGATCGTTCATCGTTGACAAAACATAAGTCAGTGTGATTGTCTGTCTTATATATGTATATATATATATATATATATATATATATATATATATATATATATATATATATATATATATATATATATATATATATAAATATATATAATATTCTGTGTATTATGCATCTCACATAAAGTGTAGTGATCATTGTCATGTAATATAAAAGTTTCATATGCTTAATCGGTTTCAGCAATAATTTTGGGCGATTTAATTGTATGTCTTTTCCAAAATTATACTATAATTGTTTTGTTCAATTTCATACTTATTTTACATTGGAACACTGTATTATTCAGGTGTTATCGTTTACCAGAATAAAAACTTTCCCGACTTATTTTATTGAAAACGATTTGATTCTATTAAGCTAAATCGAGCATTCATTTATTTTCTTTTTTGATATTCAAAATTTGTTTCGTATGATAAGTTGTACTTAGCTACCTGATTCTACTTTTTTACTGAAAATATCTAAAACATTTTAATTGTTTACTTTAATTTACTATACGTGGTTTGATTGATCAAATTTGGAAAATAACTATACAAATAGAATCCATTTAATAGAAAAAATATTTAAAAGGCCTGGAATAGTGTTGTCACATCTTGGCTGGTGCATCATCGACTTGTATCACCCTCTACGAAAAAGTACAAAAATGACTCGCCAACATAATAGTACCCTCGCTATCCAACAAGCTCCAGCCCCTGTCTCATCTCCGCAATGTTGCATCCTGGTGCCTGATTTACAATTACTTGAATAGATTGTGATCTAGTGCCCCCTCGACGTAAATACACTAGACCAACCCGATAATCAGATAAATCCCATCCAGTCACTATGGAGGTCCCCAGATGCCGGTAAGCCTTCTACTCTAATAGCTTATTTCCTCGTGCTGCTGGCATCTGGAACCCCCTTCCTGCTTCCTGTTCCTCGACTGTATCGACATGCAGAAATGTAAAACTAATGTAAACAGACATCTCGCTGCACAGTTCCCAACTTAGGATGACCTCCAAAACTTACACTATAATTCTCCGTAGCCTCTTACGTCTACAGTGACCGACTGCGTAGGTTGGAGTGAACTATGATGAAAAATATATATAGTTAACCTATCTGTGAAATATGTTGAATTATTCCTTTAGAAATAACATTTGGCCCATATGCTTTGCTATACATATGCTACTGAAAACAATTTTCTAAATTATGAAGTAACTTATCAATTTTGCAGTTCTTTAATTCAATTTTACACAGAGAGTAAGTAAATTAATATGCCTTATTTTCCCCATTTATAAACTGTTTGGCTTTTTTTGTGCTAGAAACAACCCGGAAAATAGTGAGCATACCTAGATATATTTGGGAGGGTCTTACTAACCACCATACTTAGCATTTTATTTTTTAGAAATATTTGTTGAGTTTAGCACCCATACACCCAATCGATTATTTGTACATATATATTTTGTAAATAAAATAAAAACATTGAAGATAATGCTAAGTAGGTTTAACCGAAAGAGTGAATACGGTATTTTGTTGTAAGCGAAACTAATTTAGAGACAAGATCTAGAGGACAGCAGCTTTCCCTATCTACTCTACCCAATTTCGGTCTTTTATCACATAATATTTCATAAAGATTTACTACATAGTGAATATTTTGTAAAATTCTAAAGGTAAATCAAATTCTTGCGATCTGTCTGAGGCAAAACGATGAAGATAAAATGAGACATTTTAATCTAAATTATATTAAATTTATTTAGGATATTAATGTAATTGGTTAACAAATCATATTAAATATTAACGATTGGAGTTAATATTTTCTCGGTGTTCGTGTCTTCCTTTTTTCCTAAGATGGTTATTTATGTAAGAAAGCCGTTTAAATTAAATTATGTTCGCATTATGGGTTTATAAATGTAAAATAGTTTATTCCATTATCCTTGCGACGGTGTTGTTATTAAGGTTTACCTATTTTTTTTATACGTACAACAGAAAGAATTATTAACTAAGCGTGCATTGTGAGTTAAGCTAAACCATTACTTTAAAAAATGATCATATTTTGTCGGTATTAATATTAAAAGTTTGAATAACTTTTCATCCAGTCAATTGTTAGGTGATTCATAGTGTATGCATCAGATTCGGAACAAGATTATTTTGCGTTATTTAACATGTTTTTCACTCTTACGGGTATTTCTCTATGTTCATCGATACCAATCATGTAGTTTGCTAGACTAGGGAAATTTAGAACCTGATCTGTTTTCGAAATGAATTAAGCCACATTCGATTTTCTGACTATCTCCCAATATATATATATATATATATATATATATATATATATATATATATATATATATCAAACTCTGATTTAATCTCACACATTCTTTTTAATAGAACAAAACAAAGATATTTATTTGTATAATTTAACTGCTTCATTTTCTCAACTACTACCAGTCAAATAACTTGTATCTGAAATTTCTAGTTGTAACCAAATTCCACGACACACATTCCATTCGCTAACATATATTTTACGTACCGTACTTATTTTTGTTCAATATTGTAACCGAAAGAGAGAGTTTACATAATCTAGACAGTAATTGTATTCTATTTTTATAATGAGAAATACGAATGCGTATATACAAAATCCAAGAAAAGAAGAACGTATGCACAAGGAAAACACTTTTAGCATCAAATAGAATGTAACGTACAAAATGCAACTCTATGTTGAAATGTAAGGTTATTAAAATTCAAAAAGATACTTTTGTGTTTATCTGTTAAATCTTTTTTCTTGATTAGCAGTTGGTCTCACGTATTCTGTAAGTTTGATTTGATAAAATCTTGTTATTCCAAATATCAAACATGATCCGTATATATATCATTTGGATAACATTTGACAACATTTTGTATATATATATCCAAAACGATGGCGTTGCTATGGGGTCCGTGCTAGGTCCAACCTTTAGCAACTTAGAAACAACACTGTTGAACCTTATCAATACAGCAGCAATATATTTAAGATACGTAGATAACATTTTGATACTTACAAATACTATAAACAAAATTAATTTATTACAAACTACGTTCCGGAATAACTCTGTTCTTGATTTCACCTATGAATTACATTGTAATAAAAAAATCATTTTCTCAGACGTCTTAATAGACATTAATCACAATGAATTCGCCACACCAACCTATAAACAACAACTAGCAAACACTCATGCAACCGTAACTTACTTAGTGAATGTCCCTTTAGATATAAAATAGCCATCATTAAAAACTTATTAACTCGAGCTAAACTTATCGCTTCCACCCCTACTATCTATATAAAACAAACTGTAGTAAGTAATGGCTTCCTTAACCATGTAATCGACACACACATTCTACTATTTAAACATAATCCCCACAGTAATAATAATAATAATAATAATAATAATAATAATAACAATAATAATAATAATAAAACAATTGATAATAATAATAATGAATCTAATTCGTCACTTAACATAATCATTAAACTATTTCATCGCAACCTGTTTCACTACAATTTTAAAATAGATGAACAAGTTCTAAGAAATATTATTAATAAAAACGCAGTCTTTACTGACCTACATACAAAACAGTAAAGCTGATCATTTACTATGATGAAGTAAAAACCACTAACCTTATACTTATAAATAGTTATCCCCCTCTATTAGAGTTTTTAATGAGACAAAATTTGTGTATGAGTTTACATGTTCTTTGGGAGACTCTGTTTCCGACAACCAAAGTAACACATATAAATAGGCTATACTACCACGATTTGTCGAGGGGATTGGCAATGCATTTGTCGAATACTGGCACCATAGCCGAACACATAATTAACGACCATTCCTGGCCCCGCTCGGAAATCCAAAACCTCTTAGTAGAACATATCAAAATCTTAGAATATAGTACTAACAAACAAAAACTCCATATATTAGTAGCTGTATACATAAAAGAACTGTAATTAACAGAATGAATTTTAATAGCAGCAACAATATGCTAAGCTGTATATAATGCTAACTATAGTTTTGCACTTATTATATAATTCCCGCCAAAACAACCTATAATACGAACACATGGTCTTTACTTGATTCACCTCATTCGCCTGAAGATGGACTCGGATGGGCTTAATAGTACCTACGACACAAATGAAAACTTTAGCAGATTAATCGACCTATTCTCCTCCGAAATTAAGATTTCGATTCGGACAATGGAAAATATCTACATAAAGATATCCAGACTTAAGTTGTTGGTTATATTTAACAACACTTTCCTTCAAGAAAAGATGCTGCCTATATATATATATATATATATATATATATATATATATATATATATATATATATATATATATATATATATATATGAGTTTAAAATATATAAATATGCATACATTTTCTATTTATTTCTTATTTGTTAAGATATAGGAATACAAAATGTCTTTGAAAAATGTCTTAACAACAAAATATTCGGTCGTTCCATTCGACCTTTCTCAGTATAATGGAAGTTTGTGTGAGCGGTGGTTGATGGTAGCAGTGGGAAGGAGATGAAGAATGGTTCCATATATCCATCAACATATTTTCTTGAATCTTCAATCCTAAATAGGGACATTGTCTGGGTAGGGGTTAAAGGAAACGTCAAAGTAGAAAAAAATAAATTTGTTTAATTTTAACGAAACACATTTTTAGCCAGAACACACACATATTTTGTAATAAAATTCCCACTTCCTAATGATTTCATACTCAAACCGCCGCTTGCCACTGCATCAATCAATTCGTATCTCTTTTCTTTCCATATAGTGTTAATAGTTGAAGAATATATATATATAGATAAATAATTATTATGTATTATCTACAGACATCGATGTTTCATGCTTACGGAATCTTCAGTGCAGGAAGCTAATTCCCGACGGTCAACGGGCGCGAACTCAACTACAAATCGCCACTGATTCGCAGTCAGGAGAGTTACAAGTTGGCCACCAGAAATCAGCTTAGAATTTTAGAAAAATATAACTTTGTAAATACCAAGTCAGCGAGTGATCACAGCAAGCGGCGAAGAGTGATCTAACAACAACACATCGTGTTGGACCTCGCAATGAAGCTAGTAGTACTGCTTGTTATTAAATTCACTATGAGTGCCAAGCATTAGTAAAGGGAGCTATACAATAATATTCATAAATAAATATTAATTAATTATTACCTTAAGTCATCGATGTTTCATGCCTAAGCAATCTTCAGTGCAGGAAGCTAATTCCCGACTGTCGACGGGCGCGAACTCCGACTACAAATCGCCACTGATTCACAGTCATATATATATATATATATATATATATATATATATATATATATATATATATATACTTGTAAAATATCCGTTCAAGGACGAGTGTATCAATTCCCGAAACAGACAATTGTCCACCACTTTTATGTTCTGTTCGAAATATCAAAATCAAGATCTAATGATGTGTAACCTTATGTTTTGAATCCTCATACCAAATATAATCAAAATCAATTATATGATTTAATTTCTGGAAAATTTCTCAAATTTAATAAGGCTTTGGGACTAAATTTAATTTCAGTGGATATTTATTTATTAATATTTATTCATTAATTTGAATCTTGAGTCTAGGAATCCAATTCAATGATAATCTGAAGTATTTGACTTTTTCAATGGAAGGCATGGCTTATATTATGAATCGTAAGCCGCTTTAAAATACTCCAAAGATACTGACATTTTGAGAATATTTATAAATTGACTTCTAGAGCTTAAATCTAATACCTATGCTTCACATTTTACAAAAACAATTGTAAGAATTGATATTTACGAAGAGTTACCACCCGCATATTTCCTTCTTTCCAAAATAAAGCTTAAGAGAGAAATATGTAGATTGGAGAGTATGAACCTTATGAGACATTGACGAATGCGTTGAGATAAATAGAATCCAATGTGTACTAAGTTATAATTTAGATTGTTCGAACTGCTGATCTTGGCTGTTATTCTCACAATATTTTGGCTGATATAACCTCTGACTTTCTCTAGGTTCATCTTGTCGAAATCAGGAACACTTATGTCGAATCCAGATGAAGTTGATTGCTCTCGTTTTCTCAGCCATTATCGGGGGGGGGGGTTACGTAATTCGTAATTGTGTTCTTACTTTCATCTTACTGAGGATTGAACTTTCCATCGCCCAAAGACGGGCATTTCAAACGTATTATTACGTGCGAGGGCCAGCTAAAACTGCTGAGTATAATCAGTTCTAAGTTACAGTGTCCTTAAGAGAACGAGAGCAAGCTTCCCCCGTGCATTAAATAAAGGTTTATTTCGGAACCCCGTACAGATTCCCGAGTTCGACAAGACGAACCTGAGGAAAGTCGAAGTTGTGAGAATAAAATCCAAGATGAGAACAGTATTCAGAGTAGTTCAAATAATATAAATTATCAATCATAAATCTGAGAAAAGTGTATCAAGTTATATTAATTGACAACAAATCAGGGAATGAAATAGAGAGTAATTGCACTTGTAGTTGTTGTGTGAACAGTTAGTCATAAGTTCATCGTACTTTTCCACCAGCATTTTTAAAAGGTTATATGTACACATTTTGTAGTTTTTAACAAATTTACATTATAGATTCAAAACCATAATAATTCATGAATTCGATCATTCATTTTTTTACAAACAGTTTCTTTAGTACTATTTACAAGAGTCAACTGACATATTCAGAAATGTAAACTCTATATCTATCTTGGTAAATTACAGGGGTTAACCTCAGGTTTAACCGACAAACTATCTTGGAATGCGTCATACACATCACATTTAAATATGGTGAGTTGAGTTTGGAAAGTTGAGTTTAAGCAACAATGTGTTGCATGGAGTATTGTTGTCAGATCTGGACTGATGCACCAACCACAAAACTCTTCTTCTTGGACAGGGTAAAAAAAGAAAATCTAAGCAAATAGGTCCCACACTATCTAACAAACATCACCCTCTGTCACATCGCCGCAATGTTGCACACTTGTGCTTATTGTGCATGTATTTTAATGTGATATGCTCCAACGAATCGGCTACATTTGTGTCACCTCTACGTTACTACTCCCGATCAACCCGTCGGTCAGCAGTGTCTAACCACTTCACTGCGTATGGCTCCAGATTCCGGGGTACGTTCTACTCTAAATCCATATTTCCTCGAACGTCTAGCCTTTGGAATTCCCTTCCTGCTTCATGTTTCTCTGACCGTACATGTAGATGTTTAAATGTAATGTGAATAATTATATCGCTGCAGACCTCAACAATTAGGATAACCCTTTAAAACAATAGCCATTTACGTAGCAGGGGTAGTGTGCCTTTTTGGAGTGAACAAATTAAAACAAAGTATTAAGTAAACAAAAGCATACGACTTTGATAGGCATTGCAGTATACAGTCTATATACAGATGAAACATTTATTGGTCCCTCGATTTATAAAATCGGGGGACCTATGTTTTGAGGCATTCCCGTCCGTCCGTCCGTCCGTATTTTTTCCGCAACCATCCATTGAATTTTTCTTAAATTTTGCATGAAGTTGTAACTTTGATCAGGGGGTCAAAAGGCCTCGAAATGGCAAAAAATGACATTTTTTGCCCCATAACCTTTCATCCATCCATTCAATTTCTCTGAAACTGGTCCAAATTGTGGAGGCAATTGTTCCTAATAGTAAATAAGTATCGCTGACCTTGGAAAAAAATCTGGTTTGCGCCCCCCGGGGGTCAAAAATGCCCCAAATTGGCCAAATTTATTGCATTTTACACTCGCCACATCGGGTCACATACAGAGGGGGACCACGCATGCGCGGCTTGTTACTGGCCATTTTTGCAACTAAGCAATGATGTTTAAATTAAGTGTCGGTGGTCATATTAAGCATTGAAGATATAACAATAGAACGTAATTTAAATTATCAAACATTTTAGATGAAATATTTTCATCAACATTTCTGCCATTAAACGTATATTTCTGTATGACACATCGACAGCTATACCAGAAATATCAGCTGAGAATGCTAGGAACAATAACATAACATAAGCAAATATTGCAGATGGTACGTTTTCATCAGTGATTTTCTGTATAAAACGAATATTTATATAAATAATTTCAGAAAGAACATGATACAGACAAAGCTAACAGAGATTTCAAACGAAAGTATTTTTATCGATAATTCTTACTGTTAAAG
Organism: Sepiola atlantica; assembly: GCA_963556195.1. Taxonomy (NCBI): domain Eukaryota; kingdom Metazoa; phylum Mollusca; class Cephalopoda; order Sepiida; family Sepiolidae; genus Sepiola; species Sepiola atlantica. The sequence goes on from OY744516.1 coordinate 48,126,231, forward strand.
AAATGGTGGTATGACATTGTGTTGTCATATGCAGAATTATAAATAGATCATTTAATTTGTGATAACGCAAAATAAGTGAAAATTAAATGTCGGATCGCGAAATGTGACATTTACGGTTTCCTGTTTTTCTTTTAACCTATTACCGCGCATGGTCCTTTTTTACGACCGACCGTTGCCGACGCGAAGTCACGGAAACGCGGGGTGTTCTCTATAAGAGTACCGGAAAGTTAACCATATTACAGCAACATCTGTATTGTCCACAGAAACCTATAGTTAGTCATGAAAGCTGGAGTAGCTTCTAAATATTACACTTTCTGTCTGGTATATATTGGCAACACCGGGGTCTTAATTTTCAGTATATTCTGTCAATCTGAGTGGAAAGATACAAGCAACTTCAGCTATTATTCAATCAGAAATATATTTGGAAGTTGCTCTCATAATTAGCCCACTTTTGTTATATACTATTAATGAACGCAGTAACATCTTATATAGTCAAGTAATTTTTGTGTAAAAAAAGATGTGGGGCAATAAATTAAAGAGAAGGAATCCAGCTGCTTATGGGTAAAAGTATTCATCGTTTCCTTTTATGACACTTTTACTAAAGGAAACAAGTGTAATTATTTTACATGGAAAAAACTGAAAACTATGTTGTAGAAATGTAACATGTAAATATATAAATATATTTTTAAAACTATATACAATTGCATCGAAACAGTACGTGTGGTCAATCACAGTTTACATACATTAATCATCGCATAGATATGTAAATTCACTGTTCGCTGTCTCCCCGCAAATCTCTGGTGCAATGTTTTATCTAAGTATTAGTATTAATATCTAATCTTTGTCTATAATGACAGGTCTGGACCGAGTTACTTTTTGACTTTTGTTTGTCGTAACTAAACATGAACTATTTTGGTGGGTCAATTAATTCAACATCTTGTCAGAATGGCATGATAGACCAATACTTGACACAGCTTGTCACAACACCAATGTATATTTTCCCTAAATCCCAAATAATTATTTAATCATTTCAGTCACCATCGTACACACACATCACAGCACACACACACACACACATATTTGCACACATATCCACTGCTTTCTTTCGCATTTTTACAATCTGTAGCGTTAACTATATATTAACTGATCTTTTCAAGTCTCTCTATTTCCACCATTCGTCGCTCCATTTCCTACTTCGTCTTTTTATGGCTTCTCATTTTCTTACAAATCAAACAAAAATGACTTGAAAGTAACGACTGATTCTCTCCTGTTCTCACTCGTTCGTCGTCGCCATGACCTCCCTTCTTTGTCGGTGGTCGCTTTGAAATATTTGAAGAGACCCACTTTCTTGAGCCGGCGCTACTTTCGGCGTTTAACTAGACCGACTAGCAGTAATAGGAGATAAGATGGTGATTTGGTCGACGTCCATAGAGAGACAACTCCTCGACCACTGCGAAAATTACGGTGCTAAAATCAGTGAATGCAGCAAATAAGCCACCCCCTAAAATTAAACCTTGTTCATTAAAGTGTATGAACGAAGAAACGGGCTGTGAATGACGCGAAATAAAATGTAAAAAAAAAATAATTTCTGAAAAAAAAAAACATGGTACCATATGCTAAATAGAACAGATGAAACTCGTAGAATTACAGCAACGTCCTTCGCAAAAAATAAAATGAGAGAAAAAGTTGCCGGCATCGTTTGAGGATTTCAACCTCGTGACAGTATGTTATTTGAAAGAAAGTTTTCCTCGTATAGCTTTGCAACTAAAATCGATAAATATATTACGGATAATTTGGGTCATAAATATTGTGCGTAGTTCTAGAGTATATTATATATATATATATATATATATATATATATATATATATATATATATATATATATATATATATATGAATTTAGAAACATCAAGTAACGTTATTTTGTAATATATGTATTAAATACATAACATCATTTATTCATAAGTAATAATGTATGAAAAAATAGTTATCGTCACTAAGTGTGTATAGCTTGACGATTCGTTGCGGGTATAAAACGTTGACGCCACTGTGTAGCTTTATTGCCATACATATATTTTTATACTTAACTAATACGCTCTACTCACGCATTGATGACTGTTAGAGTAAATACTGAAAATCTATACAGAATATATTATACTAGTGTGCGTGTATACATGAGATAACAATACTTTATATATATATATATATATATATATATATATATATACAATTTGCGTCAAATAAATTCTATGATTCTTTTATGCGACAACACTTTTCATTTAATCTATTAAATAAAATACTTGATTTTTATATTTACACTTTTATTCAAGGCAAACATTAATTAATTTTCGCCATTTTAAAATCTCATCACGTTTTTTTTTTCTGATTTCGAAGCGTGATTCTTTCATCAGCTATCTTTAAATGTTTTAACCAATTATAATGACTGTTCTTTAACATAATTATAAAGAATTTAAACCACTGAATACAATGCTATGTCTTGTCTTTATTAATGTTTAAAGGCCAAATTGTTTATGCTTACTTTTAACACGAAATAAAAAAATGTGTGTAACTTTCACTTGTCACTGTTTATATTTAGTTGCCTCTCCACAACTGCAAAGTTAAACATAAGTTCGGTTTTTAATTCGTGGAAAACCCAGATCGAAATATTGATATTCTGGTTAAGTAGCAAAACTATGCCTCAGTCTAGAAGGATTTCTCCATGAACTCAGAACAGAAATAAATTAAGTGTACTATCAGAAAAGATACGATACTTTGCTCTTACGCAAAAGGTTCCCCAGTGCCGTATCGAATAATTTACCCTTAAACTATGCGTTAATCAGTTTTTATATATTCCGGTTGCAATAATGATCGGGCACAGCCGGTCTAACCTATCCGATGCTACTTTTCGACTGAAGAAATTTTCTGGTGAGTATTTTTTACTCCAACAAGTAAGATGTGACCCAAGGTCGGGTCGGGAAAGTGTGGTTTAAAAAGCCATCGCCCGAGAAGTGAGCACTCTGCCCATTAAATATTGCCTGGGCAGCCCCGTCGGCATTCACCGGGGCGCCTCAGGCAGTAAGCAATAAACATACATCTCCCCAAAGAGGGGAGGCGAAGCCTGGGAGGGTGTACCTCCTAAAACTGCACAGGACAGACCCATAGACCGGCGTAAATCAAGCCCCGAAGGCCAAGACAATACCAGTCTATGGGGTGCAGTATCCATCGGAACAGATACTACACTTTGAATTTTTTGGTGAGTAAAGGACTAGACCAAATCGCATATCATCATCTACTTGAGGGTATTTCGTATAATATATATTTACATGTGTTCATTAACTCAGAGTAACCGTCACTCTTGTTACCCCTACCAAAGTTTACTACAGCAGCAGGGAACACGCGTCCGGGATACAGTTAATTCACTTGAAGAACGGTAACCATATCAAGAATACTATAAGGATACAATATCACATATTAATAGGATAGAACATGCACATTAATTAAATTTATTCACTTTCATTCATCATGTTCACATCGCGAATGTCTGTATAAAAACTACCATTTCTGTGACACCGTGATCCCTGCAATATTTTACGAAGCTATGTTTTTATTATTGTTCCTCTATTTCTTATTTTGGTAAATAAGCAAGACTTTCAAACCAGCATGTATACTATTTAAAATAATGAATCTCAGAATCAGTAGACACACATGCTAACATTTCATAAAATAGACAGTTGGATCACTACGTACGAAATGTAAAACCATGGTGGTATCGACATTAGTGTTCATTGAGATGGCTTCTTAATTTGAGGTATTAGAACAAATATTTATGGTACCATTCTGTAAATCTGCTAACGATACGCTTACTTATATTTAGAAGAGTTTGAAAAATAATTAAGATGTTATTCTTATTGCCATACTTGTGTGTAGAACAGTCGTTTGAAAGTAAATTTGTTGTCGGTTTCGTATGTTAGGATTTACGTGTGTGTTCGGAGGAGTGCATAAGATTTCATTTGATTCACGTATTATTTGCATCTCATCATATCGATTTTTTATGTTTTATATTCTTTAAATATACTCATTATTTTTAAGGAATCGATGTCGCAAAATTATGTTGATTGAATCGTATTGAATAACTCGTATAGAGATGATGGATCAAACTAATATGATGCGCTCTACAGAAGAATTTACCAGCTAACCTCGTTATCTTATCTGTCTAGTTAGAACAAGCATTACAATCGCCGTATGCAATAAATAGTATAAACGATTTAAATATGAGTTTTACTAGGTCGTTTGGGATATAACAGGTGAGTGTACTAGCATAGAATTGCTACTCAAGCCATCTCGGTATCACTAACACAGTGACTCACCGCTTAAAGTAGATCACCCCCTCTAATCTATGTATCTTTTCACTCTATATAATGCTAATAAATCATAAATTGAAAAGAAGCCTCATGTGTATGTGTAAATTACTGGGACTACGAGGAGTGCTGGCTGTTCTGTGTATAAGAGACGCAACACAGCAAGGGCATATATACATTTATTAAGTGAGTATACTTCTTTATATATTTTCTTTGTCGTTTGATTTAAAATTGTATAAAGTACATAATTGTTTAAAATAATAAATTGGATAATATATTTTTTATTTACTGCATAAATAATGAAAAAGTACAATTGAAAGAAAAATAAATAGTTAATCAGGTTCTCTAATTAATTAAATGGTTTATGTTGCATGTATTATAATTTAACATTGAGCATTTAATCTTTCTAAATGTATTATTCTTCTCATAAAGACAACACATTTTGAATTTTTACGACTATGCTTTGTTGGATAAAAGAGCAAAACATTATATCCAGCATTCACAAATAAGAGCCATTTTCAAGATACACCTGAAAAAGGTCGGAGGTTACATCGGCAGAAACGCTGTGAGAATAACACTGAAGATGTGAACAGTAGTCCGAACGAGCCAAATAATGCAGTGAACATTTGGGTTTATTATTTTTTACTTAGATTGACTATATTTTGTATTAAAAAAACCTTATTAGCAAATTATTTTTAGTTGTATGATTTTTCTATTTTTTCTGCCATAATAAATTATAGTAATATGTGGGTTTTCCTAACATTATTTGTGACTAAAATGAACAAGCGATAATAAACTTTAAAAAACTAAAAGGTTGTCTACTGAAAATCTAATTATAGGTTTAATGTGTCCGTCCGAAATTAGAAGACAACCATTATCATTTGTAGTTAGGTGAGATATTAGTGAAACTTGCCAAGAAATATATGTCAACATTGCAGTGAAAACAAATATGTCTTATTGCACTATGGCTGTGTTTCTTACGCTATAAAACCAGGATAATCATTTTAAAGTTGATAAATTGGCCATAATAGATTTTGTAAATGGACACGCTGTCTTAACTGATGGGAATTAGACAAGAATATTCTTCACCCATAAAAGTTAGTTTAATTCCCTTAGTTATGACGACTAGTTTATATATCATTATGTCCAAAGGCGAGAGACGGCTTTGCAAAGGTGTGAAGAAATCACTTATATTTGGAAACACTGAAGCTAGGCAGTGTCTTCTGAAATTGCCGTTCGTTTACCTATCCAGTTACAAAGAAAAGTCAAAATTCTGTGATATTGATCGATGCAATTGATATGCATGTTATACCTATTTCTCAGGAGAATATTCTACCTGTGTGTCCACATAGGGTTTAAATGAAACTCAGTAATTCAAATAAAACGGAATAACAGTAGTATTGCAAAATATTAAGTGAACGTAGCCCTAAAATAAAATAAAAAAACGTTGTTTACTGAAGCAATCGAGACACAAACGAAGCCTTACCAGCTTACAAACGCGTTAGGTGGTTTGTGTGTCGGGAACTCGTTTTCCAGTGAAAAAAAAAGTGCATATATAGAGACAAACTATTTTGAAGAAGAAGAATTAGGGTCCGAGTCAGTTGAGATTTGAAACAATACAGCAAGTGCCTTAGAATTTGAGAGTTTACAGTGTGTTCGCAAGTCTGGGCCAGTGTTGTTGTCGAGGATCTCCCTTTTTATTACAGTTCGCAAAATATGTTTTTGAACGCTTAGCTTGAGTGGTGATGGGGTGGAATAGATTTCAGCTTTAAGTGATTCTATAGCCGAATGACAGAGGATTGATCTATTGAGTTATGTGAGATAAAGCTACACACACACACACACACACACATATATATATATATATATATATATATATATATATATATATATATTCATATCTCTATATATATATATATATATATATATATTCATATGTATATATATATATATATTCATATATATATATATATATATATATATATTTTATTTTTAAATACAGATTTTAATCAGACATGGACCAGTGGTTTCTGACAAGAAAAGGGTTTAAATCCCCAATTCCGTCTTCGTCAGCACTGTCTGAAATGGTAAAATGATGGAATTTCTTAAAAAAACACTTTTTACCCGTTATGAAACGCTATGCACAAACAATTTGAAATGAAGAGGCGATGAGACGCTTAAACCAGAAAATAGCCGTTATGTAAGAGAGTCCATCTTTAGAAGTGAGGAAAAAGAGAGAAAGAAGAGGAGGGAAAATAAAATAAAATTAATAATAATAAAAGAAAATTAAGAGAAAATTAAATATGATTTATATATAAAAACCCATGGTTAAAGGTACGTTACTCTAATTAATTAAAATATCTAAAAAAGGGGAGGTAACTATTTATTATATATATATATTTATATATATATATATATATATATATATATATACATTTCACGATGGTTTCAATTAATAAATAAAAATCAAAAATCAAATAAATAATAATCAAAAATCAAATAACGCATCAAAATAAAAATAAAAACAAAAATAAAAATAAAAAATAAAAATAAAAAATAAAAAATAAAATATAAAAATAAAAATAAAAATAAAAAATAAAAAATAATAAAATAAGAAAATAATAAAACATAAAAAATTAAAAATTAAAATTAAAAAATAAAAAATAATGAATAATAAATAATAAATAATAAATAATAAATAATAAAAAAATGAAAATATAAAATAAAAATAAAAAATTATAAAAAATAAAAAATGAAAAATAAAAAATAAAAAATAAAAAATAAAAAATCGAAAAATAAATTCAAAGAAGGTGGTGAGAAGGGGCATGGGGTGAGAAGGGGAAAAAGAAAAAAGAACTGTGATCAGTTCGTAGAAGAGAAGTCTGCAGTTGAAGTATATAAGTGTCTGAAAAATGTATATAAGGGGGCTCTGGGTAGGCTTAAGTCACTCGATCCATCCAATAAGTAAGAGTGCTTATTTACGATGTATACAACCCTTGAAAACCTCATCGCGCACATTTAGACATCCAGTGCTTGGGTTCATGATGGCCTTAAAAATATGGAACTTCTAAGCATTACACAAATGGCAAACTTTAGATATAGGTGAATAAATGGGTTTTCTCTTTATGATTTTCCAATTTATAGAAAAGGGAGTTCCTTCTATTTTTAGTTCCCAAATTCGTTTAGCCAAAGATGTGTTTGCGCGATCTTTGTTTCTAAAGGAATATAGGTGTAAATAATACCTTTGTTTAGAAGGAACTCCCTTTTCTATGAATTGGAAAATCACCAGATGTCTAAATGTGCGCGATTTTTTATTTTTTATTTTTCGATTTTTTATTTTTTATTTTTCGATTTTTTATTTTTTATTTTTTATTATTTTTTTATTTCTTTTTATTTTTTATTATTCATTATTTATTATTTATTATTATTAATTTTTAATTTTTAATTTTTAATTTTTAATTTTTATTTTTATTTTTATTTTAATTTTAATTTTTTATTTTTTATTTTTTATTTTTTATTTTTTATTTTTATTTTTTATTTTTTATTTTTATTTTTTATTTTTGTTTTCATTTTTATTTTGATGCGTTATTTGATTTTTGATTATTATTTATTTGATTTTTGATTTTTATTCATTAATTGAAACCATCGTGAAATGTATATATATATATATATATATATATATATATATATATATATATATATATATATATATATATATATATATATATATATATATAATAAATAGTTACCTCTCTTTTTAGATATTTTAATTAATTAGAGTTACGTACCTTTAACCATGTTTTTTTATATATAAATCATATTTAATTTTCTCTTAATTTTCTTTTATTATTATTAATTTTATTTTATTTTCCTTCCTCTTCTTTCTCTCTTTTTCCTCACTTCTAAATATAGAATCTCTTACATAAAGGCTATTTTCTGGTTTAAGCGTCTCACCGCCTCTTCATTTAAAATTCTTTGTGCATAGCATTTCATAACTGGTAAAAAGTATTTTTTGAAGAAATTCCATCATTTTACTATTTCAGATAGTGCTGACGAAGACGGAATTGGGGATTTAAACCCTTTTCTTGTCAGAAACAACTGGTCCATGTTTGATAAAAATCTGTATTTAAAAATAAAAAATAATACACTCTTAATTTAATTTAATTGAGCACTCTGCTGGTATTTCCCTTTTATTCTTGTTTGAGTATACCCTTATACTTTATATATATATATATATATATATATATATATATATATATATATATATATAATACAAATACGTCGTGTCACAAAAGCTTTATCGAGTAAAAGCATGAATCTTTTTCGAGGCACAGACAAAATCCTTTCATGAGGTGAGGGAAAGCGAGAAGAACATAACAAGTCATATAACCTCTGCCGCCTAAAATAAATTTAGAAAGACATACTTCGCTCTGAATTAAAACTCAACGGTGGTTTTTACTTTTTCTTTAGACAAATCAAAAATGATAATAATAGTTTATATATGAAAGCTTAAGTTATTGACGTAAGTCTATGATTCATATGATTGTGAAGACGAACAATAATTTTCCCACCATGTTTAATGGAGGATATATAATAATAATAATAATAATAATAATAATAATAATAATAATAATAATAATAATAATAATAATAATAATTTGTATAATAATAACTACAGACCTATAACCAGTTTACCATCCATGTGGAAAATCTTAACGGCGCAACTGAGAGTACATATCTTCTAGAACCTTAACACTCGTAACTATTTCATGTGGAAATGAAAAGAATGTCGCAAAGAGAAAGAAGTAAAAGAGGTAAAACAAAAAACACACAGCCATGGCATGAATTGATTACAAAAAGTCTACAACAGAATCCCTTATGCATAGATAATGTAATATTTAAGAATGTACGAAATATCCCACAAGATTATTGTTATTGTGTAATTGGGATCCGCCTTATTCCGTGACTATACGGACTCTTCTTGACACAAGGTATATAGAAATGTGGAACGGAAGATGGGGCAGTCCTGGGGCAGTTTTTTCCGTAATATACTATTCTGTATTTCTGTAAATACACTCTCTTGTAAACATACCAACGTGTTGTCGTATTTATTTTTGTTTCTTAGAGGGCACAACACTGGCGACGAGAATTCGAACATATTCGGAGACGTACACTGGACTTATGTTAGACACAACATTGTTGACGATAACTTGGACTATGTCGGATGCAATATTACCATTACTACAACTCGCGATGTTGAATTTTCGAAAAATGTTTAGGTGGTGTTATCGAATAATTGTTAATTATAACTGAAACAGCGAGAAGTAAAAAACCGTACTGGATTCTCACACAGAATACACCGAAAAAGGCGGTTGTGTGATAGTGGTCTAATCTATCTGGTGATTATATGGACCCTTCTAGACACTATATATATATATATATATATATATATATATATATATATATATATATATATATATATATATATCATAATATAAAATGAAATAATAAAATAAGGTGCGAATCAAATTTTATTAGAATTCAAAATTCAGGCAAAATATCTCAACGTCCTTAACTCATGAGTTTTCAAAGATAATTATTCTCCTCAGACGAGCATTACTGCAGTGACGTTACTGCAGGTGATAAATTACACTTTGAAAATATATAAAAATATATACAAAAATACATAAAAATGCATAACACATCAAATATATCAAGCCCAAAACATGCTTATTTTTAAAGTTATAAAATCCATCCAAGTCATACAAATTAAAACATATTCAGGAAAGATATCCAAGAGGTTTATTGAAAATTGATCCAGGTATTGAATAACAGTTTAAAAGCGAAAAAATTGAAAGAACTGAAAAACCGAAACAGTTATCCTGTCGGGAAATGCGTCCGCAATCGATGCAGTAAATTACAGTGAAAAATGCATCCAATGTGTATGTTAATTAATACAATGATAAATGAACCAAATCAAATAAAAAGTTCAATAAACTCACTTTGTGTTGAAATCATCATGTTCAAAATTCTGGATTCAAATGATTTTATCGGAGTAGCACAAACCAAAATTCGCTGGTTAAATGGAAAATCCGCTAAATCCAATTTGAATAGAATTAAATCAAACTGAGTCAATATATTCGGCCATTTCTTCTTCCGGATCCGATAAAGATTATTCAAATGAATAAAGTTAAATTTGAAAGTAATCACTTTGCCGCAAGCCAAGTAAACAGAACCCCTTCTCGCCGATTAGAACGCAATACTAAAGTCGCAGACTGCCTTCTTTTTCAAACGACATTATCCGAGCGGATGCTATATTTCGAAGTTAACAAAGCTACCCGAATTGTCTGGCCTAAGCATAAACCAACAAATTTCACAGATCTTGCCCTATCAAATAATTTAGAAGATTTATGAAATTAATAATTACGAAGTTATTAAAGTAATTAGAATTTAATAATTTAATAGTTTAATTTAAGATTTAATTTCATTAAATAAAGAAGTTTAAGATATTCAATTTAAGATTTAATTTTTCCTAATTAAGAAATTGTAAAAATATTTAGACTTTAAAAATTTTAATATTTAGACATTTACAACTTAAAAAATTTAAAGGGATATATAGGCATATAAACCTTTTAGGCAGGGAGGATTTAACGAACATATCTCCAAAACTGGACACCCCCGGTCCCGACACTCACTCAATCAGCTACGGTGGATTTAGTGGTGGTTTCCACTGTGCATACTTGAATGTCCTTCTATGTCGACATTTGGAGACTAAGGCACTTCTAGAATTAAACGTTTGATTCGCACCTTAGTTTATTATTTCATTTTATATTACGCTATTAATACTCTATCCAGTATATTGATATTCAGTCTTTATCCGGATGTTCACTAAGTAAAATATATTAGTTGCATCTTATATCTTTTGTTGGATTAACTTCATATATATATATATATATATATATATATATATATATATATATATATATATATATATATATATATATATATATATATGTATGTGTGTGTGTATACGACTACGACGAAGGATGGGGCAGGCTCTGAGCAACTTCTGTTTCTCACAGATTATTGATGGAGATAGAAGCCGAGAGTATGTTGTCGACAATCAGTCTGACAGAAACTCAGCCATTTCGGTGGCCTTCTATCTGTCGGGCTGTCATTAATCATGCGTAGTCTTAGGAGGGCCACTCTCCCAAGCCTCGTCTCCACTTTTTGGGGAATGCCGACCGGGCTGCCCAGTCACAATGTCTCTTTTTTTTAGGGGGGCCAACATAATTTTCCCGACACTTCGACCTTGTGCTACACATTCCTGCAGTCATTAGGAAGCAAATGCCCAGTCTTGAAGCAGTCTTTTCTGTAAAACATATTATTATGTACTTCTGTTTATACACACTCTTGTAAATATACTACCGTCCTGTCTTATCTATTAAAGGTCACAACAATTATTAATCTCACCAATAAAGCAATGAGAAATAGAGACTTGAAGTGTGCGCGGGGGGGCATATGACTGAGATAAATATACAGAGACATATGCCAAACAGACTATCTCTCACTACTGTTTATCATAGCTATAATACCACTATACACCATACTTAGTAAATGTGATACCGTATACAATTTTAGAGGCGCAGAAAACAGAATAAACCACTTCATGTCTATAGACGACTTGAAGTTATTTGCAAAAACAAAAAGGAACTGGAAAAGCTGATAAACACAGTCGGTATTATCAGCCAGGACGTCGAATGGAATTCGGAATGGAAAAGTGTACGCAGATTAAAAGGGGAAAAGTTAAGAAAAAGAATAGGGGTGTAGATACTTATAAATATTTGGAAGTTCTGAAGCGGAGACCATAAAATAAACAGAAATAAAATAGAAGATTAGAAAGGCATGCCTTAGAAGTACAAGAAAACACTTAGAAATGAAATCATATATGAATCAAGGAAAAGGAATACACACCTGGAAAGTATTAGTAATAATATACTCCGGACATTCATAAGATGGACAAGAGAAGAATATAGGCATCTTGACCAAATTTCCATGAAAACTAATAGACATGCATTACACGGAAGGTGATTCTGACCGACTCTACATAGAAAAATAAACAAGGATGAAACTGGACCGGTAAGTATAACAGATTGTGTAGAAGACGCCAAAAAAAAAGAATTGGACACATATATAACCCAGAACGCAGAAAGGCTTACGACAACAGAAAGAGACATTGTCAATATTAACAATACAGCTAGTAGGGAAATTGGAAAAAATACAAACATAGACAAAATTTACGAGAAACCGCGACATAGACAATACATAAGAATGCCACAGGAAAACACTCACGAAATCTCTTAAATGACTACAAAAAAGCACCTAAACAGAGAAACGGAATCGCTACTGACAGCTGCACAGAACAACATGATTCGAACTAACTACATCAAAGCGTAAATGGGGAAAGCAATACACTAGAGTATATGAAAACGATTGCATTTTGAGCATGCACACAAATGCAACAATTATAAACCTGAGAAAATACTGGCAAACAAAAACCACAAAACTATCTGGGAAATAGAGCCACTTAATGTACACTCATAATGTATCCAGAAACAACTGTGTGTTAGGGTGGGTGGGTTTAATGGATAACTCAATAAAATATTTTAAAGTTAAGATTGTATTGTCCTCATCACTAGGACATTAACCATTAATTCCTGTAACACCTACATATAAATACTCTAATATCATATTACTAATTGAGTGGTTTCCTTTATCATTCAATTGAAAATGCATGAACGAGTATATATATATATATATATATATATATATATATATATATATATATATATATATAAATTCACGTGTGCTATACATTACTTTGTTAATCGAAGGCAAACATATTATGTATGTAATTATTAAGAAAAATATTCGCCAATGGAGTAATGGCGAAGGTGGGATTTTAAACATTATAGATTGAGGCTTATAAGTATTTAAATGTTGCAAAAAATATATACGACTAAAAACAGTTTAGAACTTTACTAAAACGACAAATGACCTACTGTTAATCGATCATAATATACTGAAGATAGGATAAAACCGGAAGACGAACTAATCCATGGCGTACATTGACTATAAAATGACATATGATAAATCCCTTAAGCTAGTTCTCAATAAGAAGTAGCAACTGAAAAAGTCATGGGAATTTGAAACTATAGACGACAGCATTTGACAGAGTTAAAGAGATTAAGTGGATATTACAGAGTTACCGACATCCTCTCCTGATCTGTATAGCGATGATGCTAGCGTACTATGCAGAGTGTAGGTTTACAGAAGTAACATACAAATAAATCTCTACTATGTATATTGTTGACCTGTAATTAGTTACTAAAATAATAACAGAGCTACAATTGTAGTTAGTGTATAGGAATGACATTCAAGATAAAAAAAGTGTACATCACTGATTAAGAAGAACGGAACACTTGAAAGCACTGATGGTACAATTCTATCCAATTATGAATTCATAAGATTGAATTAATAGAACTGATACTGTAAATAATTTGACATGAGCAAAATGTACTGAATCGACCTATCAGCGACAAACACGATTAAAATAATATTTGAGCGGAATGAGAAACATTTTAGATACAAACTATATAGTAGGTATCTAATAAAATGTATGCAAACATGCTACGATACGCATTATCGTTTATAATCTAGACAAACGAAGAAATTAGTAACCGAATCAATATGCGCATAGCATCAAATTTTAAAGTAATGTTGGCCTACTGTATGCAAAAACCAAAAACATAGAAAGCGTCCTCGTAAACATTACAGATCTGAACGACCGAGTAAAATGTATAAAAGAATATTGAGAGTCTTATAATAGCCGTCGAAGCCACACTGAAAGAATAGTACCGTGAGAAAAACTGCGAGCAACCAGAAATTGGAGATTAATATAACATAGAGAGAATAGAGAAATTGCTCATGAGAAACGCAAACAGCGATGCTAAAAGAGTATTTACAATAGAAATTAAATTACTAACTGAAGCACAACATCGTAATTAGGACGAACTGTATAAAACTAGACTTATGATAAAAACAAAGGTAGACTATGTTAACAAATAGATGAAAAAGTAAACCATATAAATAAAGGCAACAGCTGAAAAATGAATAATAGTAACTAGCTTAAGGAAGATAGTAGCGTCGGAGCTGTTGAAACGAGAACATTTGAACATAGAACTAATTGATCTAAACATAAACAAGAGACAGCTAAGAAAAATGAAAGACATAAAATCCTCTAGAATATCGATGTAAACCATGATAAACGCTTTCAGACTACTAAACAAGAAAATAAAAACGTTCAAATAGTATCAAGTTGTGCAGTTGAATGAGAGAGAAAAGCTATATTAATACATGAACCTTGCCTAAAATTTGAAAACATTATGGAATAAAGAAACTATAGTAATAATCATGGTGATGCCTCTAAGAACTTTATCAGTAAGGCTGGTAAAAAAATAATTCCATAGACCGAATTGACGCAAAAATATTTTTTTTAAATAAAAATACAAGAGCAGAGGCACCAACCAACATAACAGAGGATCTAAGTTTACTTAGCTCAAAATCAATAGTGAGATCTGTTGTTAGAAATGAAAAGTTATATGAAAAAGAAGATACTACTTGCACTTCCAAAACTGACACATCTATGTGCCAGGCATGAACTAGTTCTAACAAACCTGGGCGGATTTACATGTATGGCGTCGAAATTATTAGATAGACAATGTAAACACTAGATTAATCGACACTTTTTCTGGCATGCTATACCAAGTTTCTAAGTAGCTCAGCTGAGACTGATATCTGTTCTTTGCCATATGGTGTTCAATCTTTTTTTTTACATCTGGATATGTCTGCACTCCATTAACTGTGAATCACTCTCATTCTTATTTATTATGCGCTGAGATAAAACAAACGGATACTAACAAACTAGTATTTGCTCAATTACGCACGTAAGCAGGGATTTCTGAGAATGAGCTATTTTAGATGCGTCGATATATATATATATACTATATATATATAGCTACCAAATCGCAGAATGGTTCTTAGCTGTAGTGTTTGGATAGTATTATTATTATTGTTATAATTACTGTTATTTGATATGCAAATTACCATATTACACAGTTATCTTAAGAGTAATATATTATTACTATTATTTTTATTATTATTTATTTATTTATTTATTTATGTATATATTGAAATTTGAGCTGAATTATTTCTAAACTTGATTATTGGGGAAATGGTCGTTTGATCAGTACCATTGGAGAGCCATGAATATTATAACTGCCCTGTTTTTAAATCTCCGAAACAGTTACATGGTAAACAGCTGATGATCCCGTTTTAATATTTCATGCTTAAGTTAAGATCCCCTGTTTTTGTTTCACTGTTAGATACTTGAATCCCCCTTTTTTATTCATGAATTTTCCAACGAATGCTAAGTCTGCGGTATTTTGGATTTAGTTAGTTTCTCTTGGAATTTAAACTGTATTTTCTTTTTTTTTTTCATTTGTTTAAAATGACTTAAATTCTTTTGACTATATATATATATATATATATATATATATATATATATATATATATATATATATATATATATGTGTGTGTGATGATTATTTTTAGTCAATCGAGCATGTTTCAATCGCTTTTAAATGGCCAGGTAATTTATTTGTGCATTATCCAAATCACGTTTGATGTTTTCTGTCTCTATTAAAAGCTAACCTCATGTAAAATCAGAATTATTAAACAATTCTAGTAAAGAATAACCTCTCTATTTTTTCGATAAATCCCGACAGCGATCCCGGTTAAATAATATGAAACCAAAAGTGTATGCGTAGTATATAGAATACATGTTTGAATTAGTTTCATGGTGTAAGTTGATCTACCTATTTTAAGAATACATTAAAATATCCAAACACAATTAAGTTACGAGTAAGCGTAGTGACAGTTATCGTGGCAGTTATGGCCCCAGAACCAGACGCGTACTTTCTGTTTCATACTTTTGTTGATGCACATTTTCCAACTGTTTGTCTTGATTATTACCGTCTCTGCAAGGCCACAACAATAAGGTATACTGCGACAAGCGTCTGAGATAGGAAATAGAAAAAACAGCAAAGAGTATCCAGTATAAGCTAAGTAATGATGGACGATCAATAAAACAGCGTGAAGAGTAACGAGTGAAAACGTATCGCATAAATAATTGAGATAATATTTCGGAGAATATTTATACGAAACAACTTTTATAAATCCGATTATTGAAATATATTTTCAATCAATGACTATTAATGATCAACTTTCATGGGAGCGTTGTGAGGTTACATTGGAAACACATATATTTCAATAAATATAAATAACATTATTAATTTTTAAATAATGTTGTTACTTATGAGAGGGGAACCTATATTCATGTTTAGTTGGCTCTGCAAAGTAACATGAAGACTTTTTCTGAATGGAAATATACATACATATATATATATATATATATATATATATATATATATATATATATATATATATATATATATAACTCTTTTTTTATAAACCTGCGGGGGCTCTGAAATACTTGACATAGTACACGGGCCCAGGATCTCCCCTCTCGATGAGATGGACCCGTAGATCTCATCAGATCGTGCATCTAGGAGAAAGAAGAACCTGATATAAAATATGTGCTACTGGCTTACGTGTTGGCACCAAACTTATTATAGATGAATGCCTCATTAGTAATCACTGACAACCTTCCTAGAATCAGAGACTCGAACAAATATTTGGTTTGCAAAACTAACATTGCTTAAGGAGAAGATAGGTTTATCGCTCGGTCTTCGCCAGCTTCTTTGTCTATTAGCCTGGCACAGACGTACCTAAACTGGGATGTATTAAATATATCCAATACTTGGTTTGTTTCATGATGATGGCAATGAATGCCGCTTATATTTCTTTCTAACTGGGAAACTTGGGTAAAATTTCTTCTCACATGTCTAGTCTTGCCCGCTTTTCTTCCGGCAGTTAAGATTGGCATTGCAAGCAGCTGACTTATACTCAGTTGTATAATATCGGGATAGATGTAGTGCGATGCCTAGCATGGAAAGAGACTGCATTCTATTACTGATAGAGTTTTCGAGTGCCACAACTCTTCTGCATCAATGCTCAGCTAATCGTGTACTTATGTTAGCTTACTGCCATCAAACAAAGACTCACTTTGTTAACTCCACTGTATAAAATAACTAATAATTACAGTACAAATTAAAAACAACACATTCAAACCAGACGTACTACCAGAAAAGACAGTCGCCCTTTCTTTTACAGCTTTCAATCAATAATATGGGATGGCTTATAATCAACATAGAATACGGATAATCCTATCTCCTAGCGAACTCCCCGGATATCCTAACACTGTATAAACCCAAAGTAGACTCTTCTATCTCTACAAATCGAGTAGACATTGCTGGTTAGTCTCTACTATAACGTAATAACTCTGACAAGAATATACACGGCCTTGAGATTTATGTTACGAACACTTCCCCCGTTGACTAAGGAACATAGTGAAGAATCAGATTATCAGGACTACATGTGCTTTCGATTGGCCTTGGAACTTCTTATATTTTATATACCATACCCCTATATGACGCAAGACTTTATTCTGCACAACTTTTTTCTCAGATATCATAAATGCAGCAGTCACACTACATCCTAGCATCTAAATACATGCATTTGGGGATTTTAATGTCAACAACACTACTTTGCTTAGATGCTCGACTTATACAAACGCGGCTGTTAACTGCACGTATAGTTTCTCTATTTTACTCTCCCTCTCTAAGACTGTCACCTTCCCGGCTCACCTCCCAGATTACTAGGGTCAACAATATATTTCGAACCTGGCCATTACTCTAGTTTATGTTCGGGAGATGATAAAAACCTTGACACTCCTAAAGCATGTGAGCTAGATCTTATATCTGTAATAGTAATAATGAAATGCTCTGATGAACTGGTCCCTTTCCTCTCCAACTCTACGACAACTGCTTTGCCGAAGGGTTCTTCTCTGATAGCTGTAAAATTGCCTATGTGGTACAAGTCTTCAATAATTCCTGAGATAGAACTGATCCTCGAATTATCGCCCCATCAGTCTCCTTCTGCTCTTTGCTATAATCTTTGAATCTCTAATCAATCTAGCGATTACGCTAAACTTTAATTCTAAACGTCTTTCTAACCAGCAGTATGATTTGGGCAAGCATGGTCTACTGCAGATATCCTAACTGTCATCTCTTAACACATATACCGTACACTAGATAAAGTAGGTGAAGCTAAGGCGGTAGCGCTCGATATAACCAAATCTTTGACAAGATTTGTAATATAGGTTTCCTAATAACAATTGATTCATATGGTATTGTTGGACGAATATTTAATATAATTAGATCTTTCTAAACCAAAATAATATCAAGGTTGCCCTCGATGGCATTTCATCTAAACAACATAACATGAATGCAAGTGTACCGAGAGATCGATCGTTAGGTCTTTGTTGTTCCTGATATTCGTAAACGACCTTTCTGATGAGATTGTATCTGAGATGGTTATATTTGCTGATGACACAACGCTCTACTCTCATCATTTGGGTAAAAAGAACGCGCACACACCCGACGCAATGGGTGAATTCTAAAATAAAAGTAACCTCCAGTCCGTAGTAGAATGGTGTAATAAATGGATGGTTACATTTAATGCTGCTAAGACAAAGCTCATTTTTTAAACAATTACAAGAAACCTATTTAATCACCGATTGCAATGGCTAATAACACCTTACCCAAGAGTCCAACGTTCAAACTCTTCTGCCTAAAATTCAGAGGTAACATGAATTTGAACAAATACATAGAAGGCATTGCCCAAACTGATGCCAAGAAAGTTGGTTCCCTCTACCCTGCTTAAAAATGTATCACACCTGCCAGTATCCTATATTTAAAGAAACCACCACCCGCCTATGCATGGAGTATTGTTGTAACATCTGGACTGGTGCACCATTTACCAGTCTTTCCCTCTAAGACAATGTCACAAAAAGAGTATTTAATATAATATGTCCCTCACTATAAACCCTACTCCGACCACTGTTTTATCACCGTAATGTTGTATCATTGTGCTTGTTTTACAAGTAGTTCAATGGAATGTTCTCCGATTAACTTGCTGCTTTTGTGCCCCTTCGATGTAAATACACTCGACCAACCTGACAATCATCTAGATCTCATCCATTCCCAGATTCCGGGGAGTCTTCTACTTCGATAGCGTGTTTCCTCGAGATGCCGGCGGTTGAAACTGCTTCCCTGCTCCCTTTTTCCCGGTACGACATGTAGAAATTTAAAACTAATGTGAACAAACATTTCGCTAGATAGCCCCTAATTTAGGATTACTCCCTAACGTTCAGCTGAATTCTCAGTAGCTATTTACGTCTACAGTGACACCTTGCCTTGTTTCAGGTTAACAAAATTTTAAACTATTTTAAATATATGCTAAGTATTTTAAAGGGGTCGGTTCGAAATTCAATAACGGTTCAACAAAATGCACCTCTGAGATTTACATCGAAAATGAGATCAGTTATTATACAAGTGTGCAATTCAACTCATTAACTACATTTGTATGATATAGAATATTTTAAGAAGGGACTTAATATTTTTAATAGTATGAATCAGGAACGTTCCTCATTATGTTGTTTTTAATTATCGACTCTCTAAACAATAAGCAATTTCATTCATCCGATCTCAGACACAAGAGTATTCACTGCAAATTCCGGCGCGTACTATAAAACTAAAACATACAGCTTTCTTTCTCTTTTCTTTCTTTTCTTTGAGAGATAACACACGTTCGTGTGTCACAATCCAGCTTAGCGCTTTTTGCGTCGAAAGGTTCGCAGCAGACTGAAGAGAGACCTTAACGAATTACTAAACACGGGACAACTATATACAGACTCGCACACAAGCTTTTACACACACTCTCTAACTTATAAAACATGCACGCTAATATAAATACACATATTCATGCATATTTAAATTACACACCCACTTAACACACGGTGTAATCTGAAATGAACATGTCAACAGTATTCTTTCTTACCAGCTGAACAATTATGTTACTCGCAACATTCCATTGACTATTTGAACTCTCATTCACTCCAGACATTTTATTTTGTATTTTTAAAACATTTTGTAAATTAAAAGAATTATTTTTTATATACAAACTTTGTTCAACTTTTATTATATACTCTCCTATCTTCAATATTGCTGACTTCGAGTGCGATCTCTCAAACTGATCTTAACAAAATAGTGGTCATTATTCATCGTCGTATATCAGATATGTTTGAAAGCACATAAACGTTTTACTTTATATATGTTATGTTGCATTATAATGGCTTAGGTTCGTATCACTATAACTTGTATTGTTTTATACGATGATAGCGTAAGTTGCCATTGATTAAACTTCTAGAATGATGGTGTATCTCTTAAAAATGATCCCTCACAGACTCGTTAACTTCTAACAGATAAATGGAGTAAGGCATCGTATATCTTTTGTGACTTTCCCAAACATGGTCCCTGGATTTGTGAGAAACAGTAATACACACTAAACTATTGATTTAACTTCGTTTCCTCGTATATTTTATTTGAAGGTTGTGTTGGCGTATCCAGAGTGTTCACCGATAATTATCGAACACGAGCCGTTTCCTCCCGAAGCTTCGTGTTTCAGCTTCAACCTTCTTCGCACCGACTTTTACCGCGGACCAATGATATGCTCATATATCGATATAGTAAAGATGTGTTTTCTAGCGGCTAAAGCATCAACCCTGACTCGGCCGCCGCCCAGTCCCTTACGACTCAGTTGCCCGTTATCGTTAAAAACAGCGAGTTAGTTCAATATTCGTCGATAACATCGCCATTCACGGGTTCAGATGGGACTCAAAGAGTTAGTGTTCTTCAAACCTGATCAATAACCCGTGATCGATAATTCGTCCGTTCCTCTTTTTCCGCTTCATTTTCAGATGGCCTTTCTTTTCTTTATGTTCTATTCGTTATGCCAATGGCATCTCTTTATTCCATGTGGTGCTGTTTCTTATAGTATCTCATTGCTCTCTGTCTTTCTTTCTCTCTCTCTCTCTCTCTTTTTCTCTCTCTCTCTCTCTATGTCTCTCTCTCTTCCTATCCATCTCTTCATAAACCCATTCGTGACATTCTTCTCCCTATGCCGAGGCATTCGATCAATATAAAAATAATTGATTCGTTACAGCTATTCTCGCTCTCTAGACTATTCTTCATCATAAGAGTCACCTTTCTGTAAACATCAGGCTCTTTTTCTCTTTGCCCCTTTTTAATACTTAGTCCTTCTCCGCCTTCTCCTTCTCATCCCCGTGTACTTTTCATCCTCGCACTCTTCATCTTCTAACTATACTTCAATCTCCACCCACACCGCATCATCAACTTTCTCTTCATCCTCTTTCTGTTGGTTTTTATTCTGCGTCTTTTTCCATCATTACATTCAAGGCTTTTCTCTTCCCTATCGTCCGCCGTTTATTTCTAACAGCGCCTTTTCTCTCCTGAACATATTTTAGTTTTGCTAGTTCGTGTTGTTTTTATTCCTGCTTTTTTCTGATTTTGATGTTTTTGTTGTTCATCCTCATCTTCTCATTCCCCTTGTCCGTGTTCTTGTTTTTTTCTTCTTCTTGCTGTTGTTGTTATTGTTGCTGTTCTTCTTCTTCATCTTTTTTCTGATTCTTCTGTGTTATCTTATTTCTTCTACTTCGCCGTCTTCTTTTTTTCTTCTTCGACTTCATCGTCTTCTCTTTCTGTTTCTTTCACTTATTTGTGTTCATCTTCTTATAATTATTATGTCTAATGCAATATGAGTTATCACACGAGCCATTACAAGTTATTTGCCAGTGCCATAAACATGTGGTTTTCTTTGCAAGCTGAGTGAAAGCAAATCTCCCCAGATTCCTTACTCTGTTCTATTGATACTACCTGCAAGTAATGTTGCATTCTCACAACATCTGCTTAATATTGAATTGTCTCTCATTACAGCAATTCTTTTTCTGTAATGATAATGCTAGTTCTGGATTATAGTGCTCTTTTTTCTCATCCATGGGACGTTTAGATAATGTTTTCCCTCCCGTTACTTATATCCTTCTAAAACAATGTCCGATTATTTTCGTGATACCGCATTTTCTCTACGACTAGAAAGAGTAAAGACGTAAGTGTTCATTTTATATCCTCACAGTTATTCTGTTTACAAATTACATGTGGTTACTCATTTCACTTAGCTATGTGATTTGGTTTCCCAACTTGATAATTGGTCTAAATATTTCAGATAGTATAATACGTGTTGTCTTTTGTGCGGTGGCACACCACCCTTTGATTCGAATATAGTTTAGTCGTTCACCAGGTGTTCCTTAAAGATGTTAGGGCTCCTATAATTATGGTACAATAGTTGTTTTCTTCATATTATATATTTCCTTAACCTCCCTGGCAATCTCTATGTATTTGTTCACAATTTCTGTCTCTTTGATCTTCACCCTTCCAAATTTTGGACGCTGAAAACTATTATTTGGCAGATATTCTTCTCATGTTGACTATTTTCATATCAAATCTTCTTGCTCGGAATTAGGTTGCCTATTTGTATTCGCGTGTGCCATAATTTTAAAGAATTTCATCTTCTAATAGTGGTTCCAGTTAGGAAGCGTGCCATCAATATTTATGTCCAAACAAAAGTGGTTTGCATACTTCTAAATTGGATCACTTTCCAATTGTGTATTGTTAGTCTTCAATTTCCCTTTGTGTTAAATCTGCTATATTAAGTAATGATCTAGTTTAAATTTTCCTCACTGTATTCCAGCATTAATCTACGGTTTGATTTGACCAATCGTAGGTATATCTAGTTCAGTCTGATCACGTCATTTTCTGTGACTCTTTATAGCGAGGCTGTAGCTAGGTTAATGTTTCCTTTTCATGCGTTTTATTTGATTATTGTTTATGGCTGTGTCTCTTCCGATTTTGCGTTCTCGCCCTTTTGTTTTACATTTAGCAGCTCTTCTATTCTTAAGCTCTTCACTGCTAAAGGTATCTGTATCGCGTGTTATTAATGCCTTAGTCAGTAATACCGGATTATCATTGTTATGCTCATCTGTATATTCAAAAATAATAATTTTAGGGGTGAGACCAAAGGGCATACACTAAGTTGATTCAGTTGGATACGCGTAAGGAAGTTACATTACTTCAAAGATCTTTCTGTAATAGTGTTGTATATAAGTCCCGCAAGGTAAACCCGATGTTTATTCGGAATACAATCAGCCCAATTTTGCACTAGTGATCAACAATCTGCATCTCTATTAAGAATTGTATTTTTATTTTGTAATACCATTTGATCAAAATGATATGCAATTATCCAAATACTCTCTCTCTCTCTCTCTCTCTCTCTCTCTCTATATATATATATATATATATATATATATATATATATATATATATATATATATATATATATATATAAATCATATATCGGTTCCACCGGGGGTGAGTTCAAAGATAGATTCAGAAACCACATGAGTTCCTTCAGGGGAGGCCAAAGGGAAGACATAGATAGGCCTAACACTTCTGTTGGCCGTTTTGTGAGAAACCTCATTGCTAGGCAAGACCCTTTCGAACTGAAATGGTCAATTTTAGGGAGGGCTAACAAATATAAACCGAACAAAAGGAAGAGATGCAACCTATGTGCATTGGAGTCGTACCACATCATGACATCTAGAGATAATTTACTGAACGCTAGGCAGGAAATACTACAATGCTGTCTGCATAGAAACCGTTACCTGTTATCAAGCCTAAAACCTGGATAGGAGGGGAATTGGGGGAAGTATAAACTTACAACAGAGAAAGGCAGGATGAACCCTTCTTGAGGATATCTGGGGCAATAAGTAGTGTATAATATGGAGGATGAGAATTAGTAACACGTACTTATGCTAAGATATGTCTTGATTCAATTATTAGCGGAGGCTCGGGACTTAGGTTGGGGGTGATAAGGTAGGAATATTCTATCGGAATAAGGCCCATTGATAGTCAACTATAGTAAATACTTATTCAGCAGAATAGAGGGGAAATTTTGTTACATATAAAAACATAGTGGAATAATAAATAATAAATCACAATTTATTCTCAGAAATAGATATATTATACGAAATGCATTGGGAATTTTAAGTAATTTTAAGTGAAAAATAAGAAATAGCAACCTGGATGCTATCACTATTTAATTAAATTAGGTTAAATTAAATTAAATTAGTTTTTAATTAGATTAAATTAAATAAAACAATGGGTGGCAGGAATGGAGAAAAAATAATTAAGGAAAAAATAATTTTAAAAACAAGCATGCCGACACGGACTTAATTTCTAAAAATAGAAACAATTGGGTTTTTATAAAAAGTATTTTGTACGGGATTTTAAATTATTAATAACAAAGTCTTCTGTCATTTAACGAGTTAGAGTGATATTTTCCCGTAAAGTTGGCCAAAAAAATAACCCGGTTTATTAATAAAGATTTTTTCAAAATAGAAAATAGATTTCTGATAACGATATTCCGTAGTAACATTTATTTATCGAATATAGAATAATATTCCCCACAGAGAGTTGCAAACAGACACAGCCGTTAAGGAAATATTTTAAATGATTTAAAATAATAACTAGATTTTTGTAGAAAACTTTTTTATAATAACATTTTATTTTTGATATATGAATAATCTTTTAAAAACAAATTCTGCGGGATAGGCTTTTTTCGCTTCGTTAAACAACAAAACGATAATAATTCGGCAGTTAATTAAATGAAGGATATTTTCCCAAAATGTAAAATGACGTCCCAGACACTAGATAATTAATTTCTATAAAGAATAGGTTTAATAATAAATATTTTTAGAAACAGTATTTTGAATAAATAGTTTCTATCTACTAATTAAGATTTTTTCTTAATGTAAGGGGGTTTTTCTGCGAGATTGACATTCAACTCGTCCTGTGTTTGTTTCGAAGGGCAAGAAATCAGCCATTGAAATAAGGCTCTTTGAACTCGGACGAACATTTTTGTTGACTTTTCTTTGTGAGAAGTTGGATTTAGAATTCCCATACTATCATTGGGTTGGAATGGTAACTTGTGAGCGGTGACTTGAATGATTTAGTTCTTTTGTTTTTTTGTGGGGGGGGGGGATTTATTCATCATGTGCCGGCCGACGTGAAAGTGTATTATCGCACATTGTTCCGGTTTTTTGTGTTTTTTTAATGT
Organism: Sepiola atlantica; assembly: GCA_963556195.1. Classification (NCBI taxonomy): domain Eukaryota; kingdom Metazoa; phylum Mollusca; class Cephalopoda; order Sepiida; family Sepiolidae; genus Sepiola; species Sepiola atlantica. Next base: position 48,151,919 of record OY744516.1, read on the forward strand.
ATTTGGGACCGATTATTTGCTTGTTGGCTTGGTGGAAGAAATAATAAACGAGCTACTTTTCTAAGACTTTTCTAGGACTTTCTTTTTTTATCGTTGTTCTTCCTTGTTTTTTAATTTTGACTTTTATTTTTATTTTTTTCCTCTTCTCTTCTTAAGCGACCTCAACTATTGCAACGCTACATTGTGTATTGTCGGCAGTTGAAACCAGTATTCCAGACATTTAATTTCCCTGATGATCTGCCAAGAAAGTAACTGCTTGGTAGTGAAACACGTGTAGGAAAAAACATTTAATTTGAATAAATAATATTTGTAAGAAAAAATATCTTTAATGGTGATCATTGGTGTCCTGAAAGGAATGCTTTGGTAAGCCTTCATAAAATCACATATAAATGCTCTGTACTCTGTAATCGAGTATCATCGAGCTTGTTTTTATTGGAACAACCCCGGTCTTAACTGAATGATCTATTTTATAAGTGAAAAATCTAAATCTCTCTCTATATATGTATATATATATATATATATATATGTATGTATGTATAATTATTTCCACAATCAGACAACGCCGCAGCCTACAACCTATGAAAGAACATATATTGGGTGTGCCCATCCATGTTTTTAACTGAGTTCGTGTATGTATGTATGTATGTATGTAATTATGTATGTATGTATGTATGTATGTATGTAGGTATGTATGTATGTATGCATGCATGAATGTGTACATTGATGGTACGGGATTTAGCTGTTGTGGGGTTGTTGGTCCGTATCCGTTTTTTTTTCAGAGTATTTATTTGTATGTTCTCATATCTAGACGCGCATAATGAATGATTTCAATGTTTTGGACTTACTTATTTTAAAAACCGGAAATAAAGAAATAAAACGCATTTAAAATCTCTCAACAGAAAATCAGAAATGCAGATTAATAAAAATTGACGACTTTCTCTTGCATTTCTGCAGTTTGCATTGATATGATTTTGATTGAACATGTGCTCGGCGGCCGAGAAATCTTTTTCATTTTAGTTTCTACGACAGTTGAGACCAGTTCAAACCAAAGTAATTCATAGTTTGGACCAAAAGATATGTGAAAATTTTCAGCAAAATAATATTAGTATGAATGAAATGGTTTATCCATGATAAAAGGTCGTATTTATTATTGAGCAATTTTATATAAAAACAGTAAAAAAAATCACTGGTTTTTTACTCTGCGAACGGAAACTTACTTGATTTTTACACACACACACACGCACGCACAGACACACACCTATATATATATATATATATATATATATATATATATGTGTGTGTGTGTGTGTGGGTGTGTGTGTGTGCGTGTGTGTGTCTGTGTGTGTTTGTTGAAATGAAGAAAGTTTACGTTCGCAGGGTAAAAATCCAGTGATTTTTTTACAGTTTATATATATATATATATATATATATATATATATATATATATATATATATATATATATATATATATATATGGGGGGGTATATGTCCGTGTATGCGTGCAAACTTCAATGGAAATATATAAAGTTACATCAATCTATCAGCATATCTATCTATTTATCATTTTACTTCTGATATATTTATTTACATATTGAAAAATAGTTTGTATGCGTACGTTTTTGTGGTTCCTTTAAATCATTTGACATAGTTTCCCCAATAGCGTGACAGTTGGGATTGGCATTAAATGCCGAAACCCGCAAGCCTTGAACATACTGAGTAACGCATAATGTAAATGTATTTGTTTGTGTGCAACATCAGCTTACTGAATATGTCTGCGATAGATGCAAGTTTAGTAATACAAAAAATACAGAAAAAGTAACTAACTATTTGTTGGCGCTGAGCAGATTGCTTGGCCATTAGTTCAATACATGTAAATCTGAGCTGGTAGCCGTGTCTTCGTATAATTTTTTTTTTCGTGGCGAGATTAGGGGTATTCAGACTTGGTGTGAGCTGCGTGCTTGACTGGCGCTCAAGATGCGAGTCTGAATAGGGCAAAGGGTGTTGCCATCGTTAATACCCAAATTCAGCTTTTCATGTTGAGATTTGAAAGCGAATAAGCAGTGATCGAAGTACACTTTGAATAAAAAAGAACCAAATGGATTTAAAAAATAAAACTTTAATAGGGATAAAAGAAAAGTAGATACGACATTCACAACTGTGTTTGGTTTGAGGCAAGCAGATCGTCATAGATGAATTTCATTAATCTCGAAGAGTATGTAAATGTCAATTTACGACCATGCATAGAGACATGAACACATTTATATGATATGTATATATAGAGATATATAGATGTCTGAATATATATAAATATATGTGTATATCTATATATAAATTCAAAAATAAACTACTCAAACATTTAAGCTGTAAGCATTATAATCCTTAATTAACTATCTACATTGAGAAACTCCGATTTCCTACCGGAATTACTTAACTACTCCACTATATATATATATATATATATATATATATATATATATATATATATATATATATATATATATATATATAAATGATTAGTAAGAATATAAAGCGAGTTTAATACAGTTCAGATCGAATCGAATAAGAATACATTTCCTAACCAAGGTGGAACAAACTATTTTTTGTTTTAGAAATTGCCATAACTATTAATACATAAAGTGAGTGCTTTTGACTGATCTAGGAACATATATATAATCATTTTGTTACAAATTTGTCATTAAATCATATCATACAATGATGAACTTTTATGTTATACTTTACTATATATATATATATATATATATATCATTTTATTTTGAGATCAGTACACACACATATATATATATATATATATATATATATATATATATATATATATATATAAAAATATATATATATATATATATACATACATTTTATTGTATTTTGTGATCAGTACACATTACACAGTATAGATATTATTCTTTTCCTTCTCATACTGTAATTTTCTTTCTATGTACCTATATATATATATATATATACATATATATATGTATTTATACACACATAAATATATATAAATATATATATATATATATATATATATATATATATAGGTAGATATATAGATAGATAGATATATAATGTGTGTGTATTTAAATACATATACATGTATTGATTCACATACATTGGTATACATAAAAGACATATAGATATCTTAATACATATATATATATATATATATATATATATATATATATATATATTTTTTTACTACACTGATAGAGGCTTGTGTCACGTATGCACATAGCCTACTCGGTAACACTAGTTATTTTGTGATAATGGTTGATATGCATTTTGGCCAAGATCAAAGTGTAGTATCTGTTCCGATTGATACTACACCCTATAGACTGGTATCGTCTTGGCCTTCGGGTTTTGATTCCGCCGGTCTGTGGGTTTGTCCTGTGCAGTTCTAGGAAGTCCACCGTCCCAGGCTTTGCCTCCCCTCTTTGGGTGGAGTAAGTTTATCGCTTACTGCCTGAGGCGCCCTTACCGGGGAATGCCGATGGGTCTGACCAGGCATGTTTTGTAGGTTAGAGTGCTCACTTTCTCTGGCACTAGCTTTTCAAATCCCACTTTCCCGACCTTGTGTCACATCTTACCTTGTGGGAGGAAGATAAATAAAAACTCTCAACTTCCGATCACCAGACACAAGCGCTGCTCATCAGAACGACAAGTAACTATCAACGGCCTGATTGTGAATCCGTCAGAGATTACAGAAGAGACGCTTGATAGAATCAGATGTGTTCTCTTCCTTCTTAACAATGCCGAAATAAGGTAAAAACCGACTCAAATCAGGCATAATGGCATGTGCGCCAATGCAGAAAGTTGATGCAGAAATGTCATAGTAAGCCCAACTCACACTTATGGTTCACTTCAATCTGTGCAGCTGCTATTTCGCATATGCAACAACATTCCCCCGATTCAACCGCTATAAGTTAGCCACAAACCAGAAAATGTTATAGCATTAACAAACTATTGTAATATTGCAATAGCCGTAATTGAAAGTTGGTTTCTTGAAATAACAAAAAAAAAACAGATTGTTTCGAAGAAATTAGGTACTCGCGATTTATGGAAAATTTGTAATAGTGTAGTAAACAATGGACAATACACAATTCTCCCACTATCCAACCACCATTATGTCGCTTACACGGCAACAGATAAGTCTTAACTGATTGTCCAGCCATTCGCCTTTAACTCAACCTTGGATTTCCCAAACCACTCCGTACCTAAATGCCTTACTACGCACACACTTCACACATGTTCATCTGATTATTACTCCTCTTATGTCTTGGATATCATAAAAATCTTTGACACATTCAAAGCATGGTGGTCTGACTTCTTTTAGAGTAATAACAAAGTCATGCTCTGCTGAGCTTGCCATGTCCTCTTCAAACTATATGAACAATGCTTTGCTGAAACTTGCTGCCCTGATAGCTGGAACATTGATTCTGCGGTACCAGTCTTCGAGAATTCTTTTGAAAAAAAAAAACTCGCAAAATTATCCCCCGCTCTTATCTAAAAACCATCTAATCATTAATAAATCTAGCGATTGTCAATCATCTTGTAAATGCTAAACATCTATTTGATCAACCGTATAGATTTAGGCAATTCTGTTCTACTGAGGTTAAGTTAACTCTTATCTTTTGCGCAAGTACCATGCACGCAGACAGGTGAAGCTAATATATATCCAAAACCTTTGACAACATCTGGTATGACGCTCTGCTCATTCAAATTATTTCGTACGATATCATAAGATGAATATTTATATAATCATAATTATCTTAGGCAAAATAAAAATCCAGGTCATCCTCGATAGTCGTACATCTAAACACAATCCCATCCATTCAGGTGTACTACAGGGGTCGATCTTTCGACCAGTATTTTTCCTGATTTTCATAACCGACCCCTCTGATACAATTGCATTAGATATGAGTGTATTTGCTGATGGCACCACGCACTATGCTCGAAATCTGAAATATAATTTGGTTCAAACTGCCATATAAATATTTGCTTAAGACTAAACTATATAAGACATTCCTAATTTTATTCGATAACCGTTTTATTGTAACAAGGACTGTCCAGGAATTTTAATAAAAAAAGTAGTTAAACTTTGTTGCCATTAGTGTGGGAATTTAGAAATTATCATCACATCTTATGATAATAAAATATCAAATTGTATGAGTAAAAAGGAAATGAAAATAAATCGATGAACAAGTGACACATACAACAAGAATAGCAATAAAATACTCACGACAACAACAATATATATATATATATATATATATATATATATATATAATTATTTGTGACAATATATGTATTAGCATATACTATCAGATCCCTTTTACTTTGCATTCTCCTTATCTTAGTATATATACATATATATATATATATATATATATTCGAAATAACTAATTTCGAACCGCGTACAAATTTGCACGTGCTGAATCTTTTATATATATATATATATATATATATATATATATATATATATATGTACGGTAAAATACAACGCGAATTTAAACCATCTCCAGACAACCAGACTCAAACTAAAAAATAAACACTAATACTTGCGCTTTTTTAAATATAATAAATAAAACACCTTAAAAATCAAATCATAAACAAGCAATAACAACAGACAGCTAATATCTGTAATGGGTAAACACAAAACATAAAGCCCGCCTGAATTATGTCAGCAATGTGTGCATTTTTTCTGGGTCTACACTTACTAAAAGTTGCATAAGTCAATATGTTCCTACCAACCGTATTCTGGTCGAGATCCAGCATTCCCAGATATATGGAGTTCGGCTACAACCAACATAGCTTTTAAGTTATGGTTATTAAATAAAATAATTATATATACATATATATATGTATATATATATATATATATATATATATATATATATATATATATATATATAAGAGCGGGAAAGAGCAGAGACTAGTGTAGGCGAAACGGGATCAAAGCGTATATTTAAAAATTGAATTATCATATTATTATATTATTAATTTCCATTAATTGTATAAGGTGTTCTTTACTCATAAGCTTCCGTTGTCTATTTGATAGTATATATATATATATATATATGTATATATATATATATATATATATATATATATATATATATATATATATATATATATATATATAATTTGATGGCAATATTTTGACGCTTGAAAATAGTTCTCGTACTGAGAAAAAGTTGCCTCTTTGATTTCGGCTGTACTATTTCGTCAAAAGCTTTAACAAAGTTATATGACTACATACTTTGTCAAGTTTATTTGTGAAAGTAATACAATAGCCCCGACAGGACTTGCACAGCGTATGACGGGCAAAAAGTGTTGGCCGATAAATGTTTCACAACAACAACTTAATATAATCCAACTTTTTTTTTACCTGTACGCACTTTGATAGTTACATTTATTATCGATGTATATTTTTAAAGTAGATATTGGATTATTTAGAAAGGTGCCAATGTTAACTTAAACCTGTATTTCCGATATGTACATTCCCATAGATGGCTATGTATTCAGTAGCGCTTCACTGAACATTGATCTTTGCTTCTGACCTTAGTAATACCTTACTAAGTTCAGTCTCCTATTTTTTGTACCCTCTGTGACAATAAATCTTTTCTTTCTTTTATTGTGATATATTGTTGCTAATTCGTTTTCTACCTGAATTGCAACTTTTTTTTATTATACACCTTTCGGGGAATTCAAGAATATAAACGAAGAATCAAAGGTCACAACAAAAGAGTATCTATAAATACTTCATGAAATTTAGACTTTGTGTTGAGTAAAGATTACTTGATAAATATAACCGTTATTATTCGCGTGCTCTCTTTTACACCAGCCCAGTCTAACAATACTAAGCCAACAGTGTCAATGACATATACGTATATTCTAAATGTCTTATCTGATTATATTTCACTGATTCTATCTCGCACTGTTATTATCTTCTTCACATATTGAATATGTTTTTCATATTCCCCGTCTATACTGATCATTGTCACTGTTGATTTAGTGTTATAAAACGGCGGCTATATTCAGGAGAGACTGTATTCGTTGTGTGTGCCATTAGCAACTATAAAACTCTGATTTCCATGAATAAATGTTTTTAGGGATTTTATAATTTCGAGTTCAATTCTAGAGTTTTCCCGTCGCCAAGACTGAATGTTTATCAAGTATAATGGCCTGATGCCAGATTACCTATTCTTAGTGGATATTGACGCGGGTTCATAATTTAATGGTCTATTCAGAATACGCTTGTTGTTGATTATGCTAAGGTTCTTCATATAATAATGGTATTCCTATACACAGTAATAATACGTCTGAAAAACAAGTTCTGACTAGAAAGTTGTCAGTAATTGTTTAACATAATTGGCTCCTAAAATATGAAAAGAAATAAGGGTCCAAAACAAATAAAAAGAAATAATATCGTTGAAGTTTTGTAAGTTAGTCTAAGATTGTGAAAATATGGATAATTTATTGTGTGTTGTTTGATTCATCATTTTCTGAGTACACTGTCGAAAATATGTTATTCAAAAAAACATTTTTTATCGTAGTTTTAAGGTTTAGTTTAAACTTTTTAAATACATTTACCGAATTGGAAAATAGAAATATTCACGTTTATATTATAAACACAGAAGATCTAGAGTAACTTGTGACTGAAACTAATACACAGGGAAACAGAGTTTAAATTATTTTGAATCCGCCATGTTCATCACCGCGTTAAAATATGTTCTTTCTGCAAAAATAATTCTGTTCTCTACTAGATGATGATTATTACATTATTTGTCTTCACATCTAAGTTAATATCAGTTTCATAGTGTTATGTTAACATTCTTACAGAAAAGTGATGTATATAAGTGTACACTCGCGTTGCACATGAAAGAAATCGGGTTGTTGTTTCTGAGGAAATAACCGTTTACTTTTAGAAGTAGAACTCAGATTCAACACACAGGTCGAGATCAGATGTGCAGATGCCAAACACAAAAAAGCAGATTAAAATAGTTAGTCAAAAAGTAACGCTATCATAAGACAGAAGAGGTCCATACAAAAAATACTCTGTGGAAAGTGGTCCCTTTCGCCAAGAATATCCTTCTATATTCCTCTTCCTATACAGACTATCCTATGCGACGTTAAAATCCAAACAAACACACCTAACTTAAAAGACCATACATTCTAATAGGAAACAAGAAAGAGGACAGCTGGAAGAAAGTAATGGCCGCTGTCTCAGCAGATCACGAAGAATAGATAGGAAGCGACGCACACGAGTTTAACAAAATAATATAGAGGTAAACATGATTAATGGAATAAACATAGCCTTAAGCAAATAATATAATATTAATACGTAATGTTTCACAAAATGAAAATATAATACCCCCAAAAAAACGTAAGACAGACAGAGAGCATCTCAAAGTATATTTTAGCTTATATCAAACTTTCTGCTTTTCTTGAATATCGAAAGATAAGTTATTAACTATTCATATTTTGCGATGGATTGAACGCAAGTTGCTATTTTATTACAATCTAGGGGGTTGATCTTGCCCTTTTTAACAATATTAATGCGGAATTAAATGTACTTTTTAATTGGCATCGTTAATTCCAGAGGATCTGAAGGTGCCCTTTAATCTGATCTCAGATTACCACTAATTTGAATTTCAAAATAACTTAGAAATTCTGACTTAAAACATTGAAATGTTTTAAGCTGAAATAAAAGAGAATGAACACAAACAGGATTAAGGTTAAATTGACGCCGAAGACAGATTAGTACAGAAACATTTTATATTGCCTTTAGATGTTATTATATCATTTGACAGCTGTTTAGTTTATTAATTGTGTACTTAATGAGGAATACAATGTAAAAAACTTGAAATATTTGCTGTCATACACGAGGATTTTGAGTAAATTTAGAATAAAATAAAATGTAAACTGATAGACAATCTTAAATATATATATATTCAGTATAAACATTGCGTCGGAAATTTTACATCGATTTACATGTATTATGTGTTCCATATATACACTCGGAAAAAAACTTATTGCAGTTTTCTTTTGGCAAATATTGTGCGCAAAAAATGCTATGATAAATGGAGACACATTTTCAACCACCGAAATAGTTTCGTAGCAAATATAATTTGGAAATCGATTATTTCCCAAACTCGTAATCGCTTGAGAAGCTGCAGATCATAAAAATGTGTCACACTTAATTTTTAATTTAACAAAATAATATAAAGATGAAGTTCTAGAAATAAATTTGAAAAACTGTTTGCAGATAATTTTTTTAGTTTGAGATTAGAAACGAGGATTTTCACAGAGTCTCAGGCGTCTGATTATCTCTTCATCTGCTACATGGCTCATTAAGGAAGTAAAACATTATTTAGATATTACAAAATATCTCAAATATAGGAAATTGCTTAAACTCAAGTAACATTTATATTCAATTGCATTTGATTCTATTTATTATCAGTGGGACCATTTCCAGGCGTTGCCCGATAAAATTGAGTAAGTCAAGCACTTCCCGTTCCTATCCCTGAAACCCATATTATTATATTAATTCATATCTTATACTTTACAAAATAATATATTGGAAATTATCAATGAAAAAAGCGAAACATTTTATTGGTGCTTATTGATGCCCAGTTATAACTCAAATCTCACGATATTGCTGAAACCAATCTGTAAGTTTAAAAAATTATAAGCGAATTACCGGAGTGCGTACATTATTATTGTAATTTTACAGTTTATGTACATGTTTAAAAATGTTAACCAAGTTCGAAATAAAGATTGTTTCTCCATGATTTCATATTGAATAGATCAAGCATTAGAAATATCAGTATGTCCTTGTACAAACTCCTGAGTTTCGTTTTTATTTATTTTGCGAGCTTGCTGCATTCACTTATAATGGGATTTATCGTTTCATATTTTGTTCCACAGAGTCTACATTTGCTATTTGGTTAATGTCAGTTAATTGTTCCTTCATATAACAAGTTTTGATCATTTGTTCAAGCTCAATATAAACAGGTGTTGTTGCTACTCAGGATTTATATATTATCATTATGTCATTGGAAAGAATCATAAGTTACTTTTTTATTTTAACTACGTTCGCTTTCTTAAGATTTCTTCATAATTTGTTATTCTAAATTTTAGAACACATTGTCTGTTTTATCTTCTTGCTATAACGGGGAAAAGCGACAGTTTAAAAAAACGAATACCTGTGAGTGGGTGTTGGGAGTGGGGCATCCGTTTAATTGTCCAATTCAGACCTGCATCAGTAAAAAGCACGTAGACAACAATCAAACAATCAACAAGTATATAAGTAATTCTTTGTAACGTAGTAAGTGGTTTACACGTTAATTCACTCATCACTTATTTAAAAACAAAACGGATGGTAAATTTAAATTTACACATCTTATTTAATGTCATCGTTCCAAAATTATCATTTCATCCTATACGATGAGATCTAATGCAATGCAGGGAGGAAGGAATGCGTAAATATAAACGTATGGTCTTGATTTCAGACAACGTTTGTTTTAGTTGAACCTTTAATGTTTCAAAACTTAAGTGTTGCAAAAATCCCGACGAATACATATTGTGCGTTTGTTTTACGTTAAATAAATAAGTTAAATAATAGGCCAAAACATTAAAAATAAATCGTAATTTAAATGTGTTATTGTGAAAAATATCTTAATAAGACGAACAAAATGAAATATATATATCTGGACTAAATAATTCAATTGTTAAATGTGAATGCCAAATATTATTTTAGCGTCATAATCTGGAACACTTTAAAGAGATAATCAATGACGAACCTTATTTATTCAGCCTATTTTATTAACCAATTCTGTTCAATTGAACAGAAAAATCTCACTTTACTTTATATCACCTGTCAGATTCATGTATATATATATATATATATATATATATATATATATATATATATATATATATATATATATATAGTGTTAAAATATATTAATGGCAAGTAAGCTACAAAAGGGTATTCAAGTTCCATTCTAACAGGAAATTTTCAGAAAGTTTCAATCACTACTCCAGCTTCCCAAAGTTATCTCGTTACATATAAACGCGTGCCTCTTAGAAAGGATATTATAGCGGCTACTCTCATTTTAAGATCAAAGTGTAGTATCTGTTCCGATGGATACTGCACCCCATACTGGTGTTGTCTTGACCTTCGGGTCTTGATTTACGCCAGTCAATGGATCTGTCCTGTGCAGTTCTGGGAGGTCCACCTTCCCAGGCTTTGCCTCCCCTCTTTGGGGAGGAGTAAGTTTATTGCTTACTGTCTGAGGCACCTCTACCGGGGAATGCCGACGGGGCTGCCCAGGCAATTTTTAAACCCCCTTTCCCGACCCAACCTTGGGTCACATCTTACTTGTGGGAGTAAGATAAAAACTGGCCTTGTGCCTAACTCCTGGAGAGGAGTAAATCAATACTCTCATTTATTTTAAACTGATATTTAATATTGCTTGCGGCACAATCCAATTTTTTCGCGGTTTTTGTAATATTATTCAGGTGCGTAAACATTGCGTTAGTATGTTAATTTTTAACAGTGAGTTTACAGATTGAATAAAGTTCAATTTGCCAAGTAGAAGGTGTAAGAGATACGTGTCTGGGAAGCTTACTTGTCAGATATATATGTTTATACTATTACGACAAAGTTCTAGTCACGTCTTGAGTACCGTAGAGGTAAATACTGAACATATATATTACATATCATACATTTCCGTTTAAGTTATTTTTATATAGAAATTAGCTAATACATCTTAAGATTAAACAGAGAAGCATTTTGACAAGAAATGTTCTAAAAACAAAAAGAACAAATGCCCACTTTACTAGAATTAATTTAAATTGAACACCTCGCTTTACCTAAGTTTCTCTTTCCTTTTAAATGTTTGTATATTTGTATGTATTCTCTTTAAAGTGCTGTAATTATTTTTGAACTCACTAATTGAACTGTTATTAACATAATTAGGCTGTGATAACAAAACATGGCGGTGTCGTTGATCAGATTTATTAAATACTTGTGAAGTTAATCCACTATAATTTTAGGTGTATATCCATTTAAATTTGAATTATTTATCATTTAGTATTTTCCAAAATGCTTTGTCGATATTTTTCATATGTGATGTTTAAATATAATGTTTCTAATCTACGCTACTTCCAGGCATGTTGGTAATCTTCAGGCATTGATACATCATTTATTTAAAAATGTTAGTTATATTTGATTTTATGTTCCGTGTGTGTGTGCTAGTTTGCCATTCCTCGAAGCTGTGTGTCTCGTCCTTCTTTCCTCTTAAGATTCATCAGGGCATTCTACGGGTACGGCACTTGTTTCTCGAAGCGTGCAATTAGTTATGTCCAGTTAAGTTTCCCTCCGTAAACTGTAAGTGTGAATGTCTGTGATTCATGGGGTGTTTAGATTTTTACTTCTTGTAGATTTGTCATCTTTCATGGGTGTGTATGTGTGCATGTCTGTGTACGTGTGTGCGTATGTGTGTGTCATTCTTTTCAGCTGTGTGTGAGTCTTTCTTTTATTTTTTATCCGTTGCTACATTTAGCTTTTTTTGTGTTCTGTCATGTCATACTTAATATATTTATATATTTGTATGGGGTAATTAAAATGTCATAAAGACATCTTTCATGATCATTTATTTTAATTTTCATTTTAAGCGAAGGGGAAATTATATTTAATTGGATTGAAAACCTTAACTTGGCTTTATTTATTTAGTTAAATCTACGAGACTGACCATCAACCCATAGATATTTTAAGTTACACGAGAAAGGGCGGTAAGGCTTATTTTCAGAATATAATAGTTATATAATATTGTTAAGAAAATCAATTTAATGAATGATATAGAAGGGCACAGTTGCTAATTCACTGAAGCGTTAAATCACTTGTTATAAAGCTGTGACCCTAATATAAAGTCGTAATCAAATTAATTATTTTTCAACTTATACAGATAAAACTTATTTGTTGAATTAGGATGCAAAATCAAGTCTTAAAATCCTTCTTAAGTTACCCCTCTACCTTCCCAAAATATATAGAAGCAACAAATCCCCTGATATATTGAGTTAAATCGAAACCATCCCCAACACTATCATTACACATTTAAGATGCCACAGTATCAAGGATTTTCTTAACCTCCCAACTGACTGTATAATTCAATACATAATGCAAAAGATTAATATATATATATATATATATATATATATAATTTTCTATGATTGAATTTACTTTGGACAATACGTAGGTTTATATATATATATATATATATATATATATATATATATATATATATATACTTACGTGTTGTCAAAAGTAAATTGAATAACACAAAACACATATTTACAAAATTATAATCGAACCATTACTAGGACCACACAAAACGGACGTGCGCATATAGTCGAATAGGTCCAGAACATAGAGATATGGTCCAGAACATAGAGATAGTTTGACAATCTGTGTAGATTACGCTACAGCGAGCAACACACAAATTGTAATTTTAAAGATGACAAACAATTACTTAAACGTAGATGGGAAATAGCAACTAACAGTAGACAGATAATTAACTCTATTTAAGGATAATAAATAAATATAAAAATTCAAAAATTAAACTAAATATATCTAAAAAATATATCTAATTAATTATCCTGATGATTTCTCACGGGAATCGAACACGAGAGCGTATGTAGTGTAGATTAGTTTCTGTAAACATAAGTTTTCATCTATTAACCCTACTTACGTTTTGAGCACTGTCGAAGCGAATATTAAAAATATATTTATGTAAAATATATTATTTTATAATAGTATATGTTTTTATACATAAATACTAATCCTAAATGTATATATATATATATATATATAAATATATATATATACCAGAATATTACGCATTAATTAGAAAAGTGAAGATAAAACAAATACCATAGACCAGTTGACAAAAATCAGGAAAAAAATATAGTCACATTTCTCGCTTTTTAAACCATTATCTTTTTTAAAATACCACAAAGTTGTTTTTTTTTTATTGAACTTGAGGAAATATAATTACGACATCTGATTGAAAATAACCACTCCATAAATGTCCTTTACAAAAACGTCCCGCCATGTGAACCACGAGTAGGACATGGTTGCTGATACTTGAGCAATGCATTGACTATAACGGTATCGGTAGCAACCACCATTTAATATCCAGATGGTACACTTGTTTTTTTGGTGTGAATTATTCAACGGGTGTAAACGAAAAGAGAAACCTTACATCACGTTATAAAAAAACAAGAAAAAAACACATCTTATTATTAATATTTAACTTTCTACGTTTCTTTGATTAATACGAGTAATTAGATTACTTAAATGTAATTATCAATTCAGAATCTTCAATTAAATTTTAAAATCATGAGTTTTGAAGTGTTAAAATAGGAATAAATAGTGGTCATCTTTGAATGTATTAGTAATACGAATGTTGGAGTTTTTATTATTACTATCTAAACGTAATGTTATTGAACTTAAGCTGTCTAATACAAAGTTATATATAAAAAGGTATCTCCACTTCGTAACAAAATAAGCAGCTCTTAAAATATAATGACCCCTCTTCAACAACGCAAGTATATTTTGGAAGAGACGGTGGCTAAGTGGTTAACAACAAGGACTGATGAACTCAGTGTGTCAAGTTCGAATCCATTTCGTTGCGAAAAAAAACATTCACTTAGGATGTTGGCAACCTTCACATTGTTACCTCTTATAAGTACCTGGTGTCTTTCTACAAATAAGTGTAACTTAAAAGTTATCGGGGAAACCAATGCCAGCAATAGGATTTTCTGATTCATATGAAATTAATGAACAATCTGACATATTAAAAACTGCTTACCCGACGTCATCTGTTCAAATTTGAATCGTCTGCTTTTCCCAATTCTTATTTTTATTCAAATCGTTGTTTTACACATATGCAAATGCATGTCATCCATAAATGATGTATCTGCGAACACAGATTATTTATTCACTGAAAGACGAGTGCCCAACATGCGAGACAACCCACACGTTTTGTAGCTGAAAAGCCTTCAAATCTTTCTCCGTTGTAAAAGTAAGCGATATTTTTTATATTAAATTTTAAACTATATTTCATTTAGCTCAAATTAAAGTGTATTATAGTTCATCTGTGATTTTGATCCAAGGGAAAAATGTATTTTCTCGGGCGCCATGTTCTATCAAAGAACCGCTATTTTCATATTGATTTTCATATCTTTTCTGAGTATGCTTGATTTACAGTACAAATAATAAATCATGAAAGCATCAAATCCTGAAAGATAACCTCATAATAGTAAGTGGAAGACAAGTAGTAAAAAGACAGATCCTTAAAAAACTAAAGCCTAAACCAATTCAGATAAAAAATAAATATGGCGCCTGTACCATTTCTGAACGTAATTAATTTCCAAAGAAAATAATCTATCATGACCCTCACAGCGTCGGCCATTCGTGATATACGCATGCGCATTAATTCCCTTTCGCTAGGCATTAACTGCCTGAGCTGGAAGCCATATTTGATTTGTTTTTGATCACCTTTTTCTTTCAACTCTTCATTCAACTGTCTGCTTTGAAAGAAGAACTTAGTGAGAAGTGTGTAATCAAATTACAACTCGAATCCCCGAACCTATTACCATTCAACGAATAAGATTTTTTTCTTTAATTCTTTAAGTAGAGTGCTGAAGGTAAGATTATAAAGACTAAGGATGTCTCTCAACCATCTGATCACATTACAGATGAAAAATATAGACGATTACATCGAATAAACTGTTAAATCCTGCAGAGACATTTATTGCAAAATATTCCTAATCTTGTCTGGATGTGTCCCAGTCGGTCTATAATTTTTTCAAATTTAACTCGAAACACCTAATTTTACATTAGTTCAAATGTAGCCTGGGGAAGGATTAATTCCTAGTAGTCCGGTTACATTTTACGTATTCAAATAAAAAATGTGATGAATCCACTTTTTTATGAAATTACAAAAGAACTACAAAAGATAAACATTTCCAATTGAGAATTCTACTCTAAATTATATGTTAATTGGAAATTAAGAGCACGCTGTAAATAGCGCACTATGTCACAATTAAGGTCGGTGTGTTGTAACGTATCAAAATGCAAAACTTCAAGTTGGTTTGACTAAACAATTTAATAAGTAGCGTTCACTGTTTTTGCATTTAAACTCTTTTTTTGCAAAGTTTTTTTTTTAATATTTACCGGACATATTTTACAAATAAAGCATATCTATATTACATATGTTGCTTGTCTATCTATTGATAAGTTATCAGAGCCAGGGAACAGCATTAACTGTTTGCATGAAACCGTATATAATAGGTGTGTCATTGATGGCGAAATACCCATACACCTATTGATATGACTATCATTGATATTTAAAATGACATGAAATAAACCCCAATAACTACAGTACATAGTTATACCAAATTTCAGATGAAAAATTGTCCCGTACCGGATTCCACCTAAGAAGGAAAAATTATACTACTACTACTACTACTACTACTACTACTACTACTACTACTACTACTAATACTACTACTACTAATAATAATAATGTTAATACTACTACTACTACTACTACTACTACTACTACTACTACTAATAATAATAATAATAATAATAATAATAATAATAATAAATACTCCTTTGTATACGAGAAAGACTGGCAAACAATATCTGTGACACACATCGATTTTTATTTGGCACGAATTCAAAATTATTTTCGAAAATCTGAATGTTTTTCACAATTTGCTAATGGTTGTTATTTAAAATAAGGTGGACCAGAATTCCCGGTAGAAAACGAATACAGTTTGGTGAGTTGAAGATGAATTATTTTGTCATTTTTTTTTATTCTTTAACTTTCTCAGGAATATCAGGATGTATCTGCTACGATTGTGTGTGAAATGCTGTTTAAATTCATCCCATATTACTGAACTCTACCATGCCGGACTAATTGCTTTAATTCCTACCATGTCGCCGTAATTATTGGATTGCAATAGATTTGGAAAGAAGTTCAGTAAGTTACCTTCTATACAAATCTTATATTATTATAACATCCCTGAATTAACATCTTTCCCGAGATAAAACCCAAATAAAATAACTTATATTCTAAATGAATGACAACTATCTGACCAAGCTCCGTAGAAATGACTTGAGGAGTTTCCGTGTAATATTGTCCAAGTCACATCTGCAAACGATCAAACGCAAATCTAACACTCTCTGTTTAGCAGCGATACAAACCGATTTTTATTCTACTGGGCATTTTCAATATTGTCTCGATCTTACTAAAAATACAATCAACTATTGTTCTGATCTCGACTAACCGCTAATCAATAACGTATAAGACATCATGGTAACGTCGTATTTTAAAGTTATAATGAGCCCCATATTAATAATATAGTAAGCTCGGAAACGTCTATAAATGTAATGCGTGGGTATTTGTTATGTGTTATATGTAAGGTAAGAGCGAGAATAAACACACAATAACGCATATATATATATATATATATATATATATATATATATATATATATATATATATATATTTATATTTATATTTATATACCCAATCCTTGTTTTCGTAGTAATTAATTATGTATCAGTTCTACTGTACGATACAACAGATTGGCAACGCTATGCTATAGTAAGATAATTACAAAACAAAATCATAGTCGAACACTGTTTATCCCTATAAAAAGATCAATTCTTGAAAAAACGTTTATACAGTGATTAGAAGAGATTGATTAAATAACAAGAAAGGTAATTTCCTAACAAAGGACTTGGGATTAAAAGTGTTTTTGTTTGTTTTTACTCTTCAATATAGTTTTAAATGTTTACAAACATCCAGGACTATATATATATATATATATATATATATATATATATATATATATATATATATATATATATATATATATAAGTGTAGGTGTGTAATCCGAGGCTGTAGCAATGCGATGTAGTTGCCGGAAGGTGGAGAGGGTGAACAGAAACAAACGAGAAGAGAAAACGAATTTTAAAACGATTTATTAATATTTCACGTAAAAACTGATTAAGTACCAGAATAGTAAATACTTTCAGGTAAATAAAAAGTTCGGCAAAAGGTAATCTTACATGTTCGAAAGAAAAACTTTCATTATCAAAAGACAACAATTAAAGACCGAAAGGGTCGAAAAACGGGAAAAAACGGAATCAAACTGTTGAAACACTGCAGCAGACTATTGGGAGTAGGAACGCAGAAATTGTCAAAATTTAATTAAATAATTATTCAGCTAAAGTTAACATTATTTATATACTAATTATTATAATTTTATTATTTTTCATGTTATATGATTTATTAACTAGTTTTTATTTATTCAATTCTAAATTTAAATTTACATGTGGGCCGTTATTATTATATTGACAGTCAAAGGGGGATAACTTAGAAAAAATGCAATATGTTCATAAATGAGATTTTAAATTTGAGAAGAAATGTAAATCAATTGTGGAAGGAATTAATGTCATGAGGGTAGGAAGGAACCGTTGAAACGGGGAGGGGAATAAGAGGAATCGTTGGACAGGGAAGGGGGGATAAGAGATAAAAATAAATACACACATATTTATATATATAAAGTGTAAATATCTAAATACATATTAATTTTATTTAAGGGTATTTCAAGGGTATAATACTCCTAGAACTAAATTTATATAAATTTATTCTATTTATTTATATATATTTTTAATTTTATTTTCCTTTGTTATTATTATTTATATATTTATTTATTCTTTTATTATTATAATTTCTCTTTTTTCTTTTTTTATTTATTATATTTAATTATTTATTTATTATTTTGTTATTCCTATTTGAAATGTTATTATTTTATTTTATTAAATTTCAAACTTTAGTTTAGGGATTATAAATATATCCACATATACATACACACACACATGAGAATACACCCATATACACATACATGTATATATGTATACACATACACATGGCCTACATATATATGCATAAAGTGTATATTATTCCACTCTTGTTTACGTTTATGTCCATAATCATAATGTTTTATTAATACATATGTAACATGTAAACATTAAACACAGGATAAGAGGCATTGAGGTGTGGGGGGATGGCGCTGGCAAATAAAAGGAAGAAGGAGGAGACAAAGGCAAGGAAGGTGGAGACAAGATATATATATATATATATATATATATATATGTATATATATATATATATATATACCCAATCCTTGTTGTCGTAGTAATTAATTCTGTATAAGTTCAATACAACATGTTGGCAATGTGTTACATAACACATAGAAAAATTAGAACATCACGCTAGAACCACAGAGGAGATGTATCCTTATTATTACGTTGGTCACTAATCCTCCCGAGTGAGCCAGTAGTCCGAAATCACTTCAAAAGTTCGAACTACATCCTCTCTGGGCCGAAAACAATACGAAAAGTTCATGAGAGGATTAATAGTGGTTACAATTTTTTTTAATACTTTTGTAAAACATTTTCTGTAGTCAATTTCTCATAGTCAATTTTAAACCCATGTTTTTAAGAGTCATTTATACATAGGCATTTTTAACACAGTTCATTAACAAAAGAAGTTACCTTACATGTTTCCTTAGTCGCTGGTCGTGGGTTTGCTGGCGCTCATCTTTGTTGCTGGTTCGTGATCGTCGTGGGGTATCTGTTTTGGGAGCAGATTCTGTTTCAAGCACGAAGGACATTGGGAGACGATTATTTCTGAGAGAGATTTCATCATTAATTTTTACACTTCGGTTGGAGAGGGTTCCATTGCCGGTTCTTCATTCCACCCTTTTTCCTTCATTCATACTGTGCGACGTTAGATGCAGTTAGCTATTTTCTAGCACGGTTTACTCATGTCTGGCGAATTTCCACCCGACTACACATTACAGAGCCACATGCTGAGCGCCCCGACTCTCGCTTCCAGAGTCCCGACTCTTAACTCAAAACCCAACTTTTCACACAAAGTTACATGGCTGAGTCTGTTGATCCTCTCGCTTCGAAGATCGGGAACTGACTGGTAAACTAAATCTTCACCCAAAGGATCTGTGACGTCATCTATTCACGTGGACCCAACGTGCAAAACATTTCCATCACTCATGTCTTTTCTGACCTTCTTTGACCATGACATTTCCTATCGGCCAAACATTCCTCAAATTTGTTATAACTTTACAAAATGAGTCACTATGATACTGTTTGTCCCAAAATCACATATGCCTTTAAATTGTAGCGTAAATTCTTGAAAAAACGTTTATACAGTGATTACAAGAGAATGATTAAATAACAAAAAAGTTAATTTTCTAACAAAGGACTTGGGATTTAAAGTATTTTTATTTTTGTTTTTGTTTGTTTTTACTCTTCAATATAATTTTAAATGTTTAAAAACCTCAAAGACTATATATATATATATATATATATATATATATATATATATATATATATATATATATGAGAAGGAAAGGATGAAGGTAATCCGACGTAATGAGAAAAAGCCATCTACATTATTTCCGTTCACCCCCACCCCTCCACTTTTTCACTTAGAACCATCCTCATTAATCTCATTCCATGCTACTGACTACACTAAGCCCGGACCTCGGTCATGCGCACCCAGTAGTGGATACTGCTTTTTCTCATCAACCCATCATGTCAACCCAATATTTTCACGTACTTGCATGACATTTTTCTTTAAATTATCATCCTGAGGAAGTCTAACAAAAAAGACGAAACGTTGATGAATATATAAAAAACATATTTTTGGGGTTTTTCTTTTCATTTCCCCCACACACACACACATATATATATGGATATATATATATATATATATATATATATATATATATATATATATATATATACAATGTGTTATTATATATATATATATATATATATATACAATGTGTTATTTTATATATAGAAGTAGGTTTCTGGAATACACCCTTTTTCTCTATGTTCAATAGGAACATTAACAATTTAGGCTTTATATTAAGGTTTATTTAGATATTCAACATGGGGGGTCATTTCATTCTCACATATTATGATCCGAAGCTTCAGAAGATATGAATATCTTATGTGACTTGTAATATGTTATTCAAAGAAAATGTGAAGACAAAGAAAGAAACAGATAAGTAAAGAATAGTATTTATTTTGACGTAGCGAAAAAGATTAGACATTGTTAGTTTTGCAAGAAAATATCGATTTCGATGCCGTGTTTACCACAACAGAAATAAACAAATGAAATGTGTTTTTTATCAAAATACGACGTGTGTTTAAAAAAACTAAGTGGTTGCACGTGTAACTGACTCGTACTACATGCAATAATACATGCACAACTAAAACAAGTGAATGTAGGTAAATATGATTAAATTAATCTAAGTTAAACTACCTGAAAATGCAATGATTCACTATTTACAATTCGTGAACGTATCCTTTATTAAATAATACTTCATCGCTATGAAATAGTTTATTTATATTTCATACAAATCTATCAATTCAAACAACTAGAATCTTAAAATGCACAATGAAAGCAAGGTATTGCCCAATAGCATTAAGAATAAAAGTGACCCTTGTGCCAAGGTTCGAATCGTTGGATTGTTTGAACAGTTATCGCTTCAGTTATTCTGAAAGGATGAAACTTATACGTATGTAGATTATAATTACAATATTTATTATTAAATAATTTCTTGTATGCTCGTTTTGTTCGGGAATTTTTTATGAGAAATACTATAAGCCGTTTAATCTAAGCTATAAATGTAAGTTATTGTCTGTTGAACACTATTAAAACGGCTAACTATGGTGTTCCACCTGCTTGCTATAAATAGGATTTATTTCGCATCTCGTCGTGTAACTGTTACAATTGCCCTCATCGGTTGAGCGGTTGAATTGAGTTTAAAATGACTCTTGCTCCGGGGTTCGAATCGTGCGAACGGTTATTACAGTTATCTGTACACATGATTCCGCAAGGATGAAACGTATACGTACGTAGATAATAATTTAAAAATGTATCATTAAATATTTTTTATTTATATTAATATATACATATATATATATATATATATATATATATATATATATATAGAGAGAGAGAGAGAGAGAGAGAGAGAGAGAGAGAGAGAGAGATCGTATGTAGCTAAATAGGTCGAACTGACCGACCTCGTTAAATAGCACGTCCCATGATGGCCTGCGGGAAAATGAAAATACATCCTAGATACCAATAACAATAAGTCCCACTCAAATGGTAGTAAGTTGTAATATTTCCAATTCTCAAGACAATCGAGAAATGTTTATTTTGTGCTATAATCCGTTGCCTCCTTTAACAACTAGACAGGTCATTTTGATTCAGCTGAGAGAGGCAGTTCGCTATATGGTGATGAAACTATTCAATATGGATTTCTTTATTGGACTGCTTTCTACAACATATTTCATAGAACACTTTTTTTGTATTTTTGCTCTGGTTCTGTCAATAGCGAGGACATCAGTTGGCAATGTAAAGTCGAAGAGAATTGCGAGTGACTAGCCAATATGGCGACATTTGAGCAAAAGAACTGAGGGAATAGATTACAAAAGAGTCAAATTCGAATAGGATTCCTGCATTTTGACAATTTTTTATAACCAATTTAAAAAGTCATTTACATGGGAAATATACTGATTGTTAAACATGCGATTTGAACCTGATATAGCATTGTTTGTCATCAAAGTGATTATAGATATAGGCAAAAAATGAATGTATTAGAAAACCTAATTCAGTGTATCTTCATGACATATACAAATTGAGAAAAGAAGAATCAGTAGGCGAAAAACTTAGCGATAGCCGTAATCGCATTACGTTTAAAAAGTTTTATAATTGTGATTTCTGTTATCGGTTAATCTTATATAGATTGCAAAGAATGTCCACTCATGATGTATAATACCGAATACATTAGTACTAAACTACAATAACCTGGATATAACCTGATAAGTTGTTATATCAAATATGTACATTTTAAATAGAAAAGTATTTATTAAAGTAAAATAAAGCAAAGTAATCCATTGTTCCGATCACTTTTATTTTATTGTAAAATATACAGAAGGCACCATTAGGAGATGTGAGTTTTTAAAAATCCATTTGATAGATATCTCACCAATAACTTTAATATGTATTAAAACAATGCCGAAAAAGTATAATATAAGTATTTATTGCTTTTTATCAGACAACACTACATAAATAATGGCTTGCAAATTTTAGCGATACGTTTTGTCTGACTGTGCAAGTAATGACGGGGAAAATAATCCAACTTAGTAATTTGTTGTGTGAAGTGTGTTGATGTTTATTCATATTTTTAGTATTGTGCAAATATTTTTTCTGTATGATCATTACTAGTACCATCCAAAATTAATTTAAAGGTACTACAATTATGAAAGTCATTTTTTTTAAATTTACTTAGCTTTGCATACACATTTGAAATATATTCTTGTAAAACATTAATATTTAATAGAAGTAATTAGCATTTTTAGTTCGAATTTACGCAAAGTAGCGATATTTGTTTAGTCTTTTAGAAACACAAAGATGATTGCTTTACTCAAAAACGATATTTACGCAAACTTCAAAATTCATAACTTCTATTAAATATTAATTGTGTTAATGATTATAAAGCACACACGGATAGGAAATAAATAAATGTGTTTGACGAAGATCTTGGCTTCAAAACAATTTATGTCGGTAATACTAATTCGTTTTATGAAATTTGTGGAAAAATTTTGTATTAATGCAATGCATTTAGGATTTTTTTCTTGGGGAAATTTATGCGAATCTGCACAACGTTGATACTCCAAACAAACCTGTCTAGCAGCAAAATTCCACATGTTGATTGTAGACGTTACCGCCCCCCCCCCCAAAAGTATCTACTTTGATAGCTTCTTTGCGTTGGACTTCTTTGCTTTACAATTCCCTGTTCCCACGACTGTATCAACATGCTACAATCTGAATGTAATGTGAACAAGCATCTTGCTACATAACTCTCTACTTTAAACGGCTCTATTAATCTGGCACAACATTACAGTAGGCCTTACGCCTCAGTGGCAATATGCCTTGCTGGCGTGAGTAAATATAAAAATACCACATACAAGTTCATATATTAGAAAATATTGCTAAACATATTAGAATCTTCTGTTTCATCTTACCTTTTTAATTCTTTTAGATTTTCCTAATAATCTACTTTGTGTCAAAATCAAAATGATTAATCAATGTTTCATACGTAGCACAATCACTTTAGATTCTTCCTTGAATCAGTTTCAACGATGAACCAAAAAATGGATAAAAAAAAGAATTCCAACGAAACAGCCGAGATCGCCATATATGAGGCCGTTAAGCATTAAAACTACAAATCTGTGTATTTTCAGAAGAGCGTTTTACAATTTAAATTCCGGCACGCTAGAATTAGAGTCAGAGGATACATGTGATTTACGTTGAATATTTTAAAATACTGTTTAAGTTTGGTGTGTAATGTGATGCAATGTATGTCACTATCATCATTAAACTAATGATAGCTTCAAATATTTTCAATTATTATATATCGCGGTTGGCCATCAGACGTTTCAAAATATAGAAGCTATGCGAAGATGTTTGGTGTCTGTCGTGCCATATCAGCGTACGGAAGGTGTTGATGTCTTTGCAGTGTTTCAGTTTTCTGAACCCCGCTATGTAAGGGATGTTTTCCAGTAAATACATTAGCTAGTGTTTTGTTTTCGTCTTGTTTATATTGTAGCGTACCTTTCGCTGACGACATTATGTGCGTGTTTTTTTAAAGTTAAATTAGGTTGGACTGTACCATATGTATATCGAAATGTGCAACTTGAGTTGTTTGTCTATTTGTAAGTTAGTCTCGCAAGTTGAATCTATCAGCATCTTATTTTTACGTGGCTGCTACGGCGGCATGGAAATAGATGATTCGGTCGTGGTAGTTCTTTGTGACTGGATATATGATGCGTTCACCTGCAATCGTAGAGAGCCACTTTCTGTTTATTGAATCGCTAATGTTTTCTCGAATTATTTATAATTGTTTATTGTTTTTCTTTATTTATTTCTTCTTCTACTAACGATGGCGATTAGTCATGTTGTAAACTGCCATATGACGATAACGCGTTATTAGTTATTTATTTATGAAACACGCAGTTTCCAACTGCGCAATGGTCATTATATGCGAAGTGATCGGCCGTATTTGCCGCTGACTACGAGTGGATTTAGAGTTGCACCTTTATGTGGATGAGATATATATGAATGTAACCTGTTTCCGTGAAGCATAAAAGGGTTTCTCTAATCTAATTAATAATGTAAATAAGTAATATTTTGCCCTTCAACCCCTTTTGCCGTTTAATTACTTTTTATACAGAATGATTTCCCATTTGATTGGATATATTTTTTGTATAATCAATTAATTGGATATATATTTGTTTAAGGAAAGGACGGTATATTAGAACCGGTGATATTAAGCCTAAAAAAACCCTGTCCCAGAAACAGGAAGAATATTTTAACACATACAGGCACGCACACGCGCGCGCACACACACACGCACACACACACACACACACACACACACATATATATATATATATATATATATATATATGATGGACTCTCCCGTCGATTTCGACGTATGAGTGGCCCGCCAGGTGCTGCTCGCGCGTGAATTTGTAATTGCAAGGGTTGCGCAATAACCAACAACCGCTCTCCTGAGTCGACATTGCTTGATTCCGCTGGCAAGTAGAAATAAAAGACGACTGGAAACAATGCCGAGATAAGCAGAGAGGACATACAGCACCATACTTATATATATATATATATATATATATATATATATATAATTATATTACATTTATTTTTAAACCAATACATGTTCCTATAATTAACTGTTTGTTTTAGAATCGTATACACTCAGAATGCAAAATGGCATGTGTGTTAACGTTAATGATACTATGCGTGATATCCCTAAGTATTATTTTACACATATAAATATTATAGGCAATATGAGTGTATTTTAGTATATGTTAAAACTTGGAACATAAATTGTGTTTCCTGTTTAACCGATCATTGTTCTTTTTGCGTGAGCCAAAGAAATCATTCTCTTAAATTTTGAAATTATTTAAGAGACTTGAAAAACATTTCATAATATTCCAAATGATTAGGTTTAAATAAATGTTGTGGCCATCAACAATGGTTGAATAGCTTCAGAATTTACACACCCGACTGAAGTCTTACACACCTCTGCACATCATTCTATGTTTATGTTATTTGTTTGTCTTACAACAAAACACGATTACTCTGGGACACATATAGCCACATACACGCATATTATGAGGTATAACGACTGAACTAGAGAGACACCGAGAGGTTAAAACTCATAAAAATATAACGAGGGAAAAATTTGAATTTAATCTAACTTTGAAGTCAAAATTATGGGTGCATTGGTTTACGCTATAAATCGATCTCTTCTTTTGATCTTCTCTGTGTGTAGTCATCGATTTCCATCAGATCGAAGTATAACGCATCCAGTAGACTGTGTCTGCATCGATTTTTTTTTCAAACAAATGTGCCTGTGTATACACATCAGCGATGTAAAAGACATTGCGATATGTATTTCATACGCAAGTTATAAAAACCGTATGTTCAAACGATATTCGAAGAAAATTGATTATTTTAATTGTAAAAATATGTTATTTATAAAGATATATTTTTAAATAATATTTCTCTGCTTTGTTGTTTCTAGAAGTCGGTTTGTTTGCTTTGAGTAAATTGGAAAAAATCCCTTTTTTCTAAATGATTTCTCAGCAGAAAATTGAATATAATATTAAGCCATTTATTATATAATGCGCAGATTATTTACAAGAAATCTTTAAACCTAGAGGATTAAACGAAAAATAAGCCCGATTGTTAAAAATAATCAACAGAAAAAAGAGTGAAAAAGCAAAACGAATAATCAACAAATAACTGTTACCGAATGCAATAAAGTTACTTTTCTACATAACTGTTAATGTGTTATTGATTTAAATATGTTTAAAGAGTTTTTATTGCCTTTTAATAATTCTTCTAAATCCGATTGCGTAAGAGATCCATATTAAAGATGGCGTATGCGGATTTCTCCAAGTTTCTTTTCACTATTTTCGGATGAATAAATAAACAAATAGTAAACAGATAACTATCATTTAAAATTTACTTTTTTTGCTTAATAGAAGAGGAAACATACTATACAAAATCATCAGGCATCGTAGACGGTCAGCGAACAACTCTCATTCATCTTTGTTTCAAGTATAACGTACCATATATGACCGAACATTTAAATAAGGAAACGCTTTAAAGTATTTTAAAACACAAGAAATAGTCATGTAAGTAGAATACTTACATTTATTGTCTTTGGTAACTGTTATTTGATTACTAGCTTTTTTTGCGAACTTTTTCGTTCAATTGATTATTGTTGACAATAGTCAAATGCGAAACATTAATTTGTAATAGAACAATTATATATTCATGTTTAATCATCATCATCGTCATCATATTCATCACCATCATCACCAGCAACATTAGTGTCGTAGTCGTAAACAACCACAACAAAAACCCAAAGTTATCTTTCGAATTTCAAAATAAACATTTTGAATGTTAAACGATTTTCATACAATCATTGTAATTAATATTACTAATAATATTAATAGTAATATTAATATAAAGAAAAAAATTACATATATACCAGGAAATCGGAGAACAAAATATAGAAATTAATTGTGAATAATAGAAACTTATTCGAGAGTGTTTATAAAAGTATTATTAAAATGAAGCATCCGCGTAAGTATGTTGAGAAAGTATTCTGTTGGGTATACATATATAATGTGTTTGAAAATGTTTAAATGTATCATTGAATTGAATAAGTCTAACGTGTTTTATATGAATATGAATATAGTCGGGGAAAATGAACAAAAACTCAAGAAATGAGATAATTTCATACTGTCGCCATAAAATAAAATGTGAATACGCCCAATTAATAACCCCAATAGACACCCCCACCACAAAGACCATAATTCGACCCATTCTCATAATATAAGCCTCCCGTTGATGTATACTCCAACACATATCTTTTACGCCCATGTAATCATAAAAAATTGAGATTTGTAGAATCCTCTATTCAAAATTACTTAACTATTAACTTTACTCTTACCCTATCTAAAACTTTTACATAATCCCATTAACGCCGCCCCCCTGATTGATATTAAATCGGATCGTCTATTTGCCTATGCGTGATATATATATATATATATATATATATATATATATATATATATGTTCAACTATCAATCACACATAAAAAATTTAACTATCTGTTACATGTTTAATACATAAATCCACTATTAATGTGACCATAATCTGACTTTATTACTCCGCAGAAAATACATTTAGTAAACCTACCTAAACTATGCACAAAAATTAACATACACCAAATACTAACTATTTTTTTAATCAAAAACTTTTTTCAAAATAAATTTGTTATTTTAAATAAATATTTTCTTAAAATATTTTTTCAAAATCATTCTTAAAATAATAATTTTAGCCTTTGACCTATACAACGCTGGCTGCAAGAAAATCACTCATTTTCATCAAGTTCTCTTAATATCATTCTAATCAACCCCAACCCCCTATCTAAACTTATTCACCTCGGCAAAATATAATCAACTCCTTCCCCCACCCATTAATACCTTACAGCGTGACGCTGGCCACCTATGGCTTCATCACCCATACCTAAACATTTTTATTTTAGCTACTTAAAAAGAAAATGTAAGAAAATGTGTTTATACAGTTTTGTATATGCGTATATTTATATGCGTATATATATATGGTTGTATATGTATGTATGTGTATTTATATATGTATGTATGTATACATACCAGTCCACTTCTCTTTGATCCCCAATACCCCTGTTGCATTTTTTGCTCAGACCCCTCACCACTTACACTAGCTAATCTTTCTCTCCCAGCAGACAAAAATAGGCATTTTTCACCGTTGCTTACAAGCAATACCTTCAATCGACACCGGCTTATAAATATCGGTTTTAAATCAATTTTTGTAACCTATTGAAACACGGATCAACCAGGGAGCTAGAGGTGTTCGTAATGCACACTTTGATATACATCGAACTCTGACTGACGGACTGCATTCTGTAAAACTGGTAATTCCACTCTCGGACTACTGCCTACACTTGATGAATCAAAGCCCAAAAACAAACGTGGAATAATTCAGCTTGTTAACAACAACATTTAGACTCTTGAACACTTTGAGCATTCTTTTTTAAACATTCATTTTAAATATAACAGCTGTTTTGTTTTTGACGTGTGTTTTTTGACGGTGACTATACTAACTACGTTCTCATCTCAACAAAAAAAAATGTTATCTTTTTTTTTATTTGTGTATAATTTTCTCAAAATTACCGATAATATTTGCAATTACATTGTCGGTGTTTTATCCTCTGATGAAAAGAATTTGTCTTAAAAAATCCATGGATTAAGGATATGAAACGCCTTGCTTTGAACTTCTGATGTTTTAATAAATATTGTATATTTACAATTTGTATTCTCATCTTTTATCTCTAGAATTGATTGCTCTATTCAACATATTGAGCTTTATATTATCACGATAGATTATTATTAAACGATAATTGAATTATATTTCATTTAATTCAACATTTTAATTTATATATATATATATATATAT
Source organism: Sepiola atlantica (assembly GCA_963556195.1). Classification (NCBI taxonomy): domain Eukaryota; kingdom Metazoa; phylum Mollusca; class Cephalopoda; order Sepiida; family Sepiolidae; genus Sepiola; species Sepiola atlantica. The sequence continues at coordinate 48,181,717 of OY744516.1, forward strand.
ATATATATATATATATATATATATATATATATATATATATATATATATATGGCGGGTGCCTTTAAATAGGAATAAACTCTCGCTAATTTACCAAGTTGTTTACAGCGACCGTGCGGAATTTTAGTTTTAAATATAACTTCTGTTCCGAGTTTCGAGTCCTGCGACCCGTGTGAATAATTATGTTCTACACTGACGATTCTCGTAAAGATGAAGCGTATACGTATGTAGATAAAAACAAATATTCATAATTATATATATAGAGAGAGAGAGGGAGAGAGACAGAGAGAGAGAGAGAGGGATACATTAAGACAGAGAGAGAGAAAGAGAGGGGGGAAGTAAGAAAGAGAAAATATTATCTGTCATTACTGCAAGCGGAATGTGCATTAATTACTAGAATGTATACTGACGAAAAAACGGGCAATATTAAAAACATATACATCCAAAGTGTTTAATTAATCGAATGAATCTCTTTTTTCGCTTAGATCGAATGCATATTTAATGAACGATTGCTCTGCGAAAAATGTAAGTTCAGCGATTTCTGGATCGCACATAATCGTATTAAACGAGCCATGTTATAAAGCGAGTTAGGTGTGAAATTATCCAATTTTAATGAACGTTATTATCGTATCTAGTGCCTTGCAGTTGCTTTACCGTTTATAATATATGAAGACCAGATGAAAGAGCATATCTTCTCATTGAAATAAAATATGAAACATTTAAAAACGGACAATATTTATGCGTTTAAATATATCCAGTGATAAATCTTCTCTTCTGTTAACACACTTTAGAGAACGACTCCTTATTCCATTTTAGCCATAAGAAACTCTATATGTACTAATGTATTTATTATGCATTCATTTAAAAATGGAGAACAAGAATAACGTCGAAGATGTACTCTCACAAATTGTGCTTAATCTTCGTAGGAGCAAGTATTTCGATGACGGCATGCCATGCTAGTGTAACACAGTCGCAAGTATATATGCAACTATGTACAGTGTAGCGCTCATAAATCCTTCGATTGCTGATGGTTTCAAGTTTTTCTCGCCTAATAGTTTGTGCAGCTTCTGCGCATGTGTGCAAGCGTCCGGTGGTTATCGAATGCTGCGCAAATGTTCACGGTTACAAAAAGACAACATGTTTTTTTTTTCTGTATGGCCAAGATAATTTCTTACCCCATCATAAATAGGAATCGTTTTTATGAGCCTGGTTATCGCTGCTGTTCTGCTTTGGCAGCCATTTTATTTTGTCGGATTCTCTGCATAGTCGGGGAATTCTTCTGGTATTGATTATTTTTGACAAAGGGAAGTTTCTTTTCCCGAAATATTAAATAATGATTTTTTAATCATCCGGACATCACACAAACAGCTAACAACAATCTTGCTGTTATGTAAGATGTTAGGAAAAATAAATTATAAGTCATATTTCGTATTCGATTTATTGTTTTTGTTCTTTACAACTTGCATCTTACCCGGAATTTGCATTGTCCACAGCCTTTAAAAACATTCTATATATATATATATATATATATATATATATATATATATATATATATATATATATATATATATATATATATATGTGTGTGTGTGTGTGTGTGTGTGTATCTTGGCAGCATCATTTATTTTATAAAAGTATCATTTTAAATAACGGACATCTTGTGTCTGGATATTTTTTCTATGATCCTTTCCGTTTTTCTGATTAGGTTCTTAGTTTCAGACGGAAACTGGCTGATAAAATTGCCAAAGCTTCCAAAAGCGCTTTCGGACCTTTCCAGGTCCATCGTCAGTAGAGTAATATTAACCAGGCATAAACCTAGGAGTGAATATATATTCTATTTAGGCGGGAAAAATAGGACCGGCCTCGTATACAGGTGTAAATGCCCTTTTGGGAGAATGTGTCTCCGACAATCATGGAAAAGTTATACATTGGGTCGACTGTTACGACGCTATCCAGAAGATAGATGCATTTATCTAACGACTCCGCCATAACCCAGCACCTCTATAAAAAGCATTACTGCCCCCGTTCGCATATTCGTAAACTTCTAGTAGATAACACAAAAATCATCGCACAAAATACTAATACACTTAAACTTCACATACTCGAAGCCCTATAATTAAAACATAAAATCCAGCTATTAAGAAGATTAATTATACTATTAGTACTAATATACTCAAATGCCTATGAATATAAATTTAAATTAAACCCATTCCTTTATTTTTTCCCGCCTAAATAGAATATATATTCACTCCTAGGTCTATGCCTGGTTAACATTACTCCACTGACGATGGACCTGGAAGGGTCCGAAAGCGTTTTGGGAAGCTTTGGCAATTTTTTCAGCCAGTTTCCGTCTGAAACTAAGAACCTAATCAGAAAAATGGAAAGGATCATAGAAAAAATATCCAGACACAAGATGTCCGTTATTTTTAATGATACTTATACATATATATATATTGTAAGATGTTTAGTTTTATGTAGAGGGCTTGAAGAATGTTTAATCTTTCGGTGTTAATATCGTGGTGTATTATTTTAGTATTGTTAACTAGTATATGTCTATATTGTGAAGGGGAACAGTCATGTTTTTTTAGGTGTTCGCAAATGGAGCTAGTATCAGAGAAAGTACTCGCAAAAAAGGAAAGAAAATGGAACAAGAAACACATGGCACTTACATACATCAATTTGACCGAAACACCAAATAAACAATTTGAAACATTTAAAAAATAAAACGTCTTATCAAGCAAAAACACTCCGTTTTATTTATCTTCTTCCCACAAGGTAAGATGTGACACAAGGTCGGGAAAGTGGGATTGGAAAAGCCAGCGCTCGAGAAGGTTAGCACTATGGCCTACAAAAATGCCTGGGCAGCCCCGTCGGTATTCCCCGGTAGGGGCGCCTCAGGCAGTAAACGATAAACTTACTCCACCTCAAAGAGGGGAGGCAAAGCCTGGGAGGGTGCACCTCCTAGAACTGCACAGGACATACCCATAAATTGGCTAAATCAAGACCCGAAGGCCAAGACGGTACCAGTCTACAGGGTGTATTATTTACTCCTCTTCAGGAGTTAGGCACGAGGCCAGTTTTATCCTACTACCGCAAGTAAGATGTGACCCAAGGTCGGGTCGGAAAGTAGTGGTTGAAAAGCCAGCGCCCGAGAGGTGAGCACTCTGACCATCAAAAATTGCCTGGGCATCCCCGTCGGCATTCCCCGGTAGGGGCGCCTCAGGCAGTAAGCAATAAACTTACTCCTCAACAAAGAGGGGAGGCAAAGCCTGGGAGGGTGGACCTCCTAGAACTGCACAGGACAATCCCATAGACCGGCGTAAATCAAGACCCGAAGGACAAGACAATACCGGTCTATAGGGTGCAGTATCCATCGGAACAGATACTACACTTTGATCTTGGTCAAAAATTCTTGGTAAAAAATCTTGACAAAAACACTCCGTGTTACTTAATAATGTTTGCCTAAATAAATATATACTGCCTAAATATACACTATATATATATATATATATATATATATATATATATATATATATATATATAACAATCCGACTATAGTCAGTTTCATGATTTTCTTTGAAATCATCATTCATTCCTGTTGTGGCTCGTTTATAATTGAAACTTACTATTCTCGGTAACGTTTACCTAGCTCCCATTTTTACTCTGTTCTTCTTATTTTTTTTTAGAAAAAAACATAATTCCTTTTGTCTTTAAATCGTTCTATTCACCGTCTCCTATTTTTCATCAATATATGTATTTCTATTCTTATTCAGAGATTTTTTTGTTGCACATCGCAGTTTTATAAATGATAATCTTATAACGTTTTATTTTTATTTCATTGGTTTCTGATTCATAAAAGTTACGCTGATATTAAAAGTTATATGTTGACTTTCATCCGTACATTTTTTTAATTCATTGTTTCTTTTTCATATGTAATTTCGCGGTTGTTTGTTTTAATTAATTATTTTCGTGCAAATTCCCTTTTATCTGGAAAAGCATATTCATTTCTTTTTTTTTTTTGGGGGGGGGGGTTATATTTTTAATTATTAATTATTCAGTACAGTTTGTATTTAGATATTTGTTTTTATTTTCTGTGTTTGGTGAAATTAACTTTTATTCAGTCGTTTGTTCATTCGTTATCTTATTTGTAGTTTTGTGTAATGTAAGATTCTTGTTTGTCTCTACTTTTTATGTTTCTAACTAATGTTTTCGTTTCTATGAGATCATCTGTAGTGTATTGTTTTTAGTGTCTCGTCTGGCATTAGTATGGGAAGCGTAGTTGTTAATTTTGTTCATCTGTTTCTTCGTATGTTTTACGGTGATTCTGTTTATTAAACTAGTTAAATATTTTTTAATTGTCTGTATTTTACGTGGCTTGCATGTGGGTCGCCAGTATTTTAGTAACACAACCTCCTTGTACATTTGGCTATGCGCAAAGTCAAGTATCAGTTCTGATACTAAATTTAATCTTTTTTTGTCCTCGATCAGTGAAAGAAGAAATCATTCTAGAGTGAGGCAATTTTAATGTTGGTTCCAATCTAGGGGGCTTATTTTGGAGTAACTTGATTTTCCCCACCAATAAACGACCTTGTGTCTAACTCTTCCTTTCGTAGGAAATCAGTCAATAAAAACAAATCAAAATGTTGCCGAACAGAGTGTTGACCATAACCCTATTTACAAGACAGTTGCTCGTCAGCTTTCATTACATTACATCATTTTAAGCGTTAGTAATTACAGAATCAACTCAACACACAGTGAGGAATCAGGTTAGCCTAGATGACATACCATATAACACCCAAGTGTATTAACACTTCAAGTTTATGTTATCATGGTGTTTCAAGTAATTATTACCATTTTATATCATGTTAGAGTTTAGACTAGCTTTTCTAAGTGCACATGTAATCAGCGATAAGAGGTGAGTAAAAACAGCTGTTCGGTGCCACAATCCGATTGCCCTCGACTGCCAACTTTCTCCTCGCGTTCAATCTCTCGGTTTAACAAGCAAATGAATCTAGAACCGTAACATACGTACATCTTTATAGACCATGTTTTTTTAAGGACAACTTACCAACTACACGTTTTAATGCGTTACTCGTCCTCTTTTGACAACTTCCTTTTTTCAGACTTCCATGCAGTCATCCATACTATTGCGTTATGTCCACACCCACCGGTAATGATCGACTAGACATACTTAACTCTGGCACCGACTGAAGAAACAACCCCTTTTTAATCATGTGTATGTAGCCGCTCCCATAGACGCTTACCTTTCAATAAAACAGTTATTCGTTATTTACAAGTTTAACTCCTGTGTTTTTTTCATAGTTGTATTTTGAGACCTACAAGGTATAATGGCGATTATTATCATCGGTGCGTTCAACATATTCTATGATATATAAGCTGCCAGTTTCGGTTTCTTAGTAAAAGTAGCTTCCAGTAGCTTCGTTATTAGAACCGGAGGCTTGTGGAACTCTCTTACTGCTGACTGTATCCCGCTACCTATAGTTTTTTTTCAAGACTAAAGCCAATAGGCATCTCCTGTTTTTGCGATAATCATATTTTTTATTGTTAGCTCCCTACATCAAGTGGCTTCATGCCATTGTCTGGAGCGATTTCCATAAAAAATAATGGTACACTTTCTCTATTATTTTCCATTGTATTTCAGATGTTAAGTTTACATTCATTGTTTAGTTTCATATGAGTATATATATATATTTATATATATTTATATATATATATACGTTTATATATATATATATATATATATATATATATATATATTAATTTGCTCTAGATCTAATATTTTTACTTGCTCCAATTTACGCGTGTTTGATCATTACGTTTTTGCTGAATAAGATCGTTACTGTATATAACATTTTTGTATTCATCAATTTAAAATAAATAGGAACGATTACCGAAAGTATTACATGATTTTACGCAATGAATGATATGTATACCGATATATATATATGTATATATATATGTATATATATCTATATATATATATATATATATATATATATATATATATATATATAAATAATGCTATGTGTATATATATATTAAATGTATACTTGTATATATATACAGTCAAAGTGATGTCACAGTGATGAAATGGGTGTATATATCTTTAATATTGATATTTGTAGAGGAAATATATTCATAATCAATTTACTAGACACTGCCAATATCAACATTTCACCATATTGCTTATATTTGTGTCATTGAACGTTTGACATAGTTATTATAAGCCAAATAACTTATATTTACACTAAACACTAAATAAAGTTCAACTTCATGTTTTCCATCTACATCTATATATTTGTTCGTTAATTTATAAAACGTGTTCGGATATTCAACATTCTAGAAATGTAAATTGATATTTTTTAGAAAACGTACTACTGACGGTTTAACAAGCAAATTCTACTGTATGTTGTATGCATATTATAATAAGTTTTATTCACATTAATAGCAAAAACATATTTAAAAGTTTACTAATATGAATAATGTCAACAAATAGGAATAATGTAAAGCTCATTTCAGATAAAACATTTAAAATCTCTATCGATTTTAGACAATCGGTTATGTTTTTACTCTTTCAATATGTTTTTTTTTTGTTTTTAATCCGTATTTTTTCCGATTTATCAATGCTGAACATAAAATCTATTGCTAAATATAAAGTCTACATGATTCAATAAACTCAAATTGCAATTTTGCCCATATATGAAGAAAAAACCAACGTCTATACATTTGTATACGTTTTTAGCGGAACTGATTGCACTATATCTTATTTTTGATTTCATAATCTTCCCTAGTATACGTTACACTAATAACCCACCCCCTTATATATATATATGTGTGTGTTTATATGTGCGTGTGTGTATTTATGTGTGTGTAAGTATATGTATGTATGGACAGAGGCAGACGCACATGTGTACGCGCGGCCGCGGACCATAGCTAGCCACACACTACCGCACACACGCAGACAGGGAGAGTGCTGACAAAGTCATACAATTTGAAGACAAACTTTAAGCATTCGGAACAAAGTGTACTCAACAACTAAGATGATCGGAATGATAAAAGTCAAAATCACGCATACTTAAAAAAATAAATAACTTTTACCCAGAGAAGAAAACACTCTGAAAGCATACACACTTGCACGCACACACACACATATATGCGCACATGCGCAGAAAAATAAAACTGTTAAAAATAAAAATAACATTTTCAAATTGAAAATATATATGAAGAGAGCCGCACGAGGCTTAAAACGCGTTATAAAATCACAAAATTATAAAATGATAAAATAATAAAATAACAAACAATGGTTGAAAATATATATATATATATATGAGTGGTATATATATATATATATATATATATATATATATATATATATTAAGGCATGTGTTATCAAAGACGACAGAAATCTTCTGTTTAGTGATTCCTTTTTTTATTTTTTCCATTCGTCGAATGATCTTTTTGACGTGTAGATGGAATGAATTGATGAAGGATCCATGTGTTTGACTAACGTTATTGTAGATGTATTTTACGCTAACTGTTTGCCGGCGTATTTTTTAAGAAATTCCATTCTTTCACTCGCTTTTTATTCATTTTTGCCATAAAAGACCTGAAGATGATTCCGGAGAGAATCGAAAACGTTAGTCAAACACATGGATCCTTAATCAATTCATTCCATCTACACGTCAAAAAGATCATTCGACGAATGGAAAAAATGAAAAAAGGAATCACTAAACAGAAGATTTCTGTCGTCTTTAATAACACATGCCTTAATGAAAAAATGCTGTCTAAATACACACAATATATATATATATATATATGTATATATATGTATTTATATATATGTGTGTGTATATATATATATATGTGTGTATGTATTTATATATATATATATATATATATATATATATATATATGTGTGTACATATATATATGTATATATATATATATATGTGTGTGTACATATATATATGTATATATATATATATATATATATATATAAGAAGTGAGGCTACTAACATTTGTAAAACACTTTTTTCAACCATTGAATACAAAGAGATAAGCTGGTAAAATAAATTTTAAAAAGTCTTTATTTTAAAAAGTATAAATACAAGAATAAAACAGAAATGTTAGCAAAATATGCAGAAAATGTAAAAATGAAAATATATGTAAAATATATGGAAACGCTCTCAGTTGAAGGTGGCACGACAAATGCAGACGTGGGTTCAAAAAGTAGCAGATCCAAGAAAGATACGCGTCCTAAAGTTGTAAAATCCGATGAATTACGGAGGATGTTATCCATTAAATGCACAAGTAATCCGGTTGAAAGGGAGTGTTTATGATGCAATTTGTTTATTAAAGGCCATTTTAAATAGTCCACTGGTTTCTCTCAGTTACAGTTTCTAAGAAATTGAGCAAAACATGAGATAGTAAGAAATAGTTTTCAAAATCGAGCAACTGATGAAATAGGCAAAGCCGTTATAGAGTTTAACATTTAAAACTAAGATACATTCAGATTGAATAAAGAGGTACCAACAATAGAGTGGTGGTGAGGTGTATACAAGTGATGTGAAAGCGTGTAAGCCAGATGGCGCCTAGATACACCCCCGATTTAGATGTAAAATAGATGTGAAAAGCATTAACTTGAACAGTTAAGTGACTGAGTTATAATAAGAAATTAAAAGCCAACACGGGTTGTGTCACCAGGGTGTAGGGATTGGGGTGTAAGATTAATATTAATGAATAATGTTGGGATTAGAGAAGGGTGAATGCTAGGTATAATAGTAAGAGTAATGAAACTAAATAACTAAAAAGCTCAAGAGCTAAATACAAATGAATGTTATGATTAATCTGATTAAAATGTAAAATATTGCAGTTAATAGTATATAAATACAAAATAGGTAAATGGAAATTAAAGTTCTAAAGTGTTAAAAATGTATAAATTAAAATTAAAATTATTTTTTTCAATTAAAGTAAATTCAAAATTCAAATTTACGTAAATTAAATTATAGTCGAATGTTTAATGTTGAATTATTTTTGAATGTTTCAATATATGAATACAAATTGAAAGAAGTGTTGCTTCGATTCGATGATAGTTGTGAAAGTAAAAAGACCACGTGAGAGTATTTCAGATGGTATTAATGTTTAGGGGATTATTTTATATCACGACGTGAAGGAGATCAATATACAGAGGTAAAGGTTAGGGTTAGACCTTGCGTTAGGGTTACGATAATTATAGGTAAGTGTGTAATAATAAAATAGTTAACATATAGTTAATTGAACTGAACTAAATAGGTGATAAATGAGATGAAAGGGAGATATAGTGGTAAAATAGAGCCATGAAAAGTTGGTGGTCGGTTGCAAATATTAAATCTTCAAGTTCTGTAGATTGGGCTTTGATAAAGAAGATAAGATTTGCTGAGTAAAATCAGGGGGGAGAAATGCTTGTAGTTGAAGAATGGTACCAAGCTTAAAGAGTTAGAAAACCATTAATTCGAAGATACAGAGTGTTCTGAATTTATGGATGCAATAAGTACTAGTAATTCTCCTCAGTATGTGGTAAAAATAAATGTAAGAGAGAAATCAGAAGGAAGGAATGGTTTATATAATTGAAGTAAGTTGTTGTAATCTTGATCCGTTGTTAGATAGGGTAGGCGTGTTTATTGAATAGGTGATGGTTTATTATGGGATTATAAAATTGATATGATGCTTCGGAATTTGGTATATTCGGAATACTGTTCTCATGTGTATTTTATCACAACGTTTCGGCCGATGTAACCCCCGTCCTTCTTCATGTGTACTTTGTCGAACTCGGGAATCTTTCTGTCGAACTCGGGAATCTGGACAAAATTTCGAACAGAACCGTTTATTAAATCCACGGGGGTTACATGCTCTCGGTCTATCTGCCATGACTGGGAAGAAGTGTTCAGTAATTCGCAATTATTCGTATCGCCTGCACTGAAGATATAACCTTCAATCTTCAGATGGCTGTCACTTAAGACTGAATTATATTTAGTACTATATCCACTGCGCCACGGGCCCTTGATATATTTAAATTTTATTTCATGCCTGATTACTGAAAGAAATTCGCGTTTAGAATTTATAATGTCTCTACTCTAGAGAGCAGTGATTATCATGAATGTTTCTATAGTACATTGTTAGCTAAATCCAGATCCTGCTTTGAGGACCTAGATGTTTTCAATACCGGCTTATGTAGGAAGTAATGGATGTTTTTACGTTTACCATTTTTGATAATATTAGTAAAGGAAGTCCCTGCACTTTGGTCGTTATACTTTTTACAGAATAGATATGACTGGATATGCGTTTTTATAGGGAAAGCAATGGCTGCTATGCAAGTGTGTGTTTTATGTGTAGTGGATAATGCATTAAAGGTGTTATTTATAGTGGTAGATGTATCCTGGGCCTGTATGCGTAAATTCCGACTAGAGGTTTAGTTGGAATTTTTCGATAGGGTAACTATTTAGGGTATAGGGGTTTGATCAAGATTCTTACTAACTATCGTGATGCGGTGAGAGTAGAGAATACAGCGGGTTATGGAGTAAAAGAGGTGTGCATATATTCATGTTACTTTGCATATATTGCTAGAGAATTGTGTCACAGTGCATGCGTGTATAACGATCTGTATATACAATAATTGTTTAGCAAACATTCTCTACATTTCTAGCAGTTACAATTATTTGAAAGGGATATTATTGGTACAGGTGACTTAACAGATTGAATTTTTTAATGTTAGACGTAATAATGGTTTGCGCTGTTTGGTATTGTAGAATAAAATATGTTTATAGTATGTTTGTTAAAGATCGTGCAATATTTATGCGGATGCTTACAAGATTGTTCAATAATTTTAAAGAATTCTCTCGGGATATTAATTATGGCATTGCTATTGTAGGGTGGTTGGATCAAAGGTTATTCTTTCTCCTTAGTCGTTCCTCTGGTCTAGGTTTTTGGGGATCAATTAGATTGCTATTGTTAGTAGGGTTTCTTCGTCTGTTTTTATAAGCGCTATTGTTTTTAGAGGTTGTTGTATTCTTCTGTTTACTATCTTTTACTGTCATGCTATGCGTAACTATGCTCAAACGTATATTTTCCGGGTAATAGAAGTGTTTTTATATCATATTTTACCATTGTAGCCTAAATTAAGTTGGGCGTTATTGTAGCAATTCGCATTTTCGTCGAAAATAGATTAATTAGCAGATAGTTTTGATATTAACCTAGACAATGTGAGGACTATAAAATTAATGAGTAGAATATTAAGAATTCAAGTCTAACGTCAAGTCAAGGCAGTTAGATATTCTTTTCTCGAGTTCTATTGTAATAGATAGCCCAAAGTTTGTCAAGAAGATGTGTTCATGACATTTAATAGGTGTCTATTGTATTGTCTAGGTTTCTCCCTGGAAACAAAAAATGCTTCATCTATGTACAACCCACACTGCAGATACCGAAATACCACCTTAAATTCCCGTAATAGGTCTGGACCCACAACATTTATGACCTGAGCAGAGTAAGACGACCCCATATTTATGTCGAAGATATCATGAGTGCTTTTTTACGTCCAAAATGTATTATCGAATTGCAACAGGGATTGTCTGGCTAGTATTATTTATCTAATCTCAAAATCGGTAAGATGTGAGTTGTTTTGAGAAGCAATAAACAGTGCTTTATAAAGGGGAACTAGGGAAGTAGATTCGTTACAGTTATCTATATCGACAGCTATGAAATTTAAATTTAAATTAAATTTGTCCTTAAGATTTAGAAACCACTTGTTCTGACTCCTTTTCACCAGCAAAGATTGCAGAATCTGCGGTGAAGGCCGTCACGGCGGCTCTCCTCGCCGAAACAAGGAAGCGCGGAAAATACAGCTCGCTCACTGACCGTTTCGTCTTCCAACCAATTTCAGTGTAAACGTCGGGTGTGCTTGGCCATCGAGACTGTTACATTTTTTCAGGACATTGGACGGAGGATTTCAACGTCTAGGTACGAGCCCCGCGAGTCAGCCTAGTTGTTCAAACGCATCTCCTGTGTATCGTTCGTGGCAACGCTATGTCAGTAACGGCGGCGTCACTTCCGTTCTAATCGTCAGCTGTTGACTCTTTCTTTCTTTCTCTCACCCTCTCTATCTACCTATGTTTGTATCTGTCTCTTTGCTTCTCTTTCTCTCACATTATTGTTTTATAAATAATTGGACTTGTTTTGGTTTGTCTTCACAATGGCAGCCCTGATTGTTTATTTATTGTTGGTGTGAAATTGTATTTCTTGTCCTGAAATAACATTTTATCTAATGAGTCACCTCATCAGACGATTGTCAAAGAGAAAAGTATATGTTATTTTATACCAGGGATAATTCTAACCATGATTTCTTTTACTAATGATGCTTACGTAAGATTTAGAGGAGCAATAGAAGTAGTGTATTGAACATTTATTGTGTGGTCTTCCAACGTACAACTCGAATTTTCTGGCGTTCGAATCTCCATCTATGTAAGAACATTCATAGAGGCTAATAAAGTGTTATCTTCATTGTTTATGCTGTTGAGCGTATTATTAAAGGTGGGTTTGTATGAATTATTGAGATATGTATGTATTAAGCTGTTGTAGGTAGCATAGCCTAACTTGTAGTAAGTATAACCTCTAACACAATTAAAACACGTAAATCCTTCTACAATGTATTTCCTTTATTCAGCAAACTTATTCTATCCGAACAGATCTTTAATTGGGATCCAGGCTAGCTATTATACACTACACTCCCAAGACAACTGTTCACATGAGATCGATAATCAAATAAATTAATAAAAAAACAAAAACAAAATAAATAAATAAAAAACATCTATTAAATTTCATGAACATATTCGACATTTAAAATTCTAACGGTTAGATTTTGTTCGGAAAAAGCAAAAAAGCATTGTTCTGGCGTCACATCGGACTAGGATTTTAGCAAACATTATTACGTGTGTGTTATTTCGTCAAATCAATCATGTTGAAATTAACACGGAATGTTTATGAAAACATAAATAATATTTTTGGTTTTGATTTTTTAAATTTTCCATTTCTATGTAATATTAATTTTTACTGTTTATCATATATATATATATATATATATATATATATATATATATATATATATATATATATATATATATATATATATATATGTGTGTGTGTGTGTGTGTATGGGTGCGTATGTATATGTAAAAAGAGACGAATTAGACAATCAGACGCAAGAAAGAAAGTTAGGGAGCTAATATAATTTAATCACTGTATCTTTTAATCAAACACAAGTCCGCCCTGTGTCCTAATAAAAATGTTATAACTCATATACTCTGTTTCTTTTGTGTTGATGAAATTTTCGTTCGGTGTCTTGAAATAGTGAACGGATATTAAAATATATCGCCATTTGTGTGAAGCAGTGACTTGGAAAATATAGCTAAATCTGACAGCACCAATTATGATGTTGTTGAAATTGTATAGTTTAGTAAAAATAATTAATAAAAACATTAAACGATAAAGCAATACAAACATAAACAACCTGTAAAACATAAATGTTTGTCATATTTTATTGGCATATTTCATTTTAATGTTATTCATATAATTGCATTATGCATCTAGAATGCGATTGAAAAACGAGACACCAAGGGAGATAAATACGTTTGAATATTATTTTAAACCTGCAATAAGCAATTCACGCTCGACATTTTTGTTAAGCTCGAAATGTAACGAGTGGTTTCAATGGATCCTACCTATTGACTAAATTCCATGAACGGCACCGGAAAGTGTTGTCAGTATCCCATCGGAATTTAGCTTCTTTTTTTTTTTCAATATATTTTTAGATTCCTTTTAGTCGTAGAGTTAATGCGTTTTCCCCCAGTTGTTCATGAATCCTTTGCATTAGGCTTTCTCTTTAGAGTCCAGGGATGACACTTCGACGGAAGTGAGATCACCATCTTCTTCCATTTTTTTTTACTTTTTCGTTTCCTTTGTGTGAATCTTCGAATTAATATTTTTAAGCATCGATCTATTTTGTGTAAACGTCAAGAACGAACAGAATTAGAACATATTTTAAAGCTGTTTGTTCTTTATATTAATCCAAGTAATTTTTGCAAATTAATATTCATGTCTTTTGGGGATTTCTTTTCAAAACATACTTTACACCAACGTTCACAATTTGATGAACGCTAATATATTTTTAGCGTAGGAAGTTTTAACGTGGAGCACATACTAGCATTTATTCACGAAAATCAGACATCCTACGTTATGCTTTAATAACCTTATTGTGTAGGTGTTTCGTCTTTTACTAAACAATATTCCACTCAAATAATGCTTAGATAGCAGTGATGTTCAAATATAAATATGATCTTCAAATAGTACTATCTTATTTTTCTATAGTTCTGTTTCTCAATATATATCATTGACACCTCTTCCTGACAGGGTCACTTACCATAGCATCACAAGCTCATAGGTAGACCGAAACAATTGTATGTAGAAAAACAACTGTATTTTAACGAATTTTTACACACATTTTCTTTACATTTGCTGAGGTTTACATAGTATTAAAATATGGTATTACATATCTAGTTCTACACTATCGAACTATTACAAAAACCTCTGCGTTATAATAAGATTTAAATTTTAAATTTAAATATAAATAGTAAACAGTGTTTTTACGTTATTGTTTTTTCGAAAATGATGACGGTTGATATAGCCAAAAGACTTCAAAAAATTGTCTATATTTAATTAAAAAAATTGTTTTCAATCTTCAGATAACTCTATTGTTCAGTCACGAAATTCTTAAATTATAACATTTAAAAGGAGAAGGTTCAGGAAGCTGCTGCAGATCCTTACATCTAGATATATATACTTAAACATTTAGGGCAAATTTTCAAGCTGTATTAGCTCTGCCTTGTAGTACTATAGCAAGACAGGGGTCTCAAACACTTTTGATCTGCAATGGCTTCAGCGTAATAATCGTGTCATGATCAGGTGGATGTGTGGCTTCAAACCGGTAGAAAAGAAGGTCTCATAAGTCATGTTTCACCCGAGACTTCGTGTTCGTGCTCTTATGGATGCCGTACGCGCTCGGCCTCTCAGGTGGTTCGGACATCTATATCATGTCACCCCTTGCATTATTTGGTACTTATATCGATCTTGACCCAGTTTTCGCGAGTTTCTTGTCGGCTATCCTACGCAAACGCCCGAGAGATGACGAGCTGATTTGTACCAGACGACAATTTTGATACGGTGCTTCGTCCTATGATTTTTATGTTTTGCTTGTTTTTTTTTGTTTTTATTGTAAGGGTTAGGGTTAGGGTCTAGGGTAAGGGTAAGGGTTAGAGTTAGGTTTAGGGTTTAGGGTTTAGGGTTTAGGGTTAGGGTTAGGGTTAGAGTTAGGGTTTAGGGTGAAGGGTTAGGGTTAAAAATATTTATTTGATAACAGTAATCTCGCTCTGTTTTGCTTGTTTTATTTGTTTTGTTGTTTAAAAAATGTCATGCAAATTTAACTAAAAATTATAGGACTCAGCAACGTATCAAAATAACAAAAAATATTTATTTGATAACAGTACCTTCGCTATGTTTTGATTGTTTTGTTTTATTTGTTGTTTCTTTTAGAAAATGTCTTGAAAATATAACTTAAAATCATAGGACGCAGCACCGTATCAAAATCGTCGTCTGGGACAAATCGGCTCGTCATCTCTCGGGCGTTTTCGTAGGATACCCGAACGCAAAAACTGGGTCAAGATCGATATAAGTACCCATTAACTCCATAACGCGTCTTCATATCCCAGGCACTAGAGGAGTGGCAGACTGAAGAAGACTTACAGTGATCTTGTAAAAAGTGATATGACTGCTTGCAACCTTAATTTGAACCCGATTGCAGAGAAGGTGTGAGATGGCCATCCAAGAGCCCGGGACTATATACCAAAATCTTACAGTGAATTTTGAAATATGACTTACTTGTTTTATTTAAGTTTATATACCTACTTCGGTGACTTCTGTGACTTGTTGGGTCGCCCATTGAGCTTGGGTTTAATTGTTTGAATCATGAAAAGTTAAATTGACAAAGCGAGTTAAATATGAAAAAGATAAACACAAAATCTAAAATGAGTTTCTTTCTTTTTCCTATATCTCTCGCTTATTTCTCTCACCTCCCTTTTTCTCTATCGCTTTCTTTCTCCAGCTATGAATTAAATGGTGTTAATATTTGTGATGATATGAATTACCGTTGTGTAGTTAGTTGTTGTACTGTTCGGCTGTTAATAAAGAGAGAGAGAAAGATAGAGAGACAGACAGACAGAAACAAGAGTAATACATTGCAGAAAATAAGTGAAAGAGAGGATTTGAAAGTTTATCGTGGATGAGTTTGCACTGACTACAAAAGGTCCATTAAAACTAAATGCCATGGAATCAAATAAAAGTAAGTCCACAATTTGCCTCAGTAAACAAAAAAAATGTTTATTGCAAGCTTTACGTTTTCTCTCCTTTTTCTTTTTTTTTCGCCCCGTACTGCTCTACACAACCTCAAGTTTGGAAATGAATTGCTGACGACAAATATCTGTTCCTTCTATTCATGAGTAAAATCAGATATATGAAAAACAACTCGATTTGCATAACTATACACGGAGTTGCTGTCCTGGATGTTAAAATATAAATAAATAAAATTCAGCCGGTAATCGTAATCCATCAGGCAGTGTTCGAACCCTCACTCGACCTACAATTTCCATAACTTTTAAATTGCACGTCAGGCAAAGACGGGATTTTTCATAGCCCCCCTCCCACACTTCTACCGCTAGATCTTGGTTCACGATCATCCCGTTGTGAACATGTACAGCGACAGCCGTGTAACCTCTTCTTCACACCGACTCTACAGAGAGGGCTTAGTGGAATCCCAGAGAAGCTGTACCAGAGACGATTTCGTCTGAATCATCAGAATGCTACGTTTTCAGTTCGGGTTCCAGAGAGGTGGAACACGCTACCGGAGGCTGTGGTACCTATGCAGACGTCCAAACAGTTTAAGGC
The DNA here is from genome assembly GCA_963556195.1 of Sepiola atlantica. Lineage (NCBI taxonomy): Eukaryota > Metazoa > Mollusca > Cephalopoda > Sepiida > Sepiolidae > Sepiola > Sepiola atlantica. The sequence continues at coordinate 48,198,757 of OY744516.1, forward strand.
GACGCTCTGGACACATTAGTGGCCGTTAAATTTTGAATGATTATCGCTGTACATAACTCGTACCCTCTTTAAGAGCTTGATTTTCTATGGTTCTAGCAGTGTGCTAAGCTTTTGGCAATCTATTGAATTAAAAAATAAATACAACGATGGTGGTGACTTTTGTTGCTATTGCACTGGGCTCACAAAGATCATGCCTCAAGGTTATTTGATCTACATGTCCTCGGGAATAATAGATTGCAACTAAGAGCATAAATAAATACAGTCCTCTGAGTGTTGGACAAATCCCAGTCTTCGGATTCGTTCTCGATAGTCGATCTGGCAGGGACTGGGCGATTTCGGTGGCTTTTATCCGTCGGGCCGAAGGGGTTGAGTCCAGGGTAGTCTTGGAAGGTCCACCCTCCCATGTATTTCTTCCCCTCTGGGTGGAGTAGGTTTATTGCTTACTGCCTGATGCGCCCTGGCCGGGGAATGCCGACGTGGCTGTCCAAGCAATTTTTATAAGGGAGAGGGCTCCTCCATTAGGGGCACTGGCTTTGCTTTCCTTCATCTTCTGGTCTTGTGCCACATATTCCTGCGGTGGGAAGAAATTAAATACTTGGACCCCCCCCCCAGTCTTAATCGGTAGTCAAAGCTGACGTACAATCCCTCTTGTTCTGTGTTGTATTATACCTTTTTTAAATACACTTATTTCTCTAAACTTTGAGTTCGTGTTTTCTTCCCCGGACCTTTTACAGGCCCACCACATATTGCTATTTAACACTGTAACGTGACAGACTGAATGACCCAGCAAAGACAGAGCATCTGATAAAGAGTATGAGACGCATGTACTCTACTACGCATGTATTTGCTTATCCGATTTTTTTTCTATCGGCGCGTTCAGTGATGGGAATATTATTTCAAACTGAAACTGAGCAAAATAATCATCGACATAAAAGAGATATACAAAAGTATCTAAAAACGAAATCAATAATTGTGAAAAAAAACCCTTTTTTTAGTTTTGCAATGAGGGATTAAGTTATGTTGTATCGAAAATAGATATAGCACTTTTTATGTTCAAGAGATATTTTATGACATGGCTTCCATAACTATAAAAATCGACTCATTTAAATTTCGGTTATACCCAAATCCCCAAACTAAATTAAAATAAATGTATTTCTTCAGTTTTAACTCCTTTTTCACCCCTTCTGAAATTGAAATCGGATCAGGTTTCCACGTGATTTCGGAAATCAATAATAATTCCAATTTCATAAAAACAGTCACATTATTGCGTATATTTCAATGAATATTTAAATTTCAGCTGACAAAGAGAACAAAATGAAAGCGGTTATGATCGCGTCTTGATGTTAAACGCATGCGTCTTTTGTAGGCAAATATATTAGAATTGATGTTATCTACGAGATAATGAGATGCAAAATAATTGTTGATGCACAAAAATGTCAGTCATGAATGTGTTGATGACAATAACAACTAAACAGGAAATACATCATCTAAGTTATTTCTTACGACATTAAAAGATAAACAATTATCGCTAAAATAGAGACAATCCTTCTAATAAATTGTTCTTCTGTCAGAAATGAAATGCAACTACAATAGAAAAGAAAGAATGATGAAGTTGATTTAAGACAACCACATGCTAATTCGCAAAAGAGATGAAACATCGGAAAACTTGAGAAACTGGATTATTCGAAGTATTTGAATATTTTGATTTTAGAATATTGTTTTTAATCTGCGGAATAAAAAGTCCAACCACATATATTTATTTTTTCTATATTTATGTTTTGTTTTTCTTATATTTTCTTTTCAATATGTTATTCTAATAGTAGTTTACCTTACATCTCAAGTTTATTACTATCTATTTCATGAAGTTATATTCTTACTAAACGACTTATACATTTTTACACGAATTCACACAGGTGGCCATCATCGAGCTTTCCGATTGTTGAAGAAATCCGTTACAATATTCATATAAGAAACGCAATCTGTACAATATTTAGGTTCAATGTAAATTTCTAAATATTAATCAAAGCTTACATGTCAAAATATGCATGTATTGTGCTGACTTCTGTCCATACAGATCTACCTTGAATTAGTAACAAAATAGTGCATATTCTGTGAGAGTAGCATTTATTTTCAGGACCAGCCTTGGATTATGAGGTACGATTTACGTGAAATGACCGGGTAAACAAGTGTCATGTATTGCAAACTGATAATTGTTTTTAAGCTTTATATTAAGCAAATTGTTTTTTTATGTTATTGTTAACATAGACTATAATTAAGGAGCATTGGTATAAGGACGTACTAACATATACACTTTAACTGGAGTTCTGGTTAAGAAAACATAGATTCCTTAGTTACTTGAATAACATATTCTTAACGTCGAGATAATCGTCTTATATGTATTGAAAAAGCATTCCAGGAAATGTATTAACACAGCATATTTAGTCTCCATTATCGCTCTCTTACTTCAAACTAAAAATGTTCCTATCGTAGGATTAAAAGTAAAATCTCTAGAAAGAGATGTAATCGAATTTAATAGTAACAAATGTGAACCGTGAAGTAAGACATAATCACATTACAATTGTATATGAAACATTTTTACTAAAATAAAATATATCGATGACGAATCGATATGTTTGCTTTGTTTTGTACCTTCCCTATTTTCTATAACAAAGTGATGCTTGCGTATATCGGATTAGTAAATTATACAAATTAACTTTAAAAATGTATGCCTTATATTTCTTTATTATATTTAATAAGTATATTATTATTAATTTTTATAGGAATATTGTAATAACTTTGACTCATTCTACATATTAAACAAAATAAACAATGTCGAGGCTCTATAAACTATAAAAATTACGACCTCTACTTTTAATTTCTCTCTATATGTAATTTTTATTTCTAATAAAATAATTTGGATTTGCAAATAAAATATTATTATTTCAAATATAATATAGTGATGCCCTATAACATAGTTATACTCACTTATATAGGTTTACATATATTTTAGAATTACCTCCCCGTAGAATTATACTTGGGACCATCTTCATTTAATCTCAAACTGCCCAAGCGATGTTGTTTGCTTTCAATCGAAAACTAATACTTTTATCTCTTTCAACCAAAGTTTTCTTACAGATTTAACTTGCAAACTGATTGAAGCCTACTTGATTACCTAAAAATACGTTATAACGAACTCTAAAGAAGGGAGGAGCCTCGTTTTTGAAACCGTTCGAATATTTATTTAAGTATTTTGAACTATTTCTTGCATTATCTGGACGATTAATTTTTCTCAAACGACTTTAGCCAATATAATTGTACAAAAAGTGCTTTAAGTGTTGTTCTTGGCTAAACTAATTATTTTTTCTGAAAGGTGTGTATGTATTTCTCTCTTACTCTCTCTCTCTCTTTTTCTGTATATGTATATATATATATATATATATATATATATAGAGAGAGAGAGAGAGAGAGAGAGAGAGAGGGGTAAAAGATGAGAATAAAGCTCGTAAAAATACAATATCTATTACGTCTACAGTTGCTCAAAACAATGTGTTTCAAATAAAAGAGATTTATTTTCCTCTTCTTAAGCTATGGTATTTCAAAGAATGAAATCTGATCATCACACGAATACAGATAGGTAAGTTGGTAGAGGAATTACCACCAGTAATTATTCGAAAAGATATAAATATAATTTAAAATAAATATTAATATAGAAAGTATAGAAAATGTCTAATGCAAAGATAATAAGTTGACAACATGTGAAAAAGTTCACTATCAAAGGCTTCGTGAAAAGTGTAGCAGCAGGTTCAATAGCGATAAATCCAGGACGAATTGGCGTCAAGAATTGGAAAATCCGTTGAATTTACGAGAAGTCAAACCAGTAAGGGCCTAATTAATCTGGTTGGAGAAGGTTGCAATGTAAAAGTTTAGGATGTAAGTTGTGTATTTAAAGCAATTTGAAAGACTCCCATAGACTTTCCAGATATAGTTTTTATTAATGCAAATCCAAAATGAGATAAGAAAAAGTAGTTTTCAATCCAAGCAAAGAGCCAGTAAAAATTAGCGTCTCTGGAGTAATCCAAAAGTTGACTAAGCCGTTATAGTAATTGAAATTGAAACAGGTTGTGTTTAAAAAAGTGTCAGGTAGATAAGAGAGTGGTGCGAAGGTGTTATACGAGTGATGTAAAAAAACGTTGCTTGTGGGTGGCGTCTGAATATAGGGCAGCTTCAGATGTAAAAATAGATTTTAAAACGGAAGGTGTGATTTATAATAAGTGATTGTAGGCCACATAGATTTTGTCAAAAGGAGAGAGAGAGTGAGAGTATGCGATTCATATTAATGAATTAATGTCGGGATTCGCAAAGGGTTAATGCTGGGTACAAGTCTTAGAAATATAAACTAAAAAACTAAAATATAAAAGTCTAATCGAAATAAGAATATAATTAAAGTGTAAGAAATTACAGCTACACATAGAAAGGAAAATAAAATAATTTTCGAATGTTTAAACGAATGAAAAGAATAAGGAAAGTACTATCTCAATAGGAAAAGGAGCTGTAAGAGAAACCGCCAGATCTAATTATTTAAATATATTACTAATGTTTACGGGGAGGTGGCTAGTCTTACCATACTTTGGAGATCAATATACAGGGGTCAGTGTAGGGGTGAGAGTAATTAGAATTAAGTGGGTGAAAATGAAAAATGTGGCATACACTTAAATACATTGAACTGAATAAGTGATAAGTGAGATGTGAAAAAAATATATTAGAAACTATAGCTATAAAAAGTTGACTGTTGGTTACAAATATTAAAACTGCAAAGTGCATGAATAAATATATATTTAAAGTTAGGTATATATATATATATATATATATATATATATATATATATATATATATATATATATCCATATATATACAGACTAAAATGCTAAAATTATCAACAGATCATTATAAATTTTGGAATATATTTTCTAAAAAAGATAAGCTCAGTATTTTTCTTGTAAATGTTAACATTTAGAGGTGCATATAGATGATGTTTTTTGTGAACCAACTTTCATGAGTGTCTGTATATATTTTCCTATAAACTCGATGAGTATCATGGTGAGATTATCGTTTCATTGACGGTACTATTTAGATGCTACGTTCACCCAAATTTGCTGAGACGTTTAAGAACTTTTTTATCTTCTACACTATAACGGATCAGTATCAATTTTTTAATATATATTCGAGAAAATATTGTAAGTAACATGGTCACATTATTTTGTTATAAATATCAACAATTTGCATTTTTTAATCGTTTTTATGATTATAGAATATTGAACATTTATTCTCGGCAACACGGTGAGTAACAAGTGTACATTACTTGTTTGTAAATTTTAGCATAGTCACACTAAAACTGGGCCTGACCTTTCCCTCTCCACAAACTTTTCAAAAAAGCTAGATAGAAATTAATTAAGAGAAAATAAATGTATCTTTATCCGAGTTAGAGTTATATTAAGTAATACATTTTATAAAAAGATAGATGCGCGCGCGTGAGCGTCAATCCTATACGTGTACTGGGTAAAATCCTGAACTATTTATTATGAATTATGGAATGTTTTTAAGCCACAGAGTAAGTAACGTGGACATTTTATTTATTGATGTATCTATTGTAAAACCTTCCATGTCGGAGGTGCCACCTAAATAGTACCATACTCTGCAAAGAGAGAAGAAATCATCAAAAATTAAAAATTACGCTATATGAATTTTTATACCCGTTCTCTCACGAGTATTTCTCTAGTTTATATATATATATATATATATATATATATATATATATATATATATATATATACCGTGAATAGACGATGCTCGATATATATAGATAGAGCAAAAGTATAAGTACATAAGTGATTAGTATGAAAAATTGATTAAATGTATTATTCACTAAATCATAAATTATTCAAAGAAATGTAATATAAAAGAACAGTTTTATTTTTACTTAATCCACGGGTTTTCAAAAATATGCTCTGATG
>OY744516.1:48209767-48252267 GCA_963556195.1 Sepiola atlantica
TGACTATTTATTTCCGGAATTCGATTCGAATATTTCAAATTCTTATTAATATCTTTTAACTTTTTCGAAATGAATCTAGTTGATATATTTATACATATTTTAGCCACAATGGAGATGTGTCATACGGCGTAACGGCGAAACGGCTGTCTTTAGATTACACAATTTAGACGGTGTCAAACTCTCTGGCAAGAAAGATCAGCGACTCCCATTAACCGTCAATAAAATCTCAAAGTAGAATTGTACAAAGAGACTAGACGAAATCAAATATTAAATGCAGGTACATATATAAAGCTTCTATGATCGGTACTTTTCCAGAAATAAAATCATTTTCCTACTCTCCCATGTTCTGGAGAGTAGTTTTGTTTAGTAATACGAATATTATGTTTAAAAAATATTAACTAAATTATTACATAGTACATGCTTTGTTATATGAAAATAAATATTATATATATATATATATATATATATATATATATATATATATATATATATATATATATATATATCATAAATAAATATAATATATGTATATATATATACCATAAATAAAAATAATATATATATCATAAATAAATATAATATATATATATTATTAATAAATATAATATAAATATATATATATCATGAATAATATAATATATATATGATAAATAAATATAATATAAATATATATATATATATGTCATAAATAAATATAATATATATATATATTGTAAATAAATATAAAATATATATATATTGTAAATAAATATGATATATATATATTATAAATAAATATTACATATATATATTATAAATACATAAGATATATATATTATAAATAAATATAATATGATATATATATATAAAATAAATATAACATAATATATATATATATATTATAAATAAATATAATATAATCTAATATATATATATATATATATTATAAATAAATATAATATAATATATATATATAATAAATTAATATAATATATATATCATAAATAAATATAATATAATGTATATATATATATCATGAATAAATATAACATAATATATATATTATAAATAAATATAATATAATATAATATAATATATATGTATATATATATTATAAATAAATATAATATAATATATATATAATAAATAAATATAATATATATATATTAAAAATAAATATAATATAATATATATATATATCATAAATAAATATAATATATATATATTTTATAAATATATATATATATATGTAATATATATAGATTTATTAATAATATATATATATATATATATTATATTTATATATATATATATATATATTATTAATAAATCTATATATATTACATATATATATATATATATTATAAATAAATATATATATATATTATAAATATATATATATTATAAATATATATATATAATAAATAAATATAACATATATAATAAATAAATATAATATATATATATATGTATATATATATATATTATAAATAAATATTAAATATTTATATATATATATACATATTATAAATGAGTATAATATATATATATATATATATATATTATAAATAAATATGGTATAATATATATATATATATATTATAAATAAATATGGTGTAATATATATATATATATATATCTATTATAAATAAATATGATATAATATATATATATATATATTATAAATAAATATATTATAAATAAATATTATAATATATATATATATATATATATATTATAAATTTATAGTATATAATATATATATATATATAATATATTTATATATATATATATATATATATATATATATATATATATATATATATATATATTCTTCAACGGACATTTGCTCAGAACTTTCCATCGCCGGGAACATCAGAAAGCTCTTCACACTACGTTCCTATCGTCTTTGTCGGCTTTGCTTTTTGATTATTTACTCATTACTTTCAATGGATCATTACCGAAGAGACCTAGCGTGTTCAACGTATATATATAGTAAGTTGTGAAAATATATACATGGCATTCACGCTATACAGAAGCTTCCTAATGTTAAATGAAAATTCTTACGAGCCATATTTAAAAGACAACACTAATCCAATAGACGTAAAACGAAACTCTAATCACCCCCATAAATCATAAAACAGATGCCTAATTCTATTAAACGTATGCTTATCTATAACTTTAGCAACAAAAATGTATTTTACAACTTAAGAATCATTTACAATACAGCTCTAAAAATAGTGGGATGAAATGATATAAATATATATATATATATATATATTTTAAATATATATATATATATATATATATGTAAATATATGTATATTTAAATATATATATATATATTTTTTAAATATATGTATTTATATATATATATATATATATATGTATATGTAAATATATGTATATGTAAATATATATATATATATATATATATATATATATATATTTATTTAAATATATATTGGTGATTACAGCGTTCGTTGTTTCTTTGCGTACTACTATTTAGAATAGGTCACTTCCTAAGTGATTAAGATATTTTATACTTACATAAAAGTAATATATCGGCACGTGTTTCTGGCTCACAGCCGTCATCAGCATGGCTAACTTAGACATGGTTGGAACATTCGATATTGATGTCTATAGTCCAGCGTTTTTCATCGGACCAAGACGCCCTGAATAGAAATATTTACAATTTTTATCACCTAAATATTTAATGTATTTTTTATGTAATTATTTTTTATTAGTAATTGCAGCGTTCGTTGTTTTTTGTTTTTTTGCTTACTATTATTTAGAATGGCTCACTTCCTAAGATATTAAGATGCAAAAAATATCATTATTAGTCGCCTTTAACATTATAAGACGTATTTTTCGTTAATATATATATATATATATATATATATATATATATATATATATATATATATATATATATATATATATATATACATCTTATCAGTTTGGCGAAATTATCTAGATCGCCTTCAACAAACCTCGTCGGACATAAACATCGACCGTCTACACATATCAAGATTATTAGAGGTGCGCTCATCCGAGGTAGAAGAATTTCGGTTGGTTTTTGAATAGAGATATCAGTCTCTTAGATCCAGTGAGACTTAATGACCAATTGTACATTTAAGAATCTGACTCTCATTGACATATCTTTCTAGACACTTTCAACTGATATCTACTTCATGCTTATAAATTAAAATGACTACTTAAGCACGAACATAACCAATGGAAGTACTTAATCTTTAAACGTAGACTTTATTCACAACATATACCGTAACCATGAATAAGGATAGTTAAGCAAAACTAGTAGCGCTTGCAATAAGGCCTTTGAAAGGTCTGGCATGAAAGTATTCTAAGGAAAATTAATTCGTTCGGTAATAGTTAATGAATATTTTATATAAGCAGATCCTTTTTACCTAAAAAAAGATCCAGGCTTTTCTCCATGGGCGTACATCCAGCAAACATTACATTAATAAATGTGTACCCCAGCGGTTGATACTAAGACGTTCATCATTCCTGATATTCATAAATGACCTTCTTGATGCAATCGAGTCCGAGATGGGTAAATTTGCTTATAACAATATGCTCTATTCTCGGCATGCAGGCAAATCTAACAAACGCATATCCAAGACAATGCTCAAATCCTCAAAAAATTATCTCTAGTCTATAGTAGAATTAGTCCAAAATAGATTCTCACATTAAATGACACAACAACAAAGTACCTTCCCTTTATCAATTATGAGAAGCCTTTCAAACCCCGATTTCCATGGCTGATTGCACTCTTCCCACAAATCGAACTTTCAAACTCTTCGGCCTAAAATCCACAAGGAACATAAAATGAAAAACAACATAGAATATACAGTCACGTCTGCTGTACTAAAAGTAGGCTCTATCTATCAGGTTAGAAACTTCTAACATCTGCTAGTATCCTATATATCTACAACATCACTATTCGCTCATGCATGGAGGATTTTGCCACATCTCGACTGGCCACTGACCACTATACGTTACATCTAAGACAGATATGAATTCGTTGAGAAGGGCATTTCCAAAGCGGCCGTCTCAATCAAATTACATTTACACGGCAGATTTGATAGTCTCCTCAAAGTTAAGTTTTTCCTGCTTCGCCATCTTGAATGTATTTGTCATTTTACTAATTTCAAACAATGCTAGTATTTACCCTGTTAAACCAATGCTTTTTCTTTTTCTTTTTTTACATTTTTTTATTTCTCTTTTCTTTTTCTTATTTATGTATCTTTATCTTTTACTTATTTAATTTTTATTTTTAGTCAATTCTTTTTTATTCTTTACCCTTTTCACTAACTTTGGTATCCAACTATCCCTTAGCGATTAATCTATAAATAACTCGTGGCTCATAATAGGCTGCAAATCTTCGATGTCCTCCCCCCGTTTTTGTTAAATACTCCCTCGACCGTTCCTTAGTACCCGATATGAATTCGTTGAGAAGGGCATTTCCAAAGCGGGCGTCTCAATCAAATTCCATTCACACGGCACATTTGATAATCTCCTAAAAGTAAAGTTTATCCTGCTTCGCCATCTTGAATTATTTGGCATTTTACTAATTTCAAACAATGCTACCAAACCGGTCAGTATTTTACCCTGTTAAACTTATTTATTTATTTATGTATTTATTTATTTTGCATATTCAGTTCCCACTATATTTTTTGAAATCTCATTCTTGCCTTTCTTATTTCCCTTATGTACACTTACTTGCGAGAGGGAAACCTATCTTCAACTTTTAATACTCTTGTTAGTATACAATGTACTTATTCTATCTACACATATATATATATATATATATATATATATATATATATATATATATATATATATATATATCACACGCAATATTGGATTTTTTTAAACCTGCGGGGGATAGGAAATACCCGACTAGTAAACGGGCGCAGGATATTTTCACCCTTCTCGGAGTGTTGGGCCCGTAAGACCCGTAAGACCTTGTAAGGCTATCCATCTAAGAGAAGGAAATCTCTGACAAAAAAACCTTGCTACCAGCTACTTACGCCGTGGCAGTAAACCGTTGGGGAGGGAGGCCTCCTTAGTCCTCATCGACAACCTTCCTAGAGTTGGAATCTCGAACAAATATCCGGTTTGCAAACCTACAATTGCTTAAGGAGTAGATAGGTTCTGCCTATCGCCGGTCCTTGCACTCCTTACTTGTCTATAAGTCAGGCGTAGAGGTAACAGCGCTGGGACGCTTGAAAACACCCAGTGCCTATCCTTGTTTCCTAACTAGGTCAATGAACGCCGTTTTCTTTCTCTCTATTTGGGAACTTGGGGAAAATGTTTTCGACACTAAGTCTTACATTGCCAATCTGGTTCTCTCTTGTTCTGACAGGTTGAGGCTACAGGTTAGACAGCTTATCTGGCTGCTGTTTCCGACTGATAGGAAGACGCCCGAACTCTTGGGTAGCGTCAAGAACGGTTGCTCCATCATCAGTTACATAATACCGTGGGTAGTTGTATGTGCCATGTCGCGCATGGAAAGGGACCCTTCAATTATCTCCGGTGGGCTTTCCCGAGGTCACAACCCCCATGGACCAGGTCGAGACTAATGGATTTCTTGTGTGAGCTTATTGGCACCAAACAAGTATCCACCTTGGCCAACCCACTCTATAATCAAAACAAACATGTCATTACAAAAAAATAAAAGCAAACCTAAACCAGACACCCAACAAAAAACACTTTTGCCTCCGCTCTTCAGGCTCGCATTCACAAATATCCGGGGACTTAGAACCAATATCAACAACGTAGAATCCTTTCTCCTGACAAACTCCCCGGATATCCTAGCTCTAAGTGAAACTAGCCTCCAATCCTCAATCTCCTCTCACCACTTTGACATGACTGACTACCTCCCACTCTACCGTAAATACTCTGACAAACATATGCATGGACTAGGAGTTTTTGTTCGGAACACCCTCCCCCTGACTAGAGAACATGGGCTAGAATCAGATGACTATGACTACATGTGCTTTAGATTGACTTTACATCACAGCGTCAGTTACTTATATTTCTTATACCGCTCCCCGGCGACCCAAGACTGTACTCTGCTAAACTCTGTCTCTGTAATAGCATAGACAGAGCACACTTAACTGACTTGAATGCCCAGATACATGTATTTGGGGATTTTAATGCAAACCAACGTGACTGGTTGGGATTCTCCAGCCTTACTGACGCAGCCGGCCACTACGTATAATTTCTCCTTAGCTCACTCCCTATCTCAGACTGTCGATATTCCGACCCGCATCCCCGATCGAGTAGACCAGCAAGCCTCACTTCTAGACCTTTTTTGACCTCAATGCCCGAGGCTTGTGTGACGAAAGCCCATAGCCCACTCGGGAATGCTGATCACATTGTTCTAACTATACATATTACCTTTAGAAGTCGTCCAAAAGCTGATGAAACGTTGCTCAAAACAACAGGATACTACGAGCGGGCTGATTTTGAGTCAATCAGAGATCACATCAGTGACGCCCCATGGAGGGAAACCTTCTCACTCCCTGCCAACCAGTGTGCAAACGAATTAACTGAATGAGTCAAAGAAGGCATTGAAGCCTATGTCCCCATGCGAAAAATCTACAATAGTGTAGTGAATAATGGTCAATTAACGATTCCCCCACTATCAAACCACAATGATGTCGCTTGCACGGCCACTGATAAGGCTGAACTACGTGCCCATCGCTTCGCTTCTACCTCTACTTTGGACTCAGATAACCACCCCCTCCCCAGTTTCCTTTTGCGGACCGCAGCAACACTTAGTAACCTGGTCATCACCCCATCCCAGGTCAGAGACATAAAAAACCTTGACACCTCCAAAGCTTGTGGGCCTGATCCTATACCAGTAATAGTAATAAAGAAATGCTCTGCTGAACTGGCCCCTGTCCTCTCCAAACTCTACAATAAGTGTCTAGCTGAATCTTGCTTCCTTGATAACTGGAAAATTGCCTCTGTGGTACCAGTCTACAAGAACTCTGGGGATAAAACCGATCCTCAGAACTATCGCCCAATCAGTCTGCTGCTGATCTTTGCTAAAATCTTTTAATCCCTAATCAATCTAGCGATAGTACGGCACTTAGTTAATGCTAAATTTTTTTCTCACCGTCAGTATGTATTTAGACAAGCACGATCTACTGCAGACATCCTTACGGTCATCTCTGAGCGCATGTATTATGCATTCGACGGGACAGGAGAATCTAGAGCAGTAGCGCTAGATATATCCAAGACCTTTGACAAGGTTTGGCATAAAGGGCTTCTCCTGAAAATACGCTCATACGGTATTACTGTGCAATTACTTAATATAATTAGATCTTTCCTAGACAAAAGAAAAATCCAGGTTGTGGTCGATGGCCGCTCATCTATGCAACATGACATAAATGCTGGTGTGCCCCAGGGATCTATCCTTGGACCCTTGTTGTTCCTGATCTATATTAACGATCTCCATGATGGCATAGAGTCTGAGATTGGTTTATTTGCTGATGACACCACACTTTACTCTCGCCATGTTGGTAAAACCGACGCAATCATATCCGAGGCAATGGCTGAATCTTTAGAAAATGACCTCCAGGCTGTAGTGGATGAGGGCCATAAATGGTTGGTAACTTTTAATGCCGCAAAGACAAAGCTCCTTTCCTTCAATAATTACAAGGAACCTTTGAACCCACCGATTGTCATGGCAAATAACACCCTACCTGAGAGTTCATCATTCAAACTCCTCGGCTTAACCTTCACAGGTAACATGAATTGAAACAAATACATTGAAGACATTGCCAAAGCTGCTGCAAAGAAGGTTGGCTCCCTCTACCGTGCTAGTAAACTCCTCACACCTGGAATTATCCTGTATCTCTACAAAGCCACCATCCGCCCATGCATGAAGTATTGTTGTCACATTTGGGCTGGCGCATCATCTACTAGTCTCTCCCTCCTTGACAAGGTCCAAAAAAGAATCGCCAACCAAATAGGTCTATCACTGTCAACCAAGCTCCAGCCTCTGTCCCATCGCCGCAATGTGGCATTCGTGTGCTTGTTTTACAAATACTTCAATGGATTATGCTCCAATGAATTGGCTACTCTGCCCCCCCCCTCGACGAAAATTCACAAGACTAACTCGACAATCAACTAAATCTCATTCATTCACTGTGGAGGTCCCCAGATGTCGGAGAGCCTTCTACTCAAATAGCTTCTGTCATCGTACTGCTGGCCTCTGGAACTCCCTTCCTGCTTCCTGTTTCCCCGACAGTACAGACATGCAGAAGTTTAAAACTAATGTAAACAGACATCTCGCTGCGCAGATCCCAGTCACGGTTGACCTCCCCCTATCTTCTCCCCTTTTCTTTTTTCTCAGTAGCCCCTTACGTCTACAGTGGTGGCCTGCCTTGTTCGGGGTGAACTATGTAAAAAAAGGGTAGAATGAAGAGTCCATAACCTAATAAATACCGTACTGTCTACCAAGCCTCATCCATGTTGCAGCGCTGCAATTTGCATCACTGTACTTGTTTTTCTTTCACAAAATGAGCTTCGCCGAAAGTACTGTACTTGTACCCTATCAACTAAAATACCCCTAGCCAGTCCGATTAACAGCAAAATCCTATCTTTTTTTTTTACTGTAGTGATCCCGAGATGCGGGAACTTTTCTACTTTATAGCTTGATTCGTCATACCGTTTGCTGGTAGAATTACATCCCTGCACGCTGTTTCTCCGATGTACCAACTTGCAGAAAGTGAAATGTGATGTGAACAAACATATTTTGGACAACTACCCACCTAGTGTACGCCTATATATATGATCCCTAATCACAGTAGCATATTGCATCTCAGTGAATAACATTATTTTAAGAGTAGAAAGGCAAGAATTTATGATATCCAACCGATAAGCGTACATAAGTAGTAGACATAAGCTCTAATCTATCATATACAATACATAATATTAGACTATCTTTCTATAGCATGAGAGGGATATACCAAATATGGAATTTGTGGTATAGACCCAATAATAATAATAATAATAATAATAATAATAATAATAATAATAATAATAATAATAATAATAATAATAATAATAATAAATGCCCAATGGTTGAAAAACATGAAAGATGAACTGCAGGAAATCGAAGAAGGAACCGAAACAGAAATCAACAAAGAAACGATCAAGAAAACCCTAAAAAAATGGCAAACTGGAGAGCACCAGGTCACGATGGAATACATGCATACTGGTTTAAAAAATTCACGACCCTGCATGAAAGACTAGCGCAGAAACTGAGCGGATGTATCCGCAAAACATACGTACCAGAATGGATGACGGAAGGAAGAACAACACTAATACAAAAAGACCCCAAAAAGGGAACGACCCCCAGCAACTACAGACCGATAACATGTCTACCAATAATGTGGAAAATTCTCACAGCACAACTGAGAGAACAAATCTACCAATCCCTGGACAATCGTGGACTGCTCCCCGAGGAACAAAAAGGATGCCGGAAAGGACAAAGAGGGGCACATGATCTACTATACATTGATCAAAAGACCCTGAAGGAGGTGAAAAGCAGACAAAAGAACATAACCATGGCATGGATTGACTACAAGAAAGCCTACGACAGAATCCCCCAAACATGGATAATTGAATGCTTAAAGTTATACAAGATACCAGACAGGATTATTAATCTCATCCAGAAAGCGATGGAAACATGGAGACTAAAACTGACAGCCGGAGGACAATACCTGTCTGAGATAAAAATACAGAGAGGCATTTTTCAAGGAGACTCTCTATCACCACTACTGTTTATAATAGCCATGATGCCACTCAACTACATACTCAGAAAGTGTGATGCCGGATACAGGTTTACGGATACAGAACAAAGAATAAACCACCTTATGTACATGGATGACCTTAAACTGTTTGCAAAAAACAAAAAAGAACTGGAAAAGCTGATAAACACAACCAGGATATTCAGCCAGGATATCCAAATGGAGTTTGGAATAGAAAAATGTGCACTGCTAGAGATCAAAAAAGGAACACTGGAGACGACAGAAAGTATAGAACTCCCCAACCAAGAGGAGATGAGGGCGCTAGCAGAACAAGAAATCTACAAATACCTGGGAGTTCTGGAAGCAGACACAATCAAATATACAGAAATGAAAGAGAAGATTGGAAAAGAATATCTACGAAGAACAAGGAAACTCTTAGAAACTAAACTAGATAGCAGAAACCTAGTAAAACGGAAAAAACACATGGGCTGTATCACTAATAAGATACTCTGGACCATTGATAGGCTGAACCAAAGAAGAACTCAGGCACCTTGACCAAAGAACTAGAAAACTAATAACTATGCACAATGCATTGCACCCAAAAGACGACACGGACAGACTCTACGTGAAAAGAAATGAAGGAGGTAGAAGACTGGTAAGTATAGAAGACTGTGTGGAAGACACCAAAAAAGAGATGGAGAAATATGTAACCCAGAACACGGAAAGACTGATCACCACAGCAAGAGACACCAGCCCAACAAACAACCCCGGAAGTACTGAACCCAGAAACAAAAAGACAAGAAAGGAAAAGTGGGAAGAAAAACAACTACATGGACGCTTTATAAGACTCACAAGCGATGAAGCCAATGAAAACAGCTGGGCATGGCTAAGAAAAGGACACCTGAACAGAGAAACGGAATCTCTGCTGACGGCCGCACAGAACAATGCGATTAGGACAAACTTTATTAAAGCAAAGATAGATAAAACCCAGGAAAACAGCAAATGCCGACTGTGTGGACAAAGAGACGAAACGATAAATCATATAATAAGTGAATGCAGCAAGCTAGCACAAAGGGAATACAAGAACCGACATGACAGCATGGGGAAAGAAGTACACCGGGAAATGTGCAAACAACTGAATTTCGAATATGCAATAAAACGGTACAAACACAAACCAGAAACTGTACTAGAAAACGAAAAACACAAAATCATATGGGATATGAATGTACAAACAGACAAACCCATAACAGCAAGGAGACCGGATATGATAATAATCAACAAGAAAGAAAAATCCTGCAAAATCGTGGACGTTGCCCTTCCAGCAAACCACAGAGTGAAGATCAAAGAGACGGAAAAGAGAAGCAAATATACTGAACTTGCCAGAGAATTGAAAGGAATATGGAACATGAAGAAAGTCAGTATAACACCAATAATCATAGGAGCACTAGGAACAGTCCCCAAAAACATGGAGAAAAGACTAGGAGAAATAGGAATCAAAGGGATAACTGAGACCATACAGAGGACAGTAATGATCAAAACAGCTACAATCCTGAGAAATGTCCTCGAATGCGGAAACCAACCCACATAAGCAACGAATGGAGAACAAACACATGGAAGCACAAAACAACAGAACCAGGGAAAATACAACCGCACGAGAGAGGCGCAAGCATAGGCTGACGCCACAAAAATTATGGACAGAGGGTCGAGGAGGGAAAGCGCAAACCAGACCTCCACTGGAAGAGCGCGGACAGCTCTGGGACATCGGGAAGGCTTGTTGCCACTCTGGCTCCAGAGGGGACCGATGGCCCTTATCAGCGGGAAATCGTTGGGAGGTGGCTGTTGCGATTACCGGAAGGTCATCAGCGGTGATGAACGAAAAGAGGTGGAGCATACTGGAGGCCTGAGGAGACTTGTTGTCACTCGGACTCCAGGGAATACTACAGGTTGTCGGCAGTGGGTGACCACTGACGATGACCAGTGTGATAACTCCTAGTGAGTAAATAATAATTATCAGCATGGGAGCCCCCCCAAAAATGTTAATAAATTTAAAAATTAAAAAAAATTGTTAAAAAAAAAAATTGTTATAAAAAAAATTGTACCAACCTAGGCTGACACCACACAAATATGTGCATAGGGTAAAGGAGGATAAGCAGACCGAGGAGGGACAGCACAAACCAGATCTCCACTGGAAGTGTAGAGACCGCTGGGACCTTGGGGAGGCTTATTGCCACCCACATACCAAAGAAGACCAATAGTCCTTACCAGCGAGAAATCAATGGTAAACGGCTGTTGTGATACTGCAAGTTTACTTGCGGTGGCTATCGAAAAGAGGTGGAGAATACTGGAAATTTTAGGAGACTTGTTGTCACTCAGACTCGAGGGAATACCAACGGTTGTCGGTGAGCAATCACTGATGATCTGTGATATAACTCCTAGTGAGTAAATAATAATATAGACAAGAAAACTTATAATGTTCTCGGTATTCGATCTAGGATCTAAGTGTAGTAAGAGAAATTCTTCAAGATTTTGGTAGTCTTTGTTTCATTTTTTTATTTTTATTAATTTAGTATTCTTTTGTTTTTACTTTTGTGTTCAATATTTTTTTTCATATTTCATTTCAATATTCATGATTATTTTTTTGTCCCAATATATTTCCGCACGATTTGATACAAACTCTGTGTTTACTCTGAGATCGTGAGAAGCATGTAAATATGTACAAACCATAGAAATTGATATAACGGTATATACATGCATATATGCTTATACCTACAGATATCATCTGTTAGTGGCACATTAAATGCCATTAAATAGTATTGGGGTTTAATTCTCTAAACATATAGTAAGAGCATAAATGCATTCGATATAATAGTCATTGTTTTCCTTAAGGTTTATGTGTCTGCTATTACTCCTATCTTTAACAGAAAGATAACCCCTTGCCATCTTACCAAATGCAAGTCGGCCTATCCCATATATTCAATAGACACTTTAAATCAAATTATTGGTTATTAACATACATTAAATAAAATTAAAATAACTATTATAATCACCACATACGTCATGTTTGTCTACGTCAGAGGCGGGCAACATTTTCAGAGTGAGGGCCAGATGAGACTTTTGGAAGGAGATCGCGGGCCGGAGTGAAAAACGAAATCTCAGAATTACTATATTTTGTTTACATGAATAAATTGTACAAAAATTGCATTGAACACTCTACAAATCTGATATTTTTTCTCAAGAGACTTTTGTATTTGATGGTATAAAAATCGCGCCGACGAAGAGCCATTTTGGAACCATAAAAAATAATGACGGGGAAGGAGCAAGTTGATCCAGCATTCGTTTTGACACACCTCACATAAGTTCTCTGTTTTATGCCCTTTCCTCGTCTCTCGTTTTCTCTTTGCCTCTCTCTTTCTCTTTTTCTATTTTTATCTCAGGCCAAGGATTTGAAATTAATAGTTAAAGAAAAAATGAAATATACATGCCTCATCGCTCGCTGATATTTATACATTTTTTATCCCACTGTAAATCTTAATTGAAACCTACTTTTACGTCTATGTCACAAAATGATATGAGTTTTACTGGGAGGTCCGCGGGCCGGATTGCAATAATATAGCATAACAGGGTGGTGGTCCGAACGCTAAGCCTTCGCGGGCCGGATGTGGCCCGCGGGCCGGAGGTTGCCCGCCTTTGGTCTATGTAATTAAGGTTAACCAATGTTGGGTGTGTTATAACAGGTAGGGAAGGAGGTGAGAAGAATACTTGTAGACGTTAGATAGATTTCTTAATTGTGCCATAAAGTTCCACTCCATCTAATTGACTGAAATTCTAATCTATCCCCAAATGTAACTGTGACACACCTCCAAATGCAATCACCTCCACTCATCTCAATGTGTGTAGCATGCAAGTATTCACGTCTGGCGAGACTTGTTGGAGGCGAAACAAATTACCACGTCAGATTGACATGGTGTTTTGAGGTTTTTCAATTCTAATGAATGAATTGTATTTTCTAATATTTCCTTCAAAGGATACTGAACAGCAGTTTTTTTTTCTGGAAATGAACTAATCATCGCTTATGCAGGCGGTACAGTTGGTGTGTTGTTCTCAATTGAATGCTAGATATAGGGAACAGTAGAATATGGAAAGTTCTACCTTTTTCTTGAACTATGAAACATCTTATTCTGACTAACCCACGGATGGCCTTACTGCACCTACATGACACCGGCGTTTGACAACATGGTACATCAACTCTATCCGAATTTAGTCATTTTTCGAAAATATTGGACGACATTGCGTTTCCGTCGCTGGAAAAATACCCTAGTAGCATCACAGTTTGGGGAAACTTGATTTGCATGACGCGCGCAACTTCGTACTGTCTGTAGGCTATCGACTTGCTTTCCCAGTTGCACAAGTTCTCCTAATCGATAATCTAAATACATTTAATAAATCTGTGAAGTGGTGTCATCTTGTTTTTTAGAACTTGCATCAGTTACTTGTGTATTCGTTTCTGTTAACTCGAAAGTCCGTAATGTGTACTTTAGTTCAATTTACGTAGGGAGTAGTACAATCAGGGCATTGAAAGTTCCAACTGAGAATCCAAAATATCAAAAACAGCAACAATAAAAATATACTAAAATATTCGTACAGCTAGTGAACACCAACTACAATGCACATTCCCCCCCCCTATGACGATGATTCTAATTTGAATCGAAAGTTTGAAAGATGAATGAATATGTTTTCCGAGTGTATATTGTCGATAATACATTCTCTCTCTCTTTCTCTCTCTCTTATTTATATATATATATATATATATATATTTATATATATATATATATATTTATATATATATATTTATATATATATATTTATATATATATATTCATATATATATATTTATATATATATATATTATATATATATATATATATATATATATATATGAAAGACAGAAAAGAAAAACAATTAAACGAAAAAAAAGAAAAACGGAAGATTTGACTGTTTTCATTCGAATCAACGAATGCCTTCAGAAAAAGTGATGATTTGAAATTTATTGAGAAGTAAAAAAAACCATAGGTAAAAAAGACGCGAAACGGGGCGTTTTAGCACGTGGTTACTATGTGAAAATATGCAGCGCGTGATAAAAGTACGTTCATTGGAAAAAGAAAAAAAACAAAAAACAAAAAACGAAAATATATCAAAGAAATAGGGGAAACATGGATGAATTGAAATTTTTAAAATATGTAGTTATGAACGGAGTTGAAGTTTATAATGCAGGTACGTGGTATATTACACGGTTAAAATTAAACTTTTTCCAACTGTTTTATAAAGAGTAATATTATAACCTTAAGTGTACAATAGATGGTGATTAAAGACGGATTACAGCGCTTCTCATGCACTTGCGACGTGGAATATGGTACTCAGTCTTAGGGAGGTTGCAGTTTGCAATGTCGAAATTATGGGTAAAAATATCCCCAGGCATGACTATTGCGTTAGTAGGATTGTTGTATTTTAGGTATTTTTCTATATCTAAAAAAAAATTAAAATCAAGATATAATGATATTAAACCTTATGTTAGGTACCCGTAATCCAATTTTGTTTAATATCGATTATATTTTATTAACTCTAGATATTGTCTTAAATTAATGACGTAAGCTTTGGAGGAATTTGAATGTATGTAATCTTGCTTAATTTGTTTATACTGATGATACACTTATTCAATGGAAATCTGTAATATTTGTCTTTTTAAATGGGAGGTTGTTTACTTAAAAAAACATTTCAAATATACCAAAGAACCTGACATTTGCAGCATATTTTGCAATTGAAGTCTCATAGCTCTGGTATGAATTTCAAGGTAACAGAATTAACACGAAAAGTCTCCAACACTCTTTTTACCCCGTTCGTATAAAAAAGCTCAAACTAAATATAGCCCAGATTAAAAGCTTAGCAGCTGTGTTCGAAAATGTATATATCTCTGTCACTTAGTTTACGAGTTCTTCTTGTAAATTACAATATAAAAACATATAAATGTACTTGATTGTATATATATATATATATATATATATATATATATATATATATATATATATATATATACTAGTTGACCCGTGTCCTTGCGTTTCCGGGGAAATTAAATAAACTCAAGAAATTTCGTACCCAACATTGAAGTATCCGGCGCGAACACAGACCCCAGAATATTTTGTGATTTTGGGTCGATGTTACCTATTATTAGTAATAGTATTTTCAAAATATCATGGTTGTTTAGCAGCCGAAACCAGTAAATACATATCTAGTTTATGTGACTCTGAAGCTTGACTTTCAGTTTCTCTGAAGCATGCAGGCGAACGCTTTTTTAAACTGCTTATCTACTTCTCTTTTAAGGACCAACTGCTTTAATTATGTTTCGAAGGCATTATTCACGCTTTTTACCATCGGAAAGAATCAGACAATGATATGAACGGGTGTTCTACCTATGTTTTATTAGTTCGATTATGAAGTCGTTTAAAAGAGAACAAAATGTATACCACGTAAGTAAATAAAATTCAAAGATAAGATTGACATGTACAGTATTGTGTCATTATTTAGATCATTATCTCCGATGAGACCTTTTATTGTTTTAGAAATGTGTAAAAGGAGAGAATAATAAGGAACGGAAGAGGTACGATGCCTATATATGTACGAAGAAAACAACGTATTCTTACCCTTATAATAGTTCCGTAGTTTCATTTATGGTGTGTTAGTGAAATGCTGAAACAGATTTGCGCGTGAACTCTTCCGTGTACGGATCTATAGTGGGAACTTAAACAGGAGAACACACACTTTGATCTATTAAATTTGTAGCACATGTTTAATCAGATCTACATTAAACCTCGCTAACACTAATGTTAAACAAATATACATAACACTACGCAAATAACGCATCCAAACGAAAGTGAGACGTGACTTCACATTTCTGAAACAGGTGACAGCATAAGCTGAAGAGAGCCGGGTGGCTAAGTCCTTCTGAGCTCGAAACCAACGGTACTAATGTTGTACTAATTTTTCTGTACCAAAAAATAAATAAATATTACGCTCTTAATATATGTATGAAACCCCCTAAAAAATCTAAAATGTGTAAGCTTTTTCAGTGCATAAAAACAAAAGTTCCTCCTCCATCTGTAGCATGGAGTGGGGCCTAAGAAGTCAGTGGAGCATAATAGGTCAACTAACAGCTTTCTTTTATTTTCTTCCAATTCAAAGTTCTGCTTATGACTTTCTTCGTGGAGTTATCATCTTTCGAAAGTGCTACTGGTTGACGTGCTGAAAATTTTATGATAACGTTCGTTCATCTCCTACTTCTGAAGAAAAAACGTTGACTTATAAACACTAACAAAAATTAAAATAAGAACATTACTTACATAGTTATTAAAAATCAACCCCCAAAAGTAGGGAATAATGTGTCACCGCAGATTTTCATTTGTTGATACACTGATTCCGCCCCCTGTTGTTAGCAAGAATAGTCAGTAATTTTTAATAGATTTGTACTAATGAGCGTGTGTTTATGATATGTGCGTGTATATGAAGATAATATAGAATGATAAAATAGATTGTCTAAATTAAAATACATGTGTTTATGACATTTGTGTAGAAGTTGTGTTATTGACACGTTTGTGCTTTTCGATATTTCCCCGAGTTATTATTCAATGTGATGTTCTGTATGTTCTCTTGTTAAGTCTTGTTATAGTAGTAATAGCTATGAATATATAAATCTTCACATACCTATTGTGTTTATGTTGCATGTTGTAACTGATTATCATATTTTGCTTTGAGAAAATGCGTTTTTTTTAATTCAAGCAACACAATGGTGACTCAGTATGCCCAACCACCAAAATAATTTAATCAATTTTAATACTGTTAACAAAAGCCAATTATATTTTTTGCACAATATAGGAATATTTTTGATAACAATCTAAAAATAAACTCAGTATACATGTGGTTCACATTTAGTAAAAAAAATACTTGTTTGTATAAGTATTTATATAAATTGTTCCCTTTTCTTTCGAAATACTAAAACGTCGACCTATTATGCCCCCAACCCTATTTATTTACATGTTTGAAACAATTTTAATAGCAGAAAACAGCTGAAATGTAGAAGTAAAAAAAATATCCCTCAATATTTTCGACAGTCTCAGTATTATGGTAGAGTAGTACACTTATTAGTGTCCGCGCTTTAAGCTTTTCGCCCCCGATACAAATGGGTGTGGTAGGAATAATTTGTTAAACGTGTGGAATACGTGCCAGATATTTTTTTTCTAAAAGGCGATATGGCATGCCGAGCATATTGGTATTTACGTTACTTATGTTTGCGTTTACTCCAAATAGTTGCAGACTCAGTCATAAGTTTAAATTAGTAGATATATTACTGTAAAATATACAATACATTTCATGTTTGTTTTGGTAGATTACTGTTGTAAATACGTTATTGCGATGTTTATTAGTAAAAAGAAGTCGTTAACAGTTCGTCACGGTTTTTATGGTTTGTTTTATCAATTACGGCCAGGAAAAAAAACATTGAGATGCGGTATCAGTATGTTTTTTTACTTTAAAAATCTGTCGTTAAAAGTTAAAACATTTAAATACCATATGTTGTTTATTAATTTAAAAAAAGGGCAGTCGTTAAAAATTAAATCACGTATATACGGTCTGGGGGATTTATTAATAGGATTAATTAAAAGTTTAACTATGTAAATACGGTATGGAAGTGTGTATTTAAAGTTAAAACATTTAAATACTATGCAAGGTGTTTTATTAGTAAACAATATCAGTCGTTAAAAGTTTAAACATGTAAATAATGTATGGAGTGGTGTATTAGTATGAAGAAATTAATTTGCAAAAAGTTAAACATTTAAATACAGCATGTGGGTGTTTAATAGTAAAAAAGAAGGCGTAAAGACTAAGTAACGTTTTTATTTAGTTTACATAACTAAATTAATCCTAGCCAAAACATTTAAATACGATATCGGGATGTTTACTAGTAAGTAAAGCAGACGTTAAACAGTGAAAACATTGAAATACGATATCGAAATGTGTATTAGTAAAATAACAGTATTTACAACCTAACAAACGACTTTTTGCTTAGTAAAAGAAATCAGTCGATATTACTTGTTTTCGGTAAAGCAACACTTAAACAAATTTCATTTCGTTAATGTATTTCTGCATTCTAAAAGTTATTAAATGTATCATGAATAGCAAGATGGCACTACTGAATTCAAACATTCAGATATTCCGTTGTCATCAAATACCGTCAGGATGCACGACATAATTTAATTTAATTTGAGAGAGCGTTTGTTATTAACTTTACAAACTAGTGTAGTATCTAGCAAAAAGTATGAGTTGAAAAAATGAAATGATAAACGGCGGTGTAATAGTAATAATACATATAAAAAATAACCCGGTATTGAGGAGATTATTGCAGAGGAGTAAAATTGTGTTATACTTTATGTGTAAGAGTACATATTTAGGAGAAGTAGCTTAGTCGGAATAGATGTAGTAAATTTAAAAACGATACATAATGTACGCATATTTTCTGAAACACAGAATGTGATGTAAAAGGTTCGTTGAAAAGATTAGCATATCATGTGGTCGGTTATTTTCCTATCATAGTTGAAGGCGTGAGGGAAAACAACTTTATGTTATATATATATATATATATATATATATATATATATATATATATAGAGAGAGAGAGAGAGAGAGAGAGAGAGAGAGAGATAGGAGAAATAGAGTGATAAAAATGCGACGATTGTCCAAATTTATTTCAAATTTCAATTATTCAATGCAAGGTGTATTCAGTAATAAACTAGTGTTTATTATTCTTTCTTTAAGCCAAGGCTTTTCAAAGATCGAGATCTTATCATCAGAGGAGAAATACAGATAGATAAGTTGGCTTTCGAAAAACTTCAAATATTTGAAAAATATGAAAATTATTTTTTTTTAAAGATTATTATTAAAAAAACGCAGTGAATGAAAAGAGAAGTTCCGTAAAAAAGATGTGCGGTTTGTCCGGGTGGTAAATTTCCGTTGAAAGGAAGTCCGATGAATTGTAGAACGTGAAAAAAACTCTTTGCGTAGGAGCAGTGTGGAGAAATTGCTCAAAATTACAAGTAAAACCAAACGCACTTAAAAGGGATTGAAAAGAGAAAGACTGGCCATTTTTTATATACTTCCTGGACCAAAAAAAGCAGATGACATCTCGTTCAAGGTTTAGGGGGAGGGAGGGTTTAAAGCGCGAGGGGTCATGGGGTTCGGAATTGTTTAAATAGCCGCTGTATGAGTTGGGAAGAAATAAAAAGGAAGAAAAAAGAAAAAAGAGAAAAGGGTTGGATATGAAGGTGAAGTCAAAGTTACAGGGTGGTTGAGGGTGTGGGCGGGCGATATAGTCAAGGTTAGGATATAGGTTTTGAGGGTGGGATTAATCTGAAGCGGGAAGGGAGTATAGAGATTGGCGATTCTAAAAATAGAATTCCAATGAGTGAGCTTCTAACATTTCAGAGGTAACAAGTAAGGCGGCTAAAAGCAAATTAAATTGTAGTTACTAGTTAGGGTTTCTAGGGATTTAAAAAGGGTTAAAACAGAATTAGTTAAAAGCATGGTAAAATAAATAAAGGTATGTGAGAGAGTGAATGATTAAAAATTAAAAATTAAAATGTAAAATGAGCTAGAGAATGGTTAATTAAAAAAAAATGTTGTTTATATTATTGGGGATGCTTACGGTGTGTATGCTCGGATTCTGGTCGAAATTTAAGTTAGGGTTATTAAACAACACAAATAATATAACAACAACCCCCCACAAAATACATACATATATTGGTGCTAGTGCTTTCACCATTAAGACTCGAATCTCTTACCATATCTACTCTTTTAAACACAATAATAATAATAATAATACTAGCACTTCTCTTTCCAACCTAATAAAAAGCTTTAACATCAAAAATATTCCCTACTCCCTAAGTGTGTCTATATTATAAAAGTCAAACTCATATACTCCTGGTTCTGCCTTCTGTCATCTATGTACTATGGAAACTTATATGATAGCTACTGCACCAAGAACTTAAATGTTATTAACTCCAAAAATGAACTTATTTTAAACTGCAGGCACAAGCGAAAATTTAAATTCATTAATTTCATTACTCCCTCCGACACTCCTCCTCCCAGACAATAACTCCCCCTTTTTTTAGCATCTGACAAATCTCTAAACTATATCCCTGGGTAATCTTGTAACTTCTATTCTTAACGCCCATAATCTCACCAATTAACCTTCCTAATAATTTTTTCCTCCCCATTACACCTAATAACTATATCTACCCGTAACACCTATCGAGATTGAACTAACATTATTCCTCCTACTACCCATCGATCATTAACATATCTAATATCAAGACGTTTATACCTCTTCTGCAATATAGCTCCTACTATCCTTTTACTTCAGCCCTACTCCTAACCTCTTATAGTTATCACTTTTTCTTCTGTCCGTAAACCTACCCACAAACTCTTCCATGGCCTTTTAATCTAACTTCCTTATTATCTCCCACACATCCACTATATCGTCCTTATATTGGACTCCTCCTAATAGCAACAGTTTCCTCTGTAACTTCGTTTTGTCATCTTTTTAACTACGATCTTCGATTTCCCCTCCAATTGGATCCATATATATCCCCCTGTAATTCTTATTAGATCTCTAACACACTAGCATTAAAATGTAAGGTTGCTTAATTTCAATCCAACCCTGGCCCATAACACTTATATTAATTCAATTGTTACTAGCATTTCTACCCTATCTCCCTAATAGTCGCCATACCCCCCCCCCCAAATGTTTTTTTAACAAATTGATTGATTCAGGCTAGTTGCATAATTACATATTTTGGCCTACTTTGAATAGCCTAATCCCTCTAACTACTCGCGAGCCATTTTCTATCGGTCTTTTCTCTTTTGCTCACCTTATCTTACCTTTGACCAATTTTACCCCGATCTCCTCTAATCATATTTTCAAACTACTTGGAAACCTCTTGCCAGCTTCCCTTATAAATCTAATTTAATTTTAAACTGTAATTGTTAATTGTTACCCTGTTACTGCTCACTCACCATTTAAACTATAGATTATAACACTGACACTCCACTTAAGTTTTAATTGAACTAACCCAATTCCACCCCCATATACTTATAATCGAAACAAATTGTTTCAAACAATCTATCCTTATCCCTTATACTTTTCCCCTCTCCTAAATTTTTAATATAACTGAGTAGGACAGGCTTGATCTTTAATATTACTAACTCTTTTCCTTAATTTATTTTCTCCATTTTCTCCTTTGTCATTTAATTTCCCTTCTAATTATTCATCTAACCCTTAATTTGGTTTTAAAATAATTTTTTTTTAATTAACCATTCTCTAGCTCCTTTTAAATTTTAATTTTTAATTTTTAATTTTTAATTTTTAACAATTCACTCTCTCACATACCTTTATTTATTTTACCATGCTTTTAACTAATTCTGTTTTAACCCTTTTTAAATCCCTAGAAACCCTAACTAGTAACTACAATTTAATTTGCTTTTAGCCGCCTTACTTGTTACCTCTGAAATGTTAGAAGCTCACTCATTGGAATTCTATTTTTAGAATCGCCAATCTCTATACTCCCTTCCCGCTTCAGATTAATCCCACCCTCAAAACCTATATCCTAACCTTGACTATATCGCCCGCCCACACCCTCAACCACCCTGCCACTTAAACCTCATCCCCATATCCAACCCTTTGCTCTTTTTTTCTTTTTTTTTCCTTTTTATTTCTTCCCAACTCATACAGGTGCTATTTAAACAATTCCGAACCTCATGACCCCTCACGTTTTAAACCCTCCTTTCCCCTAACCCCAAATTTTAACCGTTTAGTTCTGTTTCATTTTGATTTAAACCTTGAACGAGATGTCATCTGCCTTTTTTGGTCCAGGAAGTATATAAAAAATGGCCAGTCTTTCTCTTTTCAATCCCTTTTAAGTGCGTTTGGTTTTACTTGTAATTTTGAGCAATTTCTCCACACTGCTCCTACGCAAAGAGTTTTTTTCACGTTCTACAATTCATCGGACTTCCTTTCAACGGAAATTTACCACCCGGACAAACCGCACATCTTTTTTACGGAACTTCTCTTTTCATTCACTGCTTTTTTTAATAATAATCTTTAAAAAAAAATAATTTTCATATTTTTCAAATATTTGTACTTTGGTTTTTTCGAAAGCCAACTTATCTATCTGTATTTCTCCTCTAATGATAAGATTTCGATCTTTGAAAAGCCTTTGATTAAGGAAAGAATAATAAACACTAGTTTATTACTGAATACACCTTGCATTGAACAATTGAAATTTGAAATAAATTTGGACAATCGTCGCATTTTTATCACTCTTTTTCTCCTATCTCTACAATTGCTCTATCTCGTATATTGAGCTAATCCTCTACACAATAGGTTCCATCTACTAAAAGTTTTACTTTGATTTATATTTGATCCTATATATATATATATATATATATATATATATATATATATATATATATATATATATATTAAACAAACTGTTTTAATATAGATTACTTCAGGTATTTTAACCTGAAAATAGTTTTAGAACATAAAATCTCGTGTTGTTAAACAACATTATAAAATGTATAATGTAAATACAATTAATTTTATGGCGCTCATTCTAGCGACCCGGGATTTAAACTATTAACATTCTTCTAAAACTGCACAAGTTTCTTGTTTTTACGCATTTACATGGCGTCCTCTACTGTTTTTTAAATTCTTTTCTTTCCTAAGCTTTTGGTGTATTTGGTTACGGTCACGTAAAGATGATGCGACCACTAATCTAAAGTGCTAGTGATTCTTATGAACCATTCATTAATAGGTGTTTATTTCGATACAAAATATATTATTTGAAAAATTGAAAGAAACAGGTATAACAACGTAGAGAATTCTGTTTTGTTTAACACTGTTTGCTTAAATAAAAGCATGCTTCCTAAGTACGCGCAATATATACACTAAAATATATATATATGTATATATATATATATATATATATATATATATATATATATATATATATAAATATCTATATATATATAAATAGCTATATATATATATATATATAAATATATATATATATATATATATAAATATATATATATATATATATATATATATATATATATATATATATATATATATATATATATATATACATATATATATATATGTTATATAAATTGAGGTTGTTCAGCCAGACGAAGTTTAAACCAAATATCAGACACACCAATTTTATGGAATTTGAACACGCCATTGGCGTAGAAGGAATTGGTCAAGTGAGACAAACTGAATGTTATTAGCCGGTCAGATGTGTAACCCTTTATTGCTGACATTATTAGAGAATTTAAACGCCGGTGAGCAAGCAGGGTAGCGAAGAAATCATGGCGCCCGTCTCTCACATCTCTCGCACTCTGTCTGTAATTACTCTTTATTTCTTTATTCCCCTTTATTCATCCGTTTTATTCTGTTCTTTATCACTATACATAACAGTCGATAATTGTCAGTTTCGCTGTTCGCTTTTCACACATTTTCGATGAAGAAAACTTAACTTCATAACAAAATATAAATCATCGTCTCATCCGGAGTGTTTAAAACAAAAGCATAATTGAGGCTAACATACAATGCACTAGAGTATTCATTAGCCATTGCGCAATCTAAAAACTGCAGAATGAAGTACGGACTATTAAATAATAGTGAACGTACGTGTGTCCGGCTTGTTTCAATAATCACGTACTGAAATATATTTTTATGAGCAAGGAAATAGATGCATAAATCTAATCTTAATAATAACTGATATTAATGAAATAGGAAACAATAATTAATTATGGAAATGTTATCATTATAAGCACAGATAAGGCTTAATCTAAATATCTTATAATAAAAAATAAAGACAAGTGGTGTGTACATTTAATACGCACAAATTATTCCATTTTTCTAGTATAATTGAGAATAAAACATCAGTATTTACGGATTCAGAAGAAAGAGCGTGCGGACTACATTATGATTTTAAGCAAAACTTATTTCATGAAATTTATTTATTTTGTTATAAAACTTTACTCGCCTATTTTTTCTTTAAGTAAAATATAACTCATGGATTTGTTGTTATTATTGTTATGTTTTACCTCGATTAATTGTTTCAGCTGTTTAAAATTAATTATTATTGATTACAATAAATTACTTACTACTGTCATCGACAACTCTGTGTATCTATGTAGTTATAAATAATTAGTAAGCACATTTTTATTTTTCATTTCTTCCTATATACTTATTGCCTTCCATTCATGATTTGTTCATGTTGCTTTTGATGTTGATGTAATATATTAATATTACATTAACAGCATTATTGGTATAGTATATAAAGTAAAGCCAGCTTCTTTTTGTGTTCATAATATATAACCAAGCGCTTAGAACCTCAATGTTTTTGTTACTAATGAGTCACCATATATCTAAGTTTTATTAAAGAGAGTGTAAGTTAGAGGATAATCGCTTCAACAAGAGGCTCGTAAACCATAAGTAGGATAAACAAAACATTACTTATGAGGAATATCAAAGAGGACGGCTAAACAATTGTTTGCTCACATTTAACTTGAAGAAGATCATGCAGTAGTCCGTTGGAAAGAAATCTCGTTATATTTTCTTCCAAATGTTGGACGTTCTTTGAGAACAATTTTGTTCATGGAAGTTATGTTTGTTTTTGTTTTGTAAGGAGAAAGATGAAAAAAATTCTTTATTCTGTTTTGCAATGAGTTAAATTGAACAAATCTAGCCATGTTCGTAAAAATGTATATCATCTCGATGTTCTTGAATTCTTAAATAATCTTGTTCGATATTGTATTTTTGCTAAGTAATATTCCAAAGAAGTAGGAGGAATTTTCCTCTTAAGAAAACAGCGTCTTTTTCTCCGCACATTAACACGGACATATATATAGAAACAAACCATTATGTATGCACCATAATCATTTCATATTTAACTCTAGCTTACAATACATATATATATATATACATATATATATATATATATACATATACATATATATATTAAGTTTAATCTCGTGTATTAATAAGATTATGTGACCACTTTTATGCCTTCCGCTTGTTTTAACGTAAAATAGTATTAATGATCTACAAGTTTTCGACTCATACAAATTTCGTACATAAAATAGATGAATTATTTGGCAGGAAATCGACAAATATAACAAATTCAAGTAGAAATGAATAACATCCTTTTTAGAAATTTGGAGTTAATTTGTATTAAAATGTTTAATGTATAATCATTATTTGGAAAAAAACGAAAGTTGGCACGACGTGACCAGGGAGCACAATCCTTGTATTACCAATAACATTGAAAAGAAAACAAGATCTATAGCCATCTCTTCCCCCTCTCTATCTGTCTCTATGTCTCTTACTCTCGCTCTCTCTATCTCCCTATCTCTCTCTCTCTCTCTCTCTCTATATATATATATATATATATATATATATATATATATATATATACAGGGTGGGCAAAAATAAGGGTCCTATTTTTAAAAATTCATAACTTTTTTATTTATTGATTTTTTTTTTTTTTTTTTAGAATAAGTAAAGGACCCCTTCCGAAGCAAGCATGAGCCGTATTAGCCCTAAGGAACGTACCCTCATTTAGAAAACATTATTTTTGCATAAAAAATTCAAAACAGTGTAAAAAACAATACTTTAGTGTTTGTAAGTTTTAAGAAGTGTTTTTCGGCTAAAATTTGTTTTGTTTATTTCAAAAAATCTCGGAAGGGTCAGTCTACACACACATAAAGTTTGGTGAGTTTAACTTATATTTTGTGGAAGTTATTCAAATTCAAGTTATTCAAATTTAAAGATAGGACCCTTATTTTGGCCCACCCTGTATATATATATATATATATATATATATATATATATATATATATATATACACCGTTATATCTATTTTCTTTCACTTTAATTTCATAATTTGAATGAATAATTGAAAAGTACTTTGAAGCATCCGAAAATTTGATTTTTATTTAAATCAGCAAAATGCCGCTATAAGTCATCATACGATAAAACTGTTTAATGTACTATGTGGTCTTCATTTTAGTATGAAGTATTTACAGAATAAGTCCGATCTTCACAGACGGGATAAATTTCATTTTAATAATATAAATAGCATCTATTTTAGTAAGTTCACTGTTTTACACCCTTGTTGCCATGCCCGTGTATTGTCATGAGATGATTGACTGAGGATTCAAACACAGACTGTGGGATGTGCAAAACGTGCACAAACAAGTTAATATTTCTCTACATTTTCTTCATAAAACTTAATATAAAATATTACTTTACTGTAAATTTAATATTATGAACACTTATATAGTAAATAAAAGTTAGAATGCAAAACGCGATAAACGCCATTTTCAAAACGAAACTGTCCCTACAAAAAGTGTTGCATTTCAACACTCGACAAGATCCCAAAACAATGTGCTATATAATACTATACCGAAATAATTTCCTTTTGATTTCAATTAAAATCAGCTTTCATTCGAAGTCCGGATTAAATGTATTCGTATTTGTATCGTTCAAAGTTCCAATTTAAACGAATTGGATTCATCGCGTTTAGCGTTCGAACTCTTCAAATATTCTCTATTTATTCAGTTCGATTTTACTTTTGTAAAGAGAATTTAGAACGCTGGAAACGTACTCAAGTTTTAGTTAACTTTATTTTCCTTGGCTTGCTCTATTTCCTCTTCTTTTTCTATTAGATTAAACTGAGAGCAAGAAAGAGAACACATGATGAATAGAGTGTGGAGGCTAGCGAAATAGATACGAAGAGGAACGATAAAGCTGGCATTCAATTTTAGAGATGCACTTTCGTAGTCGTTATTTAAGTTGAAAATTCGGATACATATTGTGTAAAAGAAACACACGACCGACATAGACTTTATAAACCTAATCTTAAAAGATGAAAATGAATTGTTACACACCTTGATACTTCGCTGATTTTATCATTTATGTCCCTTTCTAAACATAGATTTAACCAGCTATAAGTATCTAAAGTTATAACCCAGTCCAGATATTCAGATAGAGGATATTAGTCAGATGCGTTTTTTTGTTGTTTAGTTTATATGTAAATTACTTTTACTTAATAATTTATTTAATATATTTTTTTAGTAACAAAGTATAGAAAAATGTTTTTTGAATTTTTTTTTAAAGATCAGGATGTATTATCAGATGTTCTGCAGGCTTTAAATGCTGAGAGCAAGCTCAAAGCTTTGCTACGAATCGTGGCAATAGAGAGGTACTCGTAGAGCTAAGTAAGTTTACGATTTCGACGGTGTGAGGCGTGATTTACAGGAATATTCTGTTGAGGAAGTTCTGCGTGACGGTGCCTATAGCTTGACAGATCTCCAAAAAATCTGCCAAAAACACAAGAGTATTTTGATTGCTTGCTGTCTTCTGCTAACGTTGCTACATGTCCAGGGTCTGTCTCCGATTCTTCCAGTGACAAGATGCAAAAGTGTCGCAAACACTACGTAGTTATATGAACGTATCTTTGTTTTATTTTTACGCGTGGAAAAAGAATCCTCTTTCTTTCTATTCTCATTAAATTATTCATCTTAATCTTAAGCATTTAATATAAAAATATTTTTCAACATAAAACCATAGTGGTAAACACTTTATTATCGCATACTCTTTGCTATAGCAATATGTTGAAGCAACTGAACTGAAAGTGCACGAATACTCACTGATATTCCTGATAGTTTATATATAGATATTACACAAATAAGTAGCAGTAGTTATGATTTTTGAGTGCTCAATATTAGAGAGAGAGAGCTATGAATTTAATATAAATAGATACGGAATTATATTGCTGTTGCTTGCTTTCTATACGTAGCTATGTACATATAGTAGTTTGCAATCTACCATGAAAGTCAAGTAGTGTGTATACTATTTAAACACTATAATATATATATATATATATATATATATATATATATATATATATATATTTAGCAATGAAAATATATATGGCAATCAAGCTATACAGAGGCTCCCGTGTTTCATCCCCGGGGGGAATCGTCAGGCTAAATAATGCATTTAGCCTGACGATTCCCCCCGGGGATAAAACACGGGAGCCTCTGTGTAGCTTGATTGCCATATATATTTTCATTGCTTACTACCTAGCTCTACTTACGTATCGAGCACTGTTGAAGTAAATACTGAAAACTGACACATAAAAAATTATATCTCCTCATAATATTTTATGTGGATACATGAAGTACTAATATATATATATATATATATATATATATATATATATATATATATATATATATATATAATGCACAAGGCAGAGAGTTTAGTAGGCATAGTTTAAACCTGAAATATCGTTATATTCCAGCTTCATACATACTATTCTAGTGAATAAAATGACAACTTGAAGAAAATAACCTTAAAATAAATAAATATAATACATGCCTTGTTTTCCAATGTTACGTGTTGCAGCCCAGTATATAAATTCCTCTCTTTCTCTCTCTCTCTCTCTCTCTCTCTCTCTCTCTCTCTCGTATATATATATATATATATATATATATATATATATATATATATATATATATATAATTATTTTGTAAGTAATTAATATTTAAATATCCATATATATACATATATATATATATATATACAGGGTGACCAAAAAAAAACGGGCCCCAAATCTAATTAGGCCCCGTTTCTTAGTGTTTCGTCCGAATGAAATGAATTTTATGGGCATAACTAGTTTATTATATTCACAATATCATATCAAAACACTAGGGTACTTGGCCTTTTTTTCTCAGTTCTACAGCATGTGTTCTAGATGGCCTCTATTTAGCTCCGTGTATTTCTTGAGGCACAGAACGAAGTTGTCCATGACGTTCTTTCAGACTGAATTGGGAATGGCTTACATCTCCTCCCCGATGGCTTCCTTGAGTTCCGTGATGGTTCTGGGTTTCCTTGCGTACATTCTGTCCTTAAGATAGCCCCAAAAGGAAATAATCTGGGGGGCTTAGGTCCCGGCTATGAGGGAGCCATTCAAAATTAGTCTTGAGACAGATCACTCGGCCTCCGAAGTTTTCTTTCAGCCAATCTCAGGACAGGTTTGAGGTGTGAGAACTTGCTCCGTCTTGCTGGAACCAGAACTTGCTCATGAGCGACGAGTAGAGGGTCTAGAGCTCACTCTTGAAGGTTTTGAGGACCTCCACATACCGCTCCTTGGTGACTGTCACTGCTGCGCCAGATTCTTCGATGAAGATTGGTTCGATGATGCCTCTAGCCGAGATTGCAGCCCACACCTTGCAATTAGGAGAGTGCAGGGGATTGGTGGCTACTTCATTGGGTCTGGAGGACCCCCAGAAGACATTTGTCTTGGAGTTCGCCTTTCCGTCAAGATGGAAGTGGGATTCATCTGAGGTCCAAACGAGGTTAAGGAAACCTGGTGTCTCCTCGATCTTATCGAGCATCTTGACTGTCATAGCGCTCCTCTGCTTCTTGTCTGAGGCTGTAAGGGTCTGCAGCGTCTGTATTCTGTATGGGTAAGCCCTGATATCGTTCACCAGCACTCTCCTGCAAGTCTCACGGGAGATATCGAAGGACTGACTTCCCTTACGCACAGAGCGTTTCGGACTCTCCTGGAGAGACTCTCTCACACTTTCGACCAGCTCGGCTGTCCGCTTCTTAGGACGTCCCGAGTGGCTTGGTTCTCACTGGCAGCGTTGAAGTTCTCCACGGTCCCATACTTCTCGAAGTGGTCCACCCAGTTCTGAATTATGCTTTTGGATGGAGCCTTTTAACATCCGAACTGATGCATGAAACTGTCCTGGGTTTTTTTAAACAAGCCTGTCTTGTAGTAAAATTTAACACAGTGTATTCTTTGTCCCAGCTCCCACTGAGGTCTTGGTGTACTCACGGTCGTTGATTCGGCCATGTCTTGTAAAATAAGGGCAATCGGTGAATAAATAAAGGAGATATCACATAAAGTGTGCACGGGGCCCGTTTTTCTTTTTGAGTCACCCTGTATATATATGTTTCGTGTTATCTTAAACACTCATCAGTATGGATTATTAAACTGTATCGCTGGTCGAACGGTTCAAACTCAGAAGCCAAATATCTTAAACCAACTGTGTGTGTTTGTGTGTAGGAAGGCGTCTCATTCTTTACACTAGATTTTTAGACTGACGTGTTAACGAAGTCTCCAATGGCATTAACATGTTTATCTGAATTTGGAATTTTGCTATGGATACTACTGTAATCTTATGTACACTTGTCTCTCGATATTCCTAATGCTTTTTTATCGTGATTTAATTTTTACACTGCCTGGACACTGTAGATTCCTGGCAAAATCAATGGCTCGAGACTTGCAAGTCCCTTGGTACACGAACTTTATCCAGACTGATATCGCTCAGCATTTTAGTGTTGACTAAACAAAGATCAGTGTCGCTGAATCGATATGAAGGGGGAGGAGGTTATACAAAAAGAGATTTTGAGAATGAAAAAGAAATGACTCACAATGAAGTAGGAAGAGAGAAAGGTAGAGAAAGAGAGAGGGAGCAGATTAAAGATAGGAAGAAAAGAAAATAGACACATAAAGAAATCTGGAAATGGAGATGAAAAAGGTAAGTAAGAAAGAGTGAAAGGGGTACATAAAAAAGACAGTAAGAACAAAAATTTGCTTAAATCAGTATAGTACGATATTTTTGATGGGTTTGATTCTGTTGGCATTGGTTTCACCGATTCCTTCAAGAATCAGGTAATTGCAAAGGGATTACGTGATGGTTACTAACTCAATGATAGAACTAAGTTCTATGGAATTGACCGGATTCGAACTCTGAACAACATGATTGTATCGTTATACATTTTAGTACGATCACCTTCCTCAAAAAGATGGTAATAAAGAAAGTAAAAAAAGAAATGGAATAAATTAAACACATCTGTAATGAGAAACAATACGAAGAGAAGACATGTTCATACATTGTTTTATTTTATTCATATATACTACGTTTCAGACGATGTTGCTTTCATTCAGATGAATTATGGTCGATAATGTTTTTCACGGAATTAAATATAAGTGTTCTGTATTATTTGACTTTGTCATTTATATTTAATTATCTACTGAACACGAATTGGTCACGTAAGTATTCTTGACATAAATGTTCATAAACATTTAGATTTGTTCAAATAAAAAACACACTTCTAAAACACAATGTGTATCTTTTTATGTGTTACTTTTTTATGTAAGAGCCATTTAATACAACTATTAGAAATAGATATGCAATATGAGCTGTCCTGATCTGGCGTCGCCCAGGAGTTTGTTTCAATTTTCTACTGCATTTTTTGTTTGAAACGCTTAGGTTTAGGTTACTTTTTACCAAGTTGTTTTTATTTTGATATCTTTTTTACAGTTAAATGTAATCATTACGGTAGTGTTTGGTCAGTAAATTAGTATTTCCCGTAAGTGTTATTAAAAGTATATATATGTTTGTTATAGTAATGTAGATTTAATTTCTATTTATAACATGAGCAGATATTATTAGCTTAGTAAACATCAAGTCCTTTTATACATAATCATTTGCTAAGGATTTAAAAGCCAGGATGAATTTATATTCCAGTTTAAATGCTTATGAATTGTCTTTTAATTTCGAAGGCTCGCAAAGAAATTTTATTCCTAATTTTAACTAATAAGAAAAGATAGAAAGTGTTTATTTTTTGCGATCAACAACGAGTGCAACTCCAAGAGAGGGATTAACAAGTGAAATTCTGGGACGCCAGAATTAAAATTACAGGATAAATTAAGCATTTTAAATGTTTTTGTTACTGATTTCATACGTTATATTATAAATTGTAGGTTGCTGAATTTTAATCAAGATGTCGTCAGGTATTTTTATTCTCATATTTGTATTATTTATATAATATATATATATATATATATATATATATATATATAATATATATATATATATATATATATATATATATATATATATATATATATATATATATATAATGTATCCTTCTTTAGGAGTGCTGGCTGGACTCCAACCCCACTTTCCGACCCTGTGTCACATATTCCTGCCGTGGGAAGGAATTGGATATCGCCTCCTGAAGACGGTCGAGAGACCGAAGGCGCTAGAAGAATGGCCCACGACACAAAGCTAGGTACCATACTTCACCGGTTAACACCCGAAAACCGAAAAATCGCTTGCCGCATCGAAAAATTGATAAGAAATATCGTGAGAGAAAACTCTGTGGTCTTTAATGGGGCTTGCATAAAAAATTACTTGCTACCGAACTATATATATATATATATATATATATATATATATATATATATATAATCACACTATGATTTTTACACCTACTTCTTAACAGTTCGGTAAACATACATTTTTATTTCAGTACTAACTACTTATCAAGTTGTATATCTTATTTCAAAGAAACTAAATATTTGCTAGTATCAGTAAATGCACTAATAAAACGAGATAATTTAGCTATTTTTTTGTTATTTCTAACGTATGCATATATTGTAATGGCTTCTTTTTCATAGTTGATATTTTAGATTTATTTTAGGTTATGCATTTGGACAACATTTGAAGACAAAAAGTATATGTTCCTATTTTAAAGATGAAATCTCTTCTAAAAATAGGTTTTAAACTTGGTCATGAAACGTTTCGTTTTTCTTCTAGGTTTGATTTTCTGACAAGATTGAAATCATTAAATTTATCAAATTTTAAAACATGATCATCCTTTTAAATGTCTAAGACTTTTAAAGCGCATCGTATTTGTGGAGGGGCGAGTTTTATAGAAAAGGAATAGACGAAGGTGGAGACGCAAGTAGACAAGATATGATAACAAAATACAGGAATAGAAACCAAAGTAAATAAAAGACCTAAAGTAAACAAATTCTAAGCGAAATAAAGAAAAACGAGAGTAAAGAAATACGGAAAATCAGAGACGCATGCCAAAAAGCAACAAAGAACATAACATAAATATTACTCGGTAAATGAACTTAATACTATTTGTGAAACTATTAACTAATATTAGTAGAAAATAAAAAGTAGATCAATAAACTGCCAACTAATATTAGAAAATAAAAAGTAGATCAGTAAAAAAGAACTGAATCTAAAATTGGAATACAGAAAAAGGGGGCAGGCTGTTATAAATTACATCTAACATTTCAAAGTTAAAGAAATCGAATCAATAAATTAATTCAAGGAAAAGTCGTAATTCTTTTTCGTATTGCAACTTGTCAAATTGACGTGAAAAGCTTGTCCAGTTTCCCGCTTCTACATGAAGTAGTTTCAACATGGCGGCCACTCAAACGACGTCCGTTTTCTTTTCATCGTTACAAAGTTACAAAATTATTCAGCGGCTTCTGATCAAGATTTTATTTGCATTCGAGGCAAAGTATTACGACAGGCAGGTGAAAAATAATTGCCAATTAAATCAATAACGTGTGAGAAGATATTTAACGGAACTTGTCAAGAGTGATGTAAAAAGGGAAACAAATTTGGTTAGAGAAATATGCATGAAATTATTACCAACGTTCATGTAATATCAGGAATATATGTCGATTGGAGTCTGAACTAATCCAGTTGGAAAATATTCGTGTATCTGTTTTATTGCATTTAAAGTGTTTGGCAGATGTGTTATGCCGAAACGCAATACAAGTTTTATACGATTAAATGAGTACAAGGTAGGAAATTTGCTGATTCATATATTTCTCGATATGTTTAATAATAATCAGTACGTCAAGTAGTACTCATTTAGGGGTTTATAATTGCAGAGGGGTTGCTCTCCAGTCTGGCAAGATGTAAGGATCGGCAATAAGTTAGGCAGTTAACCTTTGGGGTCATTGCTTTTACGCGGGAACTATAATTAGAAGAAAATGACGACAGACGAGATGGGGACAAGCGTGAAAAGCTAGTCACTCAAGCTTTCGAGAGAGAGAGAGAGAGAGAGAGAGAGAGAGAAAGAGAGAGAGAACGAGAGACAGAGAAACAAGAGCTAAAATAAAAAAACAGACGCAAGATGTGAGAGTTATTAATATGTCAACTAATCATGGATAGGTCAACTAGTAATTATATAAGGATGTATGTTCGCAGAAATATTGTTCTCAAATAGCCAGAAGGTAAGGTTAGAAAAGGGGGCGGTATTTTACTTTTAGGGGCATAATTTTATCGAGGAATTAATAGATAAAAGAGGAAAACGTGACGCGAGACACGGACAAGCGCGAATAGTTAGTCAGTTACGCTGTTTTTTGCAACC
Organism: Sepiola atlantica; assembly: GCA_963556195.1. NCBI lineage: Eukaryota > Metazoa > Mollusca > Cephalopoda > Sepiida > Sepiolidae > Sepiola > Sepiola atlantica. Next base: position 48,244,913 of record OY744516.1, read on the forward strand.
CCAACCATCTCCTCGTCTTGTTATACAGGATGGAGGCAATATCAAAATGTTGAATTAGAACAGATCTTTTGAATTGCATGAGGTTGACACTGATTAAAAGACAATAATGCTCCTCGTCGAGGGGATAGCTGCGGAAACGGGACTCTCGCAGAACCACTATGGCTGAGCGTTTACATCACTGGCTATAGTTTAAATTATACTGTTTATAACGTTGGTTATATTAAGATACCGAACGTTACTGATTGTGACATGCAGAATATTGAACTTCGGTAAGAGTTGGCGAGAATATAACAAATATGGTAAATTCGTAATTGATCTTAATATATCTAATAAGATTTTAACAATGCGTGGCTAATTCCAGAAACAGCGAAAGTTTAATTGAGCTAATCTAGAAACCCTAAATCTACCCAATGTCGATTATGCACTTGATAGCGAAAAAGATCAAAGTAATGCTAACTATAAATGTTCTTATCTCATTCCGAGTTTATACGTTGCATCCATTGTTGATGTCGAGCCCTAATCGTTCTTAATTATCCAATCGCCAATCTTCTGGAATTTCTCACCTAATAAACATATGGCAGTGCTAGTCATTATTTATATCCATGACCGAGATAGATGTGCGTCTGGGGACAGCTTGTTAATTTGATAATTCCTGTGAACTACTTCCTTCAGAGGAAACCGGCATAGCCCGCCCAGGGCTAATGCCACCAAGTATTACCGGTTCGTTTTTTTAGTCTATTTATTCCTCAGATGCCAATGTTTGTTTCTCATAGGAGCACTTGGTGTACCAGACATCCCTCTTACTCCACATGCTCCTAATGAACACTAACCACAGAATCGTACCATTTGAGAAGGGGTTAGTTTATTGCTAAACGATTGAGGCAATTTTTGTACGGCCAGATTGCTTTTCCTTCAGGGTGTTGGCTTTTTAAATCCCACTTTTCTGATCTTGTGTCTTATCTTCCCGCTGTGAGAGAGGCGTAAATAAAGGCTGCGAATAGCGTCTTCATGGAGAATGAATCTTATTCGAACTCACTGTCAATTGATATCAATTTCGCACATTTTTATTAACAGCCTTTTTACATTAACATTGACAAAAGAGCTATGGAATATTGAAGTTCGATTAGTTGTGTTTTTTAACTCAAGCTAAAGAAAATATGCTGTTTTATTATTTGTAATGCATTTTTTAATGTGATTATAAAATCAATATATCCGTTAAATATTGGAGTGTTTTTAATATAAAAAAAATAATTCTATGTAAATGAGTTCAGTCGTATTCATAATTTAACGAATCAAGAACATTGTAATGCCAATTGGAATTTTAAAATAATTAAGCTAAAATTACGATGGAATTTTAATAATAAATTCCAATACAACTGTAAGAAGGATACTTTATTTTATGGTAAGCTAAGTATTATTATCTTTTTATACTATATATGTAGATTTATTCCTGTCAACAACGAACAATACGTACCATCTAGTGTGCGAAGTTCGAATCGTGTTAGTTCCATAGTACAACTTTCATTTCGGAATGTTGGCAACTATTATGTGATATTTCCTGCAAGAATGCTAACTACAGAATGTAAGCGGTCAATAAAGTTGTACCATGTTGATCCATACGGAGTTGCTTTACTTTCTTAACTGAATAGTTTTCGACGATTTAACCGGCTTTTGTCGTGGATTACCTAAAGAGAAAGCGTTTTAATTGAGTCTTGTTTTTTCTGCTGACGTCACAGTGGTTGGTACTGGCCGTCGCTTACAGAGACTTCGAAATATCTAAAATGATCTGCTATTTTCAGGGGATTAATAGAGGTTCTTTTTTTTCATGTTGACTCTCATGATTAGAATTACAGTATTTAAAAAAATGGCCAAAAAGTAAATGTATTTTCTTTTCCGAAAGATAAAGAATTATTTTAGATTTGGACACGTGTCACTTAAAAAGGACATTTTACTTCGAGTTATTACAGTAAATGATATTGAAGATATCTGTATTTTTTAAAGTGTATTTAATTGAAACTTTATTAAGTTATTTCATGACTATAATTGATAACATAGTAATCTATATACAATTGTAATTGTGGCGATAAACACATTACATCACAGCTTAAATTTCCCATTCTTAGCTTAAAAATTACCCTGTTTTCAAATACTTTTTAAATGAGATTTTGGTTACAACCCTTCAATTTCAATTTTTAGTTTTTAAAACTGTGCAACAAATATTTTTTACATCAGATATGTTTTCTGTTTGTTCTCTTCATAATAATGATAATGATGATGATAACAACAACAATGATAACAACAACGACGACAACGACGACGACGACGACAACGACGACGACGACGACGACGACGACGACGACGACGACGACAACAACAACAACAACAACAACAACAATAACAATAATAATAATAATAATAATAATAATAATAATAATAATAATAATAATAATAATAATAATAATAATAATAATTGGGGAGGTACTCTGGGACCTTGGGGAGGATTGTTGCCACTCGGGCCCCAGAGGGGACCAATGGCCCCTATCAGCAGGAAATCGGTGGTAGGTGGCTGTTGCGATACCGCAAGGTCATCAGCGGTGATGAACGAAAAGAGGTGGAGCATACTGGATGTCTGAGGAGACTTGTTGTCCGTCAGACTCCAGGGAATACCACAGGTGGTTGACAGTGGGCGATCACTGACGATGACCAGTGTGATAACTCCTAGTGAGTAAATAATAATAATTAATAAAAAATAAATAAAAAATAAAACTTTTCATTGAGTATCTTTTATATATTTCGAAGTTATTTTTACTTTTTGATATGGTGTAAGAAAGTTTGTTCGCCTCGATAACGATAATTGTCTTAACTGCATTTGTTACTTTTAAATTCTTTTAAAACTTGTTTTTATTTTGTGTATGAAAAATGTGGCAAGTTAATTATTATTGCCAGAAAGTAATTTTGTGTATAATAATATATTTAAAAAGTAATGTTTGGTGTAAGAAAAAGGCATACAATTCAAATGTCCCTATTTACTAGCCTCCCCACAAGGTCAGCGTTAAATACAAGATCAGGTGTCCACGTCCCTCAAAAGGCACTCTGGATTGGAACAATAATTAAAAGTGCGTCAGTATAGAAGGATTAGTCGGTATTTTTTACTGTAGTCAAAAGACCAAAAAAGAGGTAACACCATATGCAACAAATTAACGTTACCAAAGGCAAGATAATCATGGATAAAATAATGATATTTCCAGAAATAATTAAGCAAGGTCACGGTTTTGCACAGTACCTTTATTGTAATAAGTGAATAAAACAATAGCCTCAATAATGATAACAGAGTCAACACAACTATTGCAAAATGATAAATAACCCTTTGTTTTAATTTATAAATTATATTTACTTTCATTATTATTATTATTATTATTATTATTATTATTATTTATTATTATTATTAAATGAATAGTAGTGTTATATTATGAGGGGCCCTCTATTCTGAAAACGTGTAAATTTAGCTAGTATGGATTATGAACTGGGTGAAAGAAATAGGATGGAGTGCAAAGTAGGTGCACATATAATTTGGGGCAAACAAAAATGTTCCCACGGTGATTCATTCTGAGAATCATAACGCACTGGATGTGAGTTGGCCGGGATGAAACACTCGGATCAAAAAGTTAGACACAAAGCTATATTGAGTTCTGTTATGACATTGGTTGAAGGGTCAAAGGGTTCTGAGGTCACAGATCCTTGGTGAGAAATTAGCTGTCGACAGTTCACCATGGAAGCGCGAGATGGACACATGTCCATTAATTGAGCTCTGCAGTGCGTAGAGTCCGGGTGACATCGTCAGATATGGGCAAAGACGCAGTGCAAGATCCTAAGAGCGGACAAGAATATAGCCGATTGCATCCGTCACATTCCACAAAAAGTATGAAAGTAAAAGAGAGTGTGAATGAAAGAACCGAGGAGTGGAAATCTCTCCGATTGAAGTGTGAAATAAAAGGATATAATCTCTCTCAAAAGTCTTGCCTTCGAGCGTTTTTGTCTCTCGTGCATGAGGACAGAGTTTGCCCACAAGACAGGTACCCACTACGATCATGAATCAGCAACGGAGATGGGTGTGCAAGCAAACCCACGACCAACAGTGAGGCAGAAATCTGTAAGGAAACTTTTAATATTGATTTAAAACATAAGAACGATTTGAAACATGTTAAGGGCATTATAAGTTTAAAGCCAGTTTAAAGGCTTAAGAACTATTGTTAAAATGTGGAGATAAAACTCTGTTAATTATTCTGCATTTAAATAAACGCTAAATCTGATAATAACCAGTGGTGTTCCGTGGTGTCTGAGTGACGACAAGTCTCACCAGATTTCCAGTACACTCTACCTCTTTCGATGATGATGATAATGATGATGAAGATGATGATGATGATGATGATGATGATTTTTATTGATTTTTATTTTGTTTTATTTTATTTGAATTTTAATTTTTTTTTTTGTACTCAAGAGAAATTATCATACAAGTCATCGTCAGTTATGGCTCACCGAAAATAACTGGTGTTGTTTACTTTGAGTCTGAGTGACAATAAGCCTCACCATATTTACGGTATCGCAACATCCACCTACCATTGATTCTCGCTGGCAACGACCATTGGTCTCTCTGGGATTTTGCTGACAATAAGCCCCCCCAAGGTCCAAGCACTCTACGCACACTCCGCACCCTGCCAGTAGATGTCTTGTTAGTGCTGTCCTTCCTTGGTCTTCCCATCCTCCTTGACCCTTTAGGATAATTTTGTGTAGTGTCAGCCGAGGCTGGTTCCATCTTTTCTGGGGGCGGAGGCAGCTTATGATATGTCTTGAAGTTCCAGTTTCTTTGGTGCCTGCAGTGGTCTTCTTCCTGTGTTTTTGTTTACTTACTATTATAACTTTGATGTGACTGGTTACCGTTCGTAGCTTATGTGGGTTGGTTTCCGAATTCGAGAATTGTCCTTAAGATTGTAGCTGTTTTGAGCAATGTCGTTCTTTTTATAGTCTCAGTAATCCCTTTGATTCCAATTTCTCTCACTTTTTCTCCATATTTTTTTTTACTGTTTCTAGTGCTCTTACGATTGTTTTTATTATAGTGACACGTATTATTTATATACACACACACACATATATATATATATATATATATATATATATATATATCAATTTCAAAAATTTCGAATGACATCAAAGAAAAATAAATAGTTGTGCCCCAAAGGTTAATGGATGTATAAATAGAGATATTTCTTACAAGAATTTATAAAAACCCACATCGTTTTTTTATCTGAAAAAAAAAACGCGGCCGTTTTATTGATTGTTCATGCAGACGAGGCATTTATAAAGACAGAGCTGAGCATTCACAACCAAAAAATCACCAGATTTTAAGGAAAAGTGACACTTACTTCAGACATTGTTTATGAACATAACATCGATTGTTTTCTTATGATTTTCCTTTTTTAACATCACGATACATACGGTGAAAGTAAAACGCTAGATATTTGTCAGTTTATATTGATTTTATGTTCTAGATACAAATATATTTTAGGTCCATGAAAAAGAAGCAGAAAACACCCAGTAAAAAATTAAATGTACTTAAAATCAATGAAAATAAGTAACACAAAGGGCGATAATAAATTGTACTCATTTGCAAGACTATCAGAGTAATGTTCCCTTAAAAGTTAATAGAATGTATAACGGTTTTCGAAAAACTAACAATTAATTTTTAAAAACACTCTAACTTAAATTATTCTACGTGGTAATTATATACGAATGTTGTTTCAAAATTATTTAGTAGCCATGTAAAACATTTTCATATGTTAGTTGGTTTTATAAATATAAACATATATATGCATATTATATGTTGAGCCATACTTCTATATGTACATACATATTATTAATTAATTTATTTTTATTATCAGTGTATTTTCAACATGAAAAATATAATATCAATAGAATGGTGAGGGGCACTTTCACTCTCTCTCTCTCATATATATATATATATATATATTTAAGATAGATGGAAGAAGAATAATACATGTACGAATGTCCAAATTTATTTCAAACTTCGATTGTTCAATGGTAGGTATATTCTATAATAAAATTATGTTTATTATTCTTTCCTTACGCCAAGGCTTTTCAAAGATCGAAATCTTATCATCAGAGGAATTATGCAGATAGATAAGTTGGCAGTGGAAAAACCAAAATTCAACATATAAAAAAATATTAGGAATGGAGAGTTGAAAAAAAGTCCGTGTAAAAAAAATATGGGGTTTGTCCAGTTGGTAATTGTCCGTTGATAAGGTGTCCAATGAAAGGAGATTTAGATGGAGAAGAAAACTATTCTGATTAAGTGCGCTCCACCTACGATTTGAACTCAACATCTCACTATTGGAGTTACTTCATTTTTGAACGCCCTTCCATACTGCTTTCACGGAATACTTTTCTTTCTTTTCTTCTCCATCTGAATCTCCTTTCATTAGACACCTTATCAACGGACAATTAACAACTGAACAAACCCAATATATTTTTACACGAACTTGTTTGTGCTGTTATTAGAGGTTACATCACTTGGAGAAGGTGCACTATTCCTTGTATGGGCCAGTCTATAGCCGTGTCGAGGGTATCTTATTTGGACTTCGAATACAATGTTATTATGAATATTTGGTCAGGTTTTAATGGTAGGTTTAATTATCCTCATGCCAGGTTGGGCTGACAAACCCTTGTACAGAGAAACCGAAGACACTCTTTGTTTAGAAGTTAATTCAAACTATCATATATATATATATATATATATATATATATATATATATATATATATATATATATATATATGTATGTGTGTGTGGGGGGGGTGCGTGTGTGTGTGCGTTTGCATTGGCAGCATTATTTCTTGAAGACATATTTTGTTAAATATTACAGATAACTTGCAGCAAGTCTGCTATTCGCATGCACCTCAAACATGCAACACAAAAAACGCCGCCTAGTGCATGTTTACACAAGAACAGAGTTAGACACAAGGTCGGTATTTAATGTGAGGGGCATACAGCATACCCAAAAGAAGCACACTGGATGGCCAAAGTCTAGTAATATTTTTTTTTTCACTGATTGAGGTCAAATAGATGAAGTGTATTATCACAACAGATACTACATTTTGCTCTTACCAAAATAATGTTTCTGTGTAGATCCGATTTTATTGTTGTCGTAAGTCTTTTACGGACATTTTGAAGATTCAGTTTCTTTCTGATTATTTAACATTGGCAAATCATCATCATCATCATCATCATCATCATCATCATCATCATCATCATCAATAAATCATCATATTCGGTTATACATCG
>OY744516.1:48254767-48257267 GCA_963556195.1 Sepiola atlantica
CACTTTGATCGCTCGGCTTATAAAGAACACGTCAGCGTAAACCCCTTTTATTTATACAAATATTTTATACACGTGAGACTGATGCAAGGGAGATACTTCTGATCGCTTAAAACACTATACTGTCAATATTACTGTTTCACGGTCCTATTTATGCCCAAACTCGTGCAACTGTTTCAATATGATAGAAAGAACGCAAGAACAAAAAGGAAAATGAAAAAGTATCAGCTCACAAGTGATTTATTTACTTTCAGTATTGTTTTCCGATCAGTTTCCAATAAGAATTAAAGCAAAGATTTTCTCTGTAACTGCATGCACTAATTTTGTAGATGATGAGTGCATAATATTTCACGATGAGGACGTTTATGTTAAAAGTAATTGATGTTTATTTAATAATACAAAGAAGCTGGAAATGCCGTTTGGTAACGACGCCTTACATTGTATAGTAATTGTAAGACACCATTTGTATGTCAATAACATTGCATTTGCATGATAGCATCATAAAGTTTTAATTTTTTAAATTTAATAAAAGTGTAATCGTCTGATCTATTGGACAATTATTATCAACATATGTAATTAAAATTTAAAAGATATAGAAGTCTTATGTATTTGTTTAGCAAATGCTCATTAGGCAGTAGTAGATTTATTTAATAACTATCTCATAATAATACACTACCATATCAACTTACATTTATAAGTGCTATTACTAGCAGATAATTTTTTAAACATACCTACCAATCGAATAATACATGCATTGTGTCGAAATGTTTTAGATGAGGATTGATAATTTGTATTGTATGATTATTATTGTGTTCATATGTAGCATGTATCATTTTTGACGATATATAGAAAGAAAAATGGCACCCTTTCTTCTTATGGAAGGTAGCCGACATTATATACAGAAAATGACTGTTTGTATGGCTTGCTAAACGTCTGTAACTACACGATATACATTAAAAAATCTTACGTCATATGCTTCAGTGTATCCCATACTCGGTTATGGTAAAAACAGATAATAAGACGTCTCAAGAAGCAGGGTATATTTTACGCGATAATAGCATCCTAATTATTCCTTGTGTTAAATATTGGACGGCTAGGGAATCGAGTATATAATTTAGTTAGTTTAGAATAACAGGTAGTATGGCAGACGAAGGGTAAGTAAAGATGAACTTGTTGAACCCAAGATGTGTAATGTTTCAGTACGAGAATATATTAAAACGGATATTACGTTTTAATCTCTCTCTGTCAATACGTGCTATTGGTCTATTTTGGGGTCTGAGATGCCCATCATATTTGTGTCAGGTTTGGGTTTTTAAAGGTATGAGAATCTTTAATTTTTAGACAAGCATGTTCCCTGTCTGCGACGACCACGACAACTAAGGTGCCGACATTAAGAATGACGAGCAACAATGGTAGAATAACTATTGTGAATTCCGAGGTTTCTGCAATGATAACAAACGTGAGCATGCCATTTTGGTATAGAATAACATAAAATAGAGCGAAGCAAAAATATAAACAGTAAATTGAACAGCAATAAAAATAGATAAATACATAGTTATATATTGAAGAGTTAGAATGCAAAACGCGATAAATCCGATTTCTTACAAACACTAATATATCAAATCTGAATTTCGATCATAAATGCTTATTTTAATTAAAAGCAAAAATGTTAAGAAAATAATATTACTTGGAGTAGTAAGAGTGACGAAATACAACACTATTTATAGCAGCAGTTTAACAATTTGGCAATGCAACTCATCGCGTTTTGCGTAAAGATCTATTCATATATGTATTATTTATCAAATGCTTACTAACAAACGCTTGCTGATTCGTCTACAAATCTTTGGGATAGCTGTGCTTTTGGCGAGGTTAGAAACCGCGATATCAGTAACTGTAATCCAGCGGCCTTACTGATTAGACTCGCCAGAATTACTGGTCAGTTTGTTCGCTTATCAATGCGCACAAATAAACGTTATTTGTTATCTTTGGACGATGGAGACAATTATCAATAATCTACAGTGAAACCTTGAGATGAATGCTTTGAGGGAGTTACCTCGCTTAAATTAGTGTTCCCTATATATAGCGACATCCACATATTTTGTTTATAAAATAATTAGAAACGTATCTGTCTACAGCGTAACTGTACGTTTAAACGGATTCGATAACGCGATCACAGTAACTGTAATCCGGCGCCCTTACCGATTAGGCTATTTTTTAAACATGGTTCACTCCAAATAAGGCAGTACGCCACTGCAGACGTAAGGGGCTACTGAGAAAAAGGGAGAAGGTTGGGGGGGGGCAACCTAAATAAGGAGCTGCACAGCGAGATATCTGTTTACATTAGTTTTAAATTTCTGCATGTTAGTACCGTCGGGGAAACAGGGGGCATGGAGGGAGTTCCAGAGGTCAGCAGCACGAGAAAAGACGCTATAAGAGTAGAAAGCTCTCCGCCATCTAGGATTTAGCTGATGTCGAGTTGGTCTAGTGAATTAACGTCCAGGGG
>OY744516.1:48262267-48274767 GCA_963556195.1 Sepiola atlantica
GCCTTCCGACCGTTGAGAATTAGTTCCTAGACTGAAGATTGCGTTAGCATGAAACATCGATGTCTCTAGGTATTTTTTTAAATAATTAATATTTATAAAAAATATTATTGTTTATCAGCCCCCCCCCCCCACAAGGGCTGGGCACTTTCTAGCAGCTTTAATAACAAGCAGTACAAATAGCTATATGCGCGATCCGAGGTACTGCTTCGTAAGATCACTCTTATCTGCCTGGTAAACAGTCGCCGATTAAGCTGTTTACATTTAAAGTTTCTATATATTTACTAACTAATTGACGATGGCCTGATGGATAAGATCACCGACTGCGAATCAAAGGCGATTTGTGATCGGGGTTCGCGCCTTCCGACCGTTGAGAATTAGTTCCTAGACTGAAGATTGCGTTAGCATGAAACATCGATGTCTCTAGGTATTTTAAAAATAATTAATATTTATAAAAAATATTATTGTATATATATATATATAATTTAAAATATGTGTTCTTTATCGACATACGTATACGTTACACCCTTTCGGAATCATCAGTATAGAGCCGATTATTCATACCGGTCGCTGGACTCGAACCCCGTTACATCAATAATGCTTTTGACTCAAATTCCACTGTCTTACCAGACACAGCTGTTATCAACAACTCGGTTAATCGGCGGAATATTTATCTTATTTAAATGCAGGCGTAGTCAAAGTCTTCAACTACTGAAAGAAACATGCATTGAAGCCACGATACCGGCTGTGTTAACATTACTCACTACAGAACACAGCCTTGAATATAGGGGCTACAAATTATATATGTATATGTATATATATATATATATATATATATATATATATATATATATATATATATATATGATAATAAAATTGGCAAAAGTTCTTAGAAGCATGTTCCAAGAAATTTAAAACTTTGAAAAACAGACAAAATGCCTTTGTAAACATCGTGTAAAATCCGAGTATTTTTTTTATTAAAAGTCATTTAATTTTTTTTTTACCTATTTTTCCTATTAATTTAGGAAAATACAATCAGAGAAATATAACTACAAAATGACAAGTGTTACATTTATGTTTTTCGTGATTAGTAGGCCTTGGCTAGAAGGCGGCTATAAACATTATTGCCAAAAATTGCTAAAGTTGGATTTGCAGAAATCTTTTTATTTATCTAGTTGTGTCAGAACCATTCTGTGTCTATACATAATTTCGATATGTGGTGTTTATTATAAGTCATGGCAATACCTGGTATATCAGAGTCTTGTAATAAGTATTAACATTGATATTTTCATCAGCTTTGTAGAATTTAATAAGCATTTTATTTTGATCTGAAACCACAATACCAACAAGAATAACTTGAGCAGGATGTTTTATCTGGAATGTTCTATTAACCTCAGTTGTCGATGTTGCAATCAATTTGTCATTTCTACGGTTCAGAACAGCATCGACAGTGAATATGTTTTAATCTTTAATCTGAAAATATCGTTACAATAGAGGATTTTTCTTCAACCATGTAATATTTTTATTGCACCTTTCCAATCTCTTTTCTTTCGTAAGTATTGCCAACAAGTTGTTTGATGTTATTGTGTTAGATTTTAACATGAAATCATACTTTACTGCATTTTTAATGGTATTGTTGTCTAATTCAAGTGTAATTACAATTTTCTCATGGATTTTGTCGGATTCTTTAAAACTTTTCATTTTAGATTTTTAATAAAAGTGTCTGTACGTTTTTTGCTGATTCCTTCATTTCCAGAATTTTTTATCGTAATAGTTTTTCTCATAGTCATTTTATGTGTACGTTTTTTGCTGATACGGACATTTACACATTTTTTTTCTCATAATAGTTTTGCTCATAGTACTTTAATCCTTCACATTGGAAACTCTAACTATTCTTGAAATCCTCTTTGGTGTGACGAGTGCATTCGACCAATCACATACAGTTTGACGTTTATTTTCCTGAGTACTAAAATAGGTAAAAGCTTATGATAAGGTAAGGATAATAGTGTTAGGTATGGTTATGATATCAATATATTCTAGGTTTGAACGAATTGACTTAGTGACTGCTGCGAAAACAGCTTTACGTTTATTGTAAATGTTGTTATATATATATATATATATATATATATATATATATATATATCATCAGGGTTATGATCACTACTTGTGGAAGAACACCTCCCTGGTTTCCACTCATCTTAGGGTTTTTTGTCATAGTCGCCACGCTAGGAACTGCGAACTGGTGACATTATTTGTCCATAGCTCGGTGTCCACATACAGTGTCTGGTATTCGCAAATGCTCACGCATCTAGTACTAACAAGGCTCAACGTCGCTTACCTTCGGTAATTTAGCTGTGTCAACGTTAATATGCCGTATATATATATATATATATATATATATATATATATATATATATATATTATTTAAATTTCTGACTATGCTAACTGAAAGTAATCCTTATCTTTGTAATAACATTGTCATTAGTCTAGCAAGCTTAAGTTTAAAATAGCCGTCATCACTGGACTCTCTGACTTGATCTTGGTATAGCATTTTCATCGTAACACATGCAACTTGAATGGACTCATAATTTAAATAATATCCATCCATTATTTTATTCTCTATTCTAATCTTGTACCACGTTTATTCTTGGATTCACAATATATGCGCATACATAAATTACATTGTATTCGGAGAGTGTTTCGAACCAGTATAAAATAACTGTAGACCATTTATTCTCTTGTCATGAGATATGGTGTCTGGCGGTTGAATTACAACGGGTATGTCAGGAAGATGACCCCCTTGCGGCGCGTTGATGTCTCCCGGTGAAATGGCGACTGAAGTTTAGAAATAGAAATAAAATCGCAAAGGGAGAACAATGTTATCAATGCGTAATGCGAGGGGATAATGTCGAGGTCACGATTGTCTCGTCTAGAAATCTCCGACACGAGAGCCAATAAGATCATGCAGTGAAATCGTATGTTATCATATTTACTGCCCAATGGGATGTCTGATTTGAAAAGTAACTGAATTCCCTTCGCACTTAAGACATACATTATCTCTAAACTATTTATTTGCGGTAATGCAATATAATTTTCGACAACACTATCGTTTACGAAATGCCTCATGATTGAACTAAGAATTCTTCATTTGATATATTTACAAATTACCAGATTTTGTTTGAGATAAAAGGTAGGGAATCCTTTAGTCAGAATTGATATTGCTATGAATTATTCCTTCGATTATTGCTTTTAGGAAGGGAACAGGTTTACATTATTTTTATAGTTTCGACTTTTGGCCTTTTGGCTAAGATCAAAGTGTAGTATCTGTTCCGATGGATACTACACCCAATAGACTGGTATTGTCTTGGCCTTCGGGGCTTGATTTACGCCGGTCTATGGGTCTGTCCTTACCAGTTCTAAGAGGTCCACCCCCCAGGCTTCGCCTCCTCTTTTTAGGGAGGAGTAAGTTTATTGCTTACTGCCTGAGGCGCCCCTACCGGGGAATGCCGACGGGGCTGCCCAGGCAGTTTTTAAACCCCACTTTCCAGACCCGACCTTAGGTCACATCTTACTTGTGGGAGTAAGATAACAACTGGCCTTGTGCCTAACTCCTGGAGAGGAGTAAATCAATACATGTTACTCATGTTTAGTCACTTATTAAATGTCTTGAACAAATTGACCTTTTAAAAATATAACTCACGAAATATTCGTGTTCATCATTAGAGGTAATCACAACATATAATGAGAAACATTTTCACATAGAAAATATTGTTTAAATTGTGATCATTATTATTTTTGAATTCACATTTAATATATGATTTCTATGTTTAATTATTATAGTACATAAATTGCAGAGGGTTTATAGTGATATTACTTTTATCAGTTTTCTATGTAATTTATATATTCATTGAGTTAGAATAATCATCACATGTTAAGTATAGCTTAAATTAATGTACTTGTATATTCATGTTTAAATGTGAAACAGTTTGACTTGAGGTGTTGCTTTTAATCTTATTAGTTGAGAAATACATTTAAGTAACCGTTGAATGTAAAGAAAAACGTATTTTAACATCCCATTATATTTTAAAATAATACTTTGTTCTTTTACATATAACAAACAATTAATTGTGTTTATGAATACCGATCTTTCCTAAACAATATACTTATAATTCTTCAATTAAGAAGGTTATTGCAAAAGGTCAGACTCTCGATTTACACTGGAATAAAATATGTTTACGTGGAGATAGGTTAGTTAGAAAGCCGACTCAGACGCATCATTAATGAGTTAGCATGTTTGGAGTTTTGGGACGGGAGTACTTTATGAGATAAGATGTAAAATTTGCGGACGACTAAATATAAAAGCAAGAATATAAGTCAGTCTTAAGATCATACTTTCGCCTGATAATGTGAAGGTAGGACACCGTCGTAGCTATGCCTTACTTCTCCATATTGTATGAAATATTCAGAAAGTCATGCCAAAGAAAACTATAATGACTAAAAAAACTATTCACTTTATCAGTCTGAAATTTTGCATTGTGGCTACTGTTATAAGGAAGCATGACACTAATGCATCGATTTTGAAAATATCGAAAGTTGAAATTCCGTTAAAACGTCTCAAGCTCACAGTCAAAGACCAATGTGAAGTTAATGTAAGATGCGATACTTTATTAGGTATAAAAAGGTCGATGTTATCACCAAAGACTGACTTATAGTTTTTTCGTGACCGTGATATTTGACCTAGATATCCCAATATTAAATCGGTTTTCAAATTACGGCCGATATTCTGACCAGCTTGGTTACAATTATTAAAGCGATACGAACGCTAGACTGTATACAAACACATATAATTAAGAATTCAGTTGAGAATATGACCTTAGACTTGTTGAGGGTAAATATGTCATGATGACAACCGTTAATAGCTCTCTCTCCCTCTCTTTATCTTTCTCTTTCACTCTCTCTCTCTCTCTCAATCTCTCTCGCACACCTCTACCATTACTCATTGGCGAAGACTAGAAACCTTGTAACTTACATCCCTATAAATAATGTCTATTTGAGTGCGACCTGAAGAATGAAGTAAAAACGACTTGCCATAATAAGTCTTCAGATAATCTCATTATCTTCACATCATTACACGAAGGATACACAGGGTACCATAATATGTAAAATATGTGTAATTCCTTCAAGAAATTAAGATAAACTCATTTGATAGCATATATAAATAATAAATGATCACCTAAAAGTTTGGAATACCGCTGTGGAAGATATATTCCTATCATTTTTGGTAAAATAATGTACTTCTTTTTGTGCATTATCAGAAAGTTACTTAAATCTCTGATAAATTAATGTGTTGCCAACACTCCATACAAAAATCAATATTGATTTCGTCCTGCTAGATTACCGGCTCACGTGCTGACTGTAATTGTGCACAGTATCAGTGAAGCTATCGACAAGGGTTGTGTCTCTAGGACGAGAGCTGATGATATATCGAAAGCTTTCGATAGGGTGTGGACAAAACTTTACTTCACAAGTAGCTCTGGAATATATCTAAATGTCTTCCACACTAAAAGGTCATTTCTCTCTAATAGGTTCGTAAACGTAGTTTATGATGGGCACCTACCAAACACATAGTATCAATACTGGTGGACTAAAAAGTCCTTTCTGGGCCACATATTGCCAGATATTCAGCAATGGTCTTCAAAATAATATTAAGAGCATTGGTTGACATATACGCAGAGGAAACAACCAACTATCGCATAACTTCGAAGAACATTGGTGGGCTAGCCTTTGCTGATTCTCTTTATTCGGACCTCAAGAACGTAGTGCAATTGTTACATTGATAGGTTTATAACATACGTTCGTAATGTCGAAATCGCTGGTCGTCGTAGAACTCTCGTCTGATGATCTAAAACTAACGGCATCGCTACTAATGGGACGATATGTCGTTTCTCGATTTGCATTTCCTTGCTGCAGGAACTATTCGTACTAACCTTGTCTCTCTATTTCTCCATTGCCTCGCCGTTGTATGCAACTATTTGTACTAACCTTGCATGCTTCGTTGTCGCCTGCAGCTTGATATCTCTGTAGGACTCTACGTCGCCGCTGCTATCGTTAGCCTGCTGAGCCGTCGCCGTCATCACTCTTTGCAGACGCCTGTTGCTGTTACATTTTCTGCCGGCGGCTTCTTTCTCTAACTGAAACTATATCTCCCCGTAAACGATAAAATATAACAAGGCTTCTCATTTTTAATTTAGAGCCATTTATTACTATACTGCTTGTTGATACTGGGCAAGTCGTTGTAGCAGAGAGAGAGGCTTACGCTACTTATTATTCTAACTACTTAGCTACTTGTAAAGGAAGAAGGATGGGGACTTTGTCTGGCTCTACTTCAGGGGATCCGAAATCCCATGGCTTGCAATCGCTACATGGCTAAAGCGTGTTCTCTCGTTGGCTTCCAGTCAAGAACTGATAATCTTACTGCAGTTTTCCAGGTGGAAAACTGTGACGTCACTGAATCTCGTGATCGACACACAGGTGTGACCTAACCTTTGAACTCAAGATTTCGTCACCCGTCACCGTGACCGTGAGAAACAACATTGAACTAAACCTGCACGAGATGACCTCGCCACAAATCGCGCAAGTCATACCCGATCTCCAACAGACACGTCCACTCCCATAGGGCCATTATCTAACACAATGAGAACAAAGTTGCTTGTTACTTTAATACCTCAAAACCCCAGTTGAAATGGATGGCTCTATCCTTGATAATGTCCCTTGCTTTGATAAACTACTAAGATATATTCAATAATCAGGTCGCCGGAAAAAGTGTGGGTTAATTCTACCGCCCCAAAAAGGACTTTGTTTCTGAGGCAATTATCTACCTGTACCTGCGAATCATATGCGTCTTTAAATAGATTTATATTTTCACATCTGGACATGTACTTCGTCCTGCATTGACAATGTCCAACATCGACTTCGAAATCTAATACAAGATGATGATTTTACCTTATTTACAGTTCCGTGATGAGATGTTACTAGCCTTTCTCTCCTCTATCGTCATGTTAATAGTAAGTGTATGATTAGGCTATAATCTCTTTCCTCCTCCTGTTAAACGTTAAAAACACATAAGCTCATCTAACCGCAACAATTATAAATAGTTGTTCTTTCTTTTCCTGTGTACCTAATACTAAACGAAACTTCTATGGACCATATTTATTTCCAAGAACTTCCAATGTGTGGAATACAATATTATAGGGCTGCTTCCCAGCTGAATACAGTATGGTCGTATTTAAGTTCAATGTTAAGAAAATCTAGTCGAGCCGTTCACCTAAAAATTCAAATTCAGACAATTTTACCCATCGTTTTTAATCCTCTCATGATGTTGTTCATCGTCAACTGACAATCACATTAAACCTCATACTCGACTGGATGGCGGTCCTTGATAAGTGGTGACTATTATTTTAAAATATCTACGAAAAAGTATTTTCAGTTAGTCTCCGACTATTCTCTATTCTCTTACGTCACAGTTTCTTTTTAATGAAAAAGTGTTCATACGTCTAACGATTATATTTTCGGCGGGAAACACAGCAGTTTTCTGATACTTGAAAAATGATTTATTATTATTTTCATCATAGTTATCCCAAATATATTATTTGGCAGTGTTGCCATTCTGGTAAGTTATTTTTCGTATTATCTGCCGCATGGAAAATATATAGAGAAGTGTTCAATGCGAGATATGTTACTCTTTTTAACTTTTCGAGTTTATCATGTAGAATCCCTAGTAAAAGTATGTGACATTATTTTATCCATGTAGATTCCCCATTTTTACAACTTTTTCAGTTGAAAAAATGTAACTCTTAAAGCGAATACGTGTCACAGGACGAGAAAGTATAATTTTCCGAACAGAAAACTTCTGCACTAATTTTCAGTCTTTTTTCGAAGATTAAAAGCAAAATAGAATGGCATTAAATATCATGTCTAGAATCCTTATTTCAATGCTGATAACAATCAGTTACATGATATTGATTCTAGACGATGTTTAAAATAAGAGGCTTGCGCTTAAAAGTATTCAGAAGAAACTGAAATTCAGGAGATATTGCTTTATTGGTGTCACATGACTATGGATCGAATTCAATGAAAATGTTATGTATTAACATTTTTAATAGGAGGTTGTGCCCGTATTATGCTCTCTAACACCCTTCAAAATACACTAAAAACTTACTTTTTAATAGCATCAATTAATGTCTAATAACAATTGTTTAAAGTTCATAAAAATAGTTAGTAGCTGAATTCTCACGAAGGGCTTCCACTTATTTGACTCTATTTAGAGAAATATTAAATAAAATTAAATATAACTCACATCTGGACCCTTTACATCTAACAGTCATTTTCCAAAATTCATAATGATGCGTTAATTTGTTTGCACATTCAAATATAAAAACCTACCTCACTTTATATATATATATATATATATATATATGTATATATATATATATATATATATATATGTGTATATATATATATATATGTATATATATATATATGTATATATATATATATATATATATGTATATATATATATATATGTATATATATATATATATATATATATATATATATATAATATATATATATATATAGGAATTATACCAGCCAAAAAACTAGTATACTTATCAGATTATCAAAGGGGTAATATCATATAATAATATGAAGGTGTAGTTAATTAACGCCAAATCGTCGCAAAGCTCTGGATTTCACTTTCCAGTATTAACTGAATGATCGTCCAATTGTTCATCTATGAAAAATAATAAATATTATCTTCCATTAATCTATTCAAACCTTCTTATAGAAATCTTCATGATTAGTTATAATAAATGTGTCTATTATGCGATGCCCACACACACACATCCCCCCCACAAACATATATATATATATATAATATATATATATATATATATATATATATATATATATATATATATATATATATAAACCACACACCTACATACATCAATATTAGCTCCAACAACTCTAAATATATTTTTGAAAAACACATACTGGTAACTATACACCTTAGAATAAATAAGCTTTCAGCCAACCAAGTTATATTTTACACTAATAAATACATACATGAAAAAGCACTAAATATCAGTGTGTACACCGTGGAACTGAAGTACATGGGGCATAAATAGTCCAGAAATAGAGGTCGCAAAATATCATGGTGTATTCGACATACTTTCAGCTGGCTAACATCAGCATCGGCAACATGTAATTGAAAGTTATATACAAACAGTTGCACGTGATATTTAATAAGAGAAACAGTGAACATAAGCTAATTGTGCATCAATAACATGGGAAAGACAATAAACGCATACAATAAAAAACAGTTAAACACACAAGTGAAATATACAAACAGAAAAAATAAAAATGTAACTGTTAAGTAAAAAGTCAATGTCCACTGAGTGGGAACTGCAATGTTTAGTAAGTGGTATGCAAAGCGACCGTCTATCATGAGGAGAATAAGAAAACACTAGAGTCTACATGGGTATATCAGCGAGCTGATGGAAACAACGGTTCTATGTCCATATGTCCATATGTATGTGTACATATACAGGGTGGTATGTATGTTGCATAGAAGTATGATTATATATATATATATATATATATATATATATATATATATATATATATAGTAATCCACATACAGACTGTTTCGCTGCATCACAGCTCATCAGTGCGGCAAGACCAGTTAGTGGCTCAAGCCAGGATTGAAACATATATATATATATATATATATATATATATATATATAATTTGTTGATGTGTTTGTAGTGTGTGTGTGTGTGTGTGTAGTATTATGTATATATATATTATCCATGGAGCTAACAGGAAAAGGCGGGATAGGTATGTTGGGAGGTGATATGCATAGTACGTATAGTGTGAGTACGTGTGTTTATGTGCAAATTTGACTTTATATTTACACATAGGAATACATGTATATGTATATGTATATAATATGAGTGCGTGTATATATATATATATATATATATATATATATAAATATATATGTATGTCTATGTATGTATATGTATACATATATATTTATTGTGGGTATCTATACATATATATATTTATATATATATATATGTATATATATATATGTACTCTTTGAAGTATGTATAGTTTACAAGTAGATGTGGGTAGATATTAGACATGTATATAGTTACGTGTATCTGTGTGTATGAGCCCTCAATGTGTGCATGTACGTATGAGCTCGTGTACTGACATAGTTCCTCCTTCCCCCATAAAACTCAATGAGGAGATTCTAGTAGCTTTTACAGATCTCCTACTACCAATAGGTGAGTGGTATCCAAGACGACATTTGACTAACAGATCTGATGTCCGTCCCTGCTCCCTCCGTTATTCTACTCTAGCGTCTCCCCATCCCTAAACAGAGACAAAGCTGTTTACATGTCCCCACTCAAAACTTCAGTTGAAATAATAATTTACTTGGAGCTACATTTATAACTATATGTCAATAACGGAACGTATGTTCTCTTTTAAACTATCTTATTTACTAGAGTACCTAACAAGAATTTGAACCAGAATTACTGTTGACTTAATATTGCTCCTTTTTCTTCATATTTGTGATTCGCCATCATTTGTTTTTCAATTTCACACAACACCTCAGATTATTAGATCTGAGCTGACAAGGTAATCAGTCCCGACCCGCTGGGTCGGTGTAGGTCAGCAGTGAAATTCACCCGGGTGCCGCGGTGGTGACTACATACAACTCTCGGAAATTGACCGAATGAGAAAACCTCAGTCCATGTTCCCCCACTCCCCTTCCCCCATCGGTCTTCCTCTTCCTCCTCCTTGAAGAATACCAAGACGGCGTGACTGCTACTATTTTCATTATGAAATAACCAGTCTTAGCAGCGCATCTGATGATTCTCGTCCAAATGAGAAGAAATAAATCATAACGTTAAATGATTGGGTTGTTGTTCTGAATAAATGTGTTCTTACTAATATACACACACATATATATATATATATGTGTGTGTGTAAGTATATATATATATATATATATATATATATATATATATATATATATATGTATATACATATATATGCACATATATGTATACACATATATAACATATATATACATATATATATATACATATATATATGATTATTTGTATTTACAAAAAGGCATGTACAAAATCTGCGACACTGGCATGTCGATTTTATCGATCAACAGCTATTATAAACTGATATCTCTCTAGGCTGAGTTAGAATCCGATCTTACCCTTCCAAATACGATCTAAGGTTAAGATCGGATTCTAACTCTGCCTGATGAGATTTCAGTTTATAATAGCTGTTGATCGATAACATCGACATGCATGTGTCGCAGATTTTGTACATGTCTGTGTAAATAAAAATAATCATATATAAAAGCTCTATTTGATATTGAGCACTTTTTATAAATCCTGTTGAAATTCTTTGGATTACTATCCTGTGGATGTTTTGCCATGTCCATAGTGGTTAGAGCTATTTGTGAACGGATATATACATATGACCCCCAGCCTTTTCGAGTTAAGCACTGTCGTTAATGATATCGTCTGCTTCTATTTAGCGTAATGCAAATCAGTTTGTAAATAAATAAATAGAGCACTGTTCAGTAGCGGTCAATGTTTATATAAAAATATTGTAAGTTTCATTTACCAATAGCGGGTGTATGCTCTGTAGCCTAGTTGATAACAATATACATAGATATATACAGAGACATATACACACACACATATATATATATATATATATATATATCCCTCTCAGTATATACCACATAGATTTTTTTAATGTTTTTTCATGTATAGTGATAGAAGTATTTGTAGTACACGATGTTAATGCTCTGCTATGTCTAGTTCTTTTTCTCCTCGACTTTGTGCTTTTTGCTATTGGATTTTTCTTCCACGGCGTAAATGTGTGTGCGTGCCAAGTGAGGATGATCTTTTATTTGGTATCATGTTGTTTACACCAGGACCTCAGCAACCACGCGCTATATATTCGCTGTGTACACTAGACGTGGTGCCAGGCAGGCGGCCAAGGCGCCTCGGCCATCGTTTAAAGAGATCGTGGAAATAAACTGATATATTGGCGTGACAAACACAGGAGTTCAGCGTAGCGGCCAACGAATTTACGATGAAGACAGAGAGAACGAGAAAGAGAAACAGAGAGAGAAAGATAGAGAGAGGAGTGAAAAGAGAGCGAGACAAGAGGTAGGGGAGCAATGAAATAATCTATAAAAGAAAGATAATGAGCGAAAGTTAGAAGTTTAATAGAAATGGAGAAAGAAGTTTAAGAGTAAATAAAGCCGTTAGTACACCATCTTATATATATATATATATATATATATAGCAATAATTTGAAGGGGCTTATCTTAACACTTCACTGCAGTTTAACGGTACATCATATCGTCAGATGTTTATTCGTATCGCATAGGT
>OY744516.1:48279767-48327267 GCA_963556195.1 Sepiola atlantica
AGTAATATATAAAATACTTTGTCTTATCCTCCACTTGAAATCAATAAAAAATACTATTAATTTGGATCATTGAAAAAACGTACTTTTTATGACTTTAAGTAAAACATTTATACTCAAATAAACGGCGTTTCAAATCGGTTCGGTCCTCGAGCCAACGTTTAAGCAATTCTATAGGTTAAACCGGAAAAACATAATAACATCATAAAACACTCCATTTACCACGTTAGATAGATGATATTCTTATTTTAGCTGATAATAATGGCAAATTACACAGACTACAGGACGTTTCCAAAACACTCGTTCCTTAAATTTACTGTAGAATTAGACACCGATGATGAACTCACATTCCTTGATGTTTTATTGACACCACTAATAATACGTTTAACACTGCTACCTATAAAAAATTACTAGCTTAAAGTCTAGTCTCTTAAAATACAAGAGCACATATATTGATCATTACAAAATAAGCACTATTAAAAACCTGCCAAACCGTGCAAAATGATCTATCAAAAATCATTATTTATTGAATTACAAATATCGAACAAGTCCTAATTCATAATTAGTTTCTTAATTATATCATTCAATAAACAAGTAGAATGAAGGAGTCGAAACTTTAAAAAATACTACAACGAATAATTATAATATCCCACATTATAATTCCACCAGTACATATCCCCATTTGACAACAATAATAAAATTAGACTAATTATTTAAAATAAGGAATTTAAAACTCCAAATCTTGTAAAAAAATACTCCTTCACAAAAAAACAACATTAGAAAGAGCCAATGTTATTTATAAGTTGAAATACTCTCTGAGAGAATGCACGTCATAATAATAATAACACTAATAGCTACTTTGGTTTTACATTTCCATGAGTGATCCAGATTTGTTTGTAGTTTTGGGTGGTCGTAGCACTTATTAAGTACAGCAAATATGCTTGTTTTATCGCGGCTTTTTTCTTGATATTTAAATGATTACAAGGTAAATTAGAAGCTTTTCAATTAATTTAATTAAAATAATGTAGTTGATTGTTGTTTTCATCGTGTCGAAGTTTAATAACTTCTGTCTTCAGGGTATCACTAATTCCGGAGTGTGTTGAAGTTTGTAAGTTTAATGTATATTCAGTGTATTCCGGTAGGCTAATTCTGTCGCTCTCCTGAAAGATGCTCTCTAATCTGGAATAAAAAAAACGGTTTGCTGTTGTCTTTAACGATCAGACATCCAACGTTCTCGGTTGATGTTGTTTTGAAACGTTCTTTTTATGCATACTTTTTGTTCAATTACTATTGTCACCTGAAGACGATTCGATGAAGAATCAAACGGACTCGTTAGATATATAGAAATATTTATTAATCTTGCCTTGCCTTGAAACAAAATTATAATAAGAAAAATTATCCTGTTTTGTTATATCTATCTATCTATATATATATATATATCTTTCTTTCTCTCTCTCTCTCTCTCTCTATATATATATATATATATTTCTCTCTCTCTCTCTCTATATATATATATATTTCTTTCTCTCTGTATATATATATATCTATCTATCTATTTCTCTCTCTCTCCCTATCTATCTATCTATTTATCTCTCTCTATCTATCTATTTCTCTCTACCTATCTATCTATTTCTCTCTCTCTTTCTCTCTATCTATCTATTTTCTCTCTTTCTCATATATATATATATATATATATATATATATATATAGCGGAGAATCTTTTAACCTTAGGTAGATTACAAATACCAACGGTTATTTCGAGCGATAAATCAACAGTATACACCTGTTGGATAAATCTAAATGATCCTAAGCAATGTTCAAAAGAGGCGGAGAGATCTGGAATTCTGCGGACACTTATTCTCCCTCAGACTCCAAGGAACACCACTGTTTATAATAAGTAAACAATCACTGATAATGACTATTATGAAAAATCGTAGTCAGTAAATCATGATGATGATGATGATGATGATGATGATGATGATGATGATGATGATGATGCAGCAGCAGCAGCAGCAGCATCAAAAATAAGAATGGTTACGGACTAATCCCACATATCTGTGTAGACAAAATTGCAGAGATAAACGGCATGATTAATGTTGAGGCAACGCACGAAATTACAAAACTAAGCATGGAAACTAAACTCTCGCCAATGATATGGAACAACAAAGCCAGGATCGGAAAATGTTTGAGATAATTGAGGGAAGCCAAAGACGTGATGCAAACGAGCGTAAATTCTTAATAGCTGCTATAAGCTATTTTCTTTCTTTACCTTGCTTATTCCCTTTCTTTTCTTCATTTCTTACTAAGCGGAATAGGAGGCTATCAACTAAATAACTCCGGTCTACATCCGCCACTGAACTATAAAAAATAAAATATTACACTGAAGGTATGGACTCGACATTTATCCTAATGAAATTTATTCTCACTCCGTCGAAACGATAAAATTAGTGTGCCGGTGTGAAATACCTTTCTTCTTCATAAAACAGCAAGTGTACAACCAACAGCCCAAGAGAGAGTCAATATAATCAGCGAGAAAGGACAAATCCAGCTCGATATTAGACTTAAATCCTTCCTCTGCCCTTGAGTGCATCGGAAGCTAAGAACTATTTCACTTAGCACACACATATTCACACACTTCTTCTTTCGTGCGGATCAGATGATTCTGGTGTTGGCATTAGTTTCCCCGATGTTTTTCTAGTTAGAAATCTTTCTGGAAAGAAATCGGATACTTACGGGAAGGACCACGAGAAGATTGCCAACATCTCTAAGTGAAAGTAGTACTGTGCAACCGACTGGATTCGAACTTGGAACACCCAGGTCTTATCCACTTAACTACAGTCACCTCCCATATTCACACACTAACAAAAGGCAACATATTAACACACTAATACAGGCCACATAGATACAATGTCGTCTGACTTTCACACGCACATTTACTGACAAAATAAAACAAATATATATGCCTACATTCTTCTAATACTCGTGTATTTTATCACACTTCAAACAGCCTACAAATCAGAGAACTTTAACTTTTCAAACAAAAAATTCACTCAGTAAAAAATATATTTTATAATACTGTTAATTATGAATATGTTTTGTTCGTTAACCTTGTTTCTCTACTTTCATTCAGGAAAACATGTAGCACCTGCTAAACGTAATCTAATCATTTACAATAAGCATGTTTGTCGATTTTTTTCATTCGCCACTGAAAACATTTGAATTGTAAGCGTTCATTTCCAAAGACTCCACCTAAGTTCATATTCTCTCCAGGCCAGGATTCCTTCTACAACTAAAGTTATGAACTAAAATACGAAGCTAAAGCTGTGAATAAGCCTACACAGATGAAGATTAAATTGAACGGGGTAATACATCTGGCAAATAAGAAAAAGAGGCTGATCTAGAAACATAAGGTAAAGCAAAAGAAAGAAGATACAAATCAAAAGTTGAACATATATTAACACTATAGGACTTTAGAAAACAAACGAAGACAAATGTACCAAAACGTAAACGGCGGAAGAGCTAACATAGATAAATGATATTCGGTTGAAACGAGACGATTCTGGAACAATACATAGGAAAATAACGACCTTAGTATCGCAAGATTACTGATCGGGTTTTATAATAAGAAACATCTTTAGGTAATTGACGAAGTAACAGACACCCAAATTAATCAAGAAACCCTTATAAGGACCTTGCGAAAAATGCCTGAATTGAAAGCACGTGGCCTCGACGGAATGCATGGATTTAGATTATACAAGTAAGTGGCCTACTTAAAAGACTAACAGAAAAGCTTAGGAAACGTATACACAAGACGGACACACCGACGTTGATAACTAAAGGAAGAACGGCATTAATTAGAAAAGACAGCGATGAGAAATTACTGATACTATCCCTTTTGAACCTTATTTCTAAAAACATATACTTTCTTTTTTTTACCGAACTTGACCTATACCCATTATTTCAAACGTTCGTCTTTATAAGTTCAATTTTTTCAAAATATCTCAAAACAGAACGCCTCTTTTGTATTACTATACGTGTCTTAAATCAGTGATAGGGTAGATAATATGTTTGTAAATAATAGGAAAGATGGAAAGAAAGAATAGGAAATAAAAAATAACAACTTTAATGTTAGGTTATTTTCCGTAGATTTTAGAAGCGATACCTACTTAAATATGTATGCTTTTAGTCCGGACAATCAGCTGGAATGCATTATTCTACAATTCCTTTTAAATTTAATTTCTAAAAAAATGTTCTTTTTTATTATTCTTGTTTTACTATTTATTTTAAATTTATCTTCTAAACTTGACTTTTACCTTCTTTTCAAAATGTTTGCGACTTTATAGCTGTGCTTATACCTAAACAACTGGGAGGGTAACGTATCTTCTGGAAGATACAAAAATGATTGTACTAAACACATACCTAGTGAGGGAGTGTTCTTTTAACATTACTATCTATTGTTCCCGAAAACAATGGAAATTAGAACGTGCAACGTTGATTAATTTTCGGTAGCAATCTAACTCTCGTGCCCTATACTTTGCCACTGAATTTTCACTCTTCATCGGCGATATTCCGAACAAAGGAGGGAGATGTTCTTTGAGGAAGCGGTTGCTTAGTGTAAACGGAATTTTGACATAACTTCAGTCATTCTCTATTTTTATTTCTGTGGCTATTTCCTTAATAAGGGTGCTGGGAGTACATGTTTAACCTTAGCACACGTTATCTGTCCGGTAGTCTAAAAACCCGAATCTAGGAGTAACTCCTAAAAAGAATGCCATATCAGAAGGCGCAACACACCGTGGCATTAGTATTGCCATTTGCTGAACGAAGTCTGGACCAGACAGTAGTTTTAGGTAGGGCCCTTTCATGCCATATTCTTGGAATCGATACAGCTTTACACTCTTCAATGATTTACAAAAATGATATTTCTCTTATATTTCCTTCTCATAACTCACTTTACCTTTTCCTCCAAACTCCCAATCTCCTCTGAACCACTCATACAAAAACATAAGCATGAACCCAAAACCCTAATTTCTTACATAGATTCTAACTACCATATGTCCTTTCACTTTTCCAAGATTAAATATCTACGTTAACATTCCAGAGGTTTAAATCGATTTACAGGAGACATAACCAGACCTGTTGTTTTCATGCGACACTGGAATTGGCCCGTCGGTTTCTATAGATCAGCTAATGCTCACAAGTTGTTCGAACATGGGCTTAAAACCCGACACCCAACACAGCCATGGTTATGGACGGTTTTCTCTGTGGTAAGGACACTTCTAGTGTAGAGCCTGATAAGTCTTATATATGTTTCCGTGTTCAACTTGATCACAGCACAGCTTTCCTCATTCATCTTTCGCCCCCTTACTTATTGAGTTACTTTTATGAAGAAAATTTCTGAGAGACCGACAGGATCCTGAATGATAACTCTTTTGCTAGTATTTTCGTATATGATGGCGTCAATGTTCACATTGTTTAGTGGCTTGGCCACTCAAACAAGACCGTTAAAAAGGGGAGGGTTTGGCATGAATTTTACCTGGCATATCTACTTACTCAAATAGTTGCCAAGCTTACACGCGTACCCGTTGTGATGGATAATTTGAAAGCCTCTTTGATCTTTTTCTGACTACTTGCTAGAAGCAATACACATATACAATCCTGCCTCCTCTTGAATTCTCCAGTAATTCAGTTGTCTTAATTAAGATCTAAATGAAGCTCTGCAAGTTCTCTGATATCACTTTCCATCGCAGAGTTCTTCAATATTGAATGGCTGACTAGCCAGCTTAAGACGCTTCATATCTGAAAGTATTCTTAAATCTATTTTCGTAGGGCACGTATCATGTATCTCATCCGATATATATGATTGGATAACATTTTATAATGAGAGATGTATACCTTCCAAAAGGTTCCAACAGATACAAAACAGCCAATCAGTGTACACTATTTAATGTTAACCCGTTATTTAACACATTAACCCCGATTTCAACTGCTTTAAACGAAATAAATGACCCGAAAACAAAACGTCCTATACTATCGGTCCGAATCACTGCAAGTGGTCATGGAAAACGCTCAAGAGGTCTATGCCTAATCCGTTTAATTTGAAATGGCCTATCAGAAGATTGGCTCCCATAAGTTTTGGAGAATAACAAACAGGGTGCTGAATAGATGAAAAAGTTATCTCCTCAGCATCTGACAAAGCCGAACTTTTCATTAAGAATTTTGCATCATATTCCACACTTTGTAGTCAGGGCGAATTACTTACCATCAAAATAACTGTATATAATGTTGCCCAACTTATTAAGAATATTGGTGCCAATAAGTCCACGGGTCCTAGTAACATTCCAGTCATAATAATCAAGAGACTAAAACTAGAACTATCTCTTATATTTACAAAGCCGTTCAATCATTGCTTAAAGGGAAAATCGGTTCTATCACCTTGGAAGACCTCACCGGGCTGTCCAGTATTTAAAACTACTACCGTTTTTTGCAACTTAGTACAGACCAATCAGTTTCATTTTCGCTATGAGTAAGTTTTCGAAACTACAATAAATTAAGCAGGTGTAACAATCTTCTTAGCGGGAAGCAATATGGATTTCGTCCTACAAGTTAACTGTCATTTCGCACAGGATCAATTATTCTATCGACAGAGGGTGCGTTTCTAAGGCGATAGCTGTTGATATACCAAAAGCCTTCGGTCAGATTTTGCACAAATATTATCTTCAACAACTTAAATATGGGATACTTGGACATGTGCCCACACCCATCACATTTTTTAGCTCCGATAGATTTATTAAATTTGTTGTTAACGGAAACAAGTTCGAAGCTAATAATACTAATGCCGACGTAGCTCAAGCCTCCATTCTGGGCTAAACTCTATTCCTGATGTTCATAACTGATCTTCCAAATCGTATTACGAGATAATTCATTGATAACTATACACACGACAGAAATATATATCGCATCACTTCAGAAAAAAACACTTATGACAAAGATCTTTCTAGCTCCCTCTCTTTTCTGACTTGAAGCACGTCGGGCAACGGTGGGGAAAGTTACTTTTACCACTTTTAAAATCAAGCTCATCCACTTTCATCAACAACGCTTGGGTCTACATTTCTCATCAATAAAGAAGCCCCGATCTTTGATGCGCTCATATAACTGACTTTTATTCTAGACCTGAAATTGAAGACTCACATAAAATATGTTGCTAAGGTCGCAGGAAAAAATAGTTAGATAAATATATCGCTTCAGAAGTGCCTCATTTATGATGCAATCATTTATCTATATGAGAGCCGAGAAATGGAGTAGCGCTGTCATATTTGTGTAGGTTCCAGTCGGAGTTCTATTACTTGCCTTGCCAGAGTACAAAACCGACTTTGCAGTCTAGTGGGGATGATCTCTTTTTCTCTGCAGCCCCTTTCATACAGAATAGATGTTGCTAGCCTCTATCTACTGTATCGGTGTGTTCATGGTAGGTACTCATCTGAGCTATAATTCCTGGTATCACCTGTGAAACATTCACAGAAAAAAATCGCCTGGCTACAACCACAGCAGAGAACTGACCAAGAAAACCTTCCATGGGCAAAAGTGTTCGATCTGTGGAAGAACATACCACAAAGCTGATTCCCATCCGATTTACAACATGGTTGTATTAAAGTCTAACGTTAACAAATGCTTGCTGAGTAGTCCTGTTGCATAATTAATTCCTCTTAAGAAATATTCTGTAAATTCGACCAATTATTTCTAATTCTTGTGTAGTGGCGTTCAACGTCAAACTTTGCCACTAAGCCCTAAGTGGCCCCGGGCCTTGATAAGCGGTAACCGATTAGTAAAAAAAAGTCCAAAAAGAAGCTCTGACGTACTAGGTTCCACACTGTATACCAAGCTCCAGCCTCTGTCTCATCGCCGCAATGTTGTATCTTTGTGTTTGTTTTAGACGTACTTCAACGGGATATTCTCTGTCTAACTTGCTGCACTAGTGCTCCCTTAACGTAAATACATTCGACTAACCTGACAAACAGCAAAATCCCACCGCTTCACTGTTGTGTTCCCAATTTCATCTCTTCTCTCTGTTTCCCAGACTGTACAAACATGCAGCTGAACAACTCTTCAGGTGAGATGACCCAATATATATGGCCCCTAATTCATAGTAGCATCTTGCGTCTTAGTGGCAATGTGCCTGTTGTGGGGGGATGAACACAAATAAAATAAATGTTCTAGAATCAGAGGGAGATTTAATGTTACGCAAATTCTAGAGATGAAATAACGGCCGTTTTCAGCGAGGAATCCATTGTAAACGATGGCCGCGAGAACGTATGGTGTCGATTATCGAAGGAAAATCAAAGTACTGAACATTTTAGTAGACTTGTTGTCACTATGTCTACAAGGGCACTGCCTGCTTTTATATTATTGAATACGACGAAACACCTAAAGAAAATCGGAAGGTAAATCGGCCGAAACGTTGTGAGAATTACATCCAAGATGAGAACAGTAGTCCGAATAATCCAATTCATACGAATAATTATCTGCAATTATTTTTTTATATTTTTTATTCATTTCAAGACTTATATTTTGTGCTAGTCTACATTAGATATACGAAATATACATTATTTCCCTCACTCGTTGATTTATCTGGTTAATATTCTTGCCAAGTGAGTGTTTTTATTGCTTCTGTATTTATAAAAAAAAACTATTAAAATTCTGTATATATCTGTTGGTCTCAAAATATCTTGTAAATGTGTATGAATAATGATGTTCTTTATTTGTCAGTCTCAAAACTGTCAGTGGTTGAGATGAATAGTTATGTTATTTTAAGGTGTGTTATATTCGTATCGACGTCACAATCAGATTGAAGGCATTTTTTTTTTCATTTTTATTTGCCATTTATCATTAATCAGCCAACATGACGAGAATGAGAATAGACTGTCTATGCATCAGACACTTTGATTTATTATATTCACTACATGTCTGCGTGTTTTTCTGTCATTTTTTATTATATGATATAATATATATATAATTATGAAATTAAAAATGGAACAGTGGAAGACCCATAAGCTCAACGTTTCGCCCGATGTGGTGTGGTTTTTTTCAAGAGCGGCGAAAAATGGCGAAATATTACAAAAGACAGAAGGTCATATAATTGGGTAATATATAGAGTGGAGGGTTAAAATGGAGGGAAATATATGCAAATATGTAATATATATATATATATATATATATATGTATAATTATACGCTGAGATTGTGTATACTTATTTCTGACACTTTACATATATTTCCCTCCATTTAAACCCTTCCACTATATATATTCCCCAATTATATGACCTTTCCGTCTTTTGTAATTTTTAGCAATTTTTCGTCCGCGATTGAAAAAGCCCACATCACATCGGGCGAAACGTTAAGCTTATGGGTCTTCCACTGTTACATTTTTAATTTCATCCCATCGGATTGTTTTATTCTTTCATCAAAATATATATATATATATATATATATATATATATATATATATATAATTTACTAATTTTTCACCACACGCGTGTTCACCTTTCAAACGCCACAACTTTCCCTTATTCCACCTTTCTGTGCGCATCTGCCTGCTACAAACAAAATGTCCAAAGACGGATGATAGGCTAGTATTCATATATATTTGTTGGCGCTTACGCAAATTAATATATATATATATATATATATATATATATATATATATAGCTTTTATCAAAAGTTACTTGAAAAAAGAAGTGCTCGATCGCAAGAGTATGTTATTTAAATACTAGAATGTTTTTCCAGGTCCTTTAGGAATACACGGGTTTCATCAAGCTGGTTATCCGGCATTTAAGATCCGGCTGGCCATTACAGAAAGAAACAACATTTTCAAACAAGCCTAGCGAAAAGGTAACCCGCATAAATTAATAATGTATCAAAATAAAAAACTTTAAAAAAAAATTCAATAACACCTGTCGTCACTTTAACAATAATTAGTAACAAGCAGCATTTTAAACACACGGGTATCCTTTTTAGGGAAACCAAAAAGAATGAACTTATTCAGTGTATCTTTCTTAATAATATAACCCCAATTTCGGTATCTTCAATACCAGCCGAATTTTATTCTAAATCAAAGACGACAAGATAGATGATCTTCAGATATCTCCAACATACTCTGTAATTTATAGTCTGTCTATGATACAGCAAAGCAGTGTGTTAGTTAAGTACTATATACGCCATAATGCAACGGATTAAAAGTGCTAAATATAATTAGTTCTAAATGATATTCAACCACACAAGTTTTATTTTGCAGTGTCGAGCACCGTCGTTGGGTGATAACTCCTGTGCTTCTTTGTGTAATCCAAAACGTTTTGTAAATAACCAAATTGAGCACGGTGAAGCGGCGGTATCATTTATGAGCGCTTCTCCCGTTCGACTAATATATAAAGCTGACGACTATCAACTTGATGGTGTAAGGTTCGATCTCTAGCTAGGGAGATATGATAGTTTAGCCGCACTCAAGAGATGCGATACAGCGAAATAAGCTGTCTGTGGATGACTGACAGCGAAACATCTGAATGTAGACTACTATATAAAGCTCCCTTTCTTTGGGTAGAGCTTATTTGTTACGATATCGTCAACTGTCATTAGCTTTAAGGCATAGCTTGTTGGGTAAAACTAATTCGAGCTCCCGGCATATGGCAATGTTTACATTGAGATATCACGTACATTCAGTCAGTGTCGTATGATAGAGCAGGTAGAGGCGCCGATTGTCAGCTCGACAGTCGAGTTTCAATCCCAGCTTAAGGCACTAGCTGATCTAGCCACACTGAAGAGCTGTGGTACAGCGAAACAGTCTGTATGTGGAAGACATAAATATATATATATATATATATATATATATATATATATTCGTATTGTATAATATATATGAGGAAATAAAGATACATTCCTCAATTACGTTACCTTTTTTATAATACTAGAAAATTAAATATTGATTAGGTTTCAGATGCTATTGCACAATAAAACTTGTGCGGTCGAATATCACTTACAACTTATTATATTTAGCACTTGCATCTGTTGCGCACTGCTAATTAATAATCAGAGCAATTATGCACAGTGTGACTTAAATGTACTCTGTTTTACTTGTTCATCAAAAACTGAAAAAAATAGCAATTTCAATTTTGAAAAGCGACCTTTTTATTAGGAAATCCGATTCTTTATTATCATATGAAATTAGAAAAACAGCAACTTATTTAACGACTACGTAAAAAAATACTTAATATTTTGTTTTTATTTAAATGCGGTAAACAGCGTTTTCATTGGCTATTGGAATTTTAAATATTGTCGATTTTATTAATAATTTGTGAATCATTAATCAAAGCGATATGGGAAATTTAGGACGTCCCCGGAATACTAAAGATTATATAGTGGCCCATATATTTACTCCTGTTGAAATGAATGATTTTGCCTAGAATTTTCTCATCACTAAAAGGTAATGGAAAACGAGGTCCACTTTGCATCTTCACTAGGATTGACGAGAAATACTAAGGGTTTCGACTAAAAGAAAACAAACCCTGGTAGATTGATGCCAGTAGAGATACAGCTAATGTCGATCATTACGTAGCATACGGAAAGGATATTTTCTGCACACAGCCGTCTGAAAATAAATCATATAATAATGCTTTGTTTTTTTTAGCATTGATATAAAACAACACAAACTTAAGTAATCAGTAAGAGAATCATTTTTATTCCCACCGTTTACTCGCGCTTGGTTGAATTTCTAGATCAGTGGTGCCCAACCGGGGGGAAATTTCCCCCAGGGGGGAAATTAGGGTGTTTTAGGGGGAAATTCTAGCCTGAATTTATAATTCTGGAAATATTCAAAAAATAATTTCCAGTAATAGCTTTCTGTTCTTCTTTTCTCGAGAGTATCCGTTTCCTAAACTTTACCCGCTTTCATTCTTATGTTTTATTTTCTTTCTTCTTTTTTATTTGTTATTTTCCATTACATCTCTTAAGAAAAAGAAGGTTTATACAATTTCAGATACATAATTCCATCAGTAAACGAGTATACATATAAAAAAAATTAAGAGAAACAAAAATTTAAACATATATATTCATAAATTCAATATCAGAGAATGTTATAAAGTATGAATGCATATGAATTTTGTAGTGCAAAATCTTTTTTTACTCAAATCAATTTATATTAATAAAAAATCAAAAGTTAAGTATGGCCGTTATTAGATTTTTCAGAAAGAGAATGATATTGTCATGACCCAAGTTTGAACGCTTGGATCGATTGGACAAATTGACGTTAATAAAAAAATTATAATCAAATTTTGTAATTATTATATATTTGTAATAGATATTATTATTAATCTTATATATTACTTATATTTTTGGTTCGGCACAGAATATCAATTATTTTATTAATGCAATTTTATAAACATGATAATTAAACTAAAGTTTTTTTTATCTATGATTAAACCTTGTAAATCAAATTTTTCAACTACTTTTATATGGATGTAATTTTTAAAAATCTCTACCTATTTTTAATTAATTCGAAACCATCATACATTTTGTTTTACTTTTGTTTATTTATAGAATGTTATTTTCTCACGAATAATAGATTAGGTTGATTTCATTATTACATATCTTAATATACTCTCTCTTGTTTTTTTTCAGTTTCGCAAGTGATCATGTCAAAAAAACGAACATATTCAGAAGCGTATCTAGACTTGGGTTTTACGTTCATTGTGAATAACGGGGTACATCTGCCACAATGTGTCATCTGCACAAATACCTTGGGGAATGGTTGCATGAAGCCATTCCAGCTGAAACAACAACTTCAAGGATGCCATCCCGAACTACAGAACAAGAATATTGAATACTTCAAGCTGAAAGAAAATAATCTGAAGAACACTAGACTGGACTCAACTGGAACGTTTCGTCAGCAAACGGATGCTATTTTGAAAGCGTCATTCGAAGTCTCCTACAAGATTGCGAGGGAGAAGAAACCACACACAATTGGTGAAATATTGGTGAACCCCTGTATGCTGCAGTGCGTGAAGTTGATCCTTGGTGAGGCTGCCCACAACAAGATGGCCCAGATTTCCCTTTCAAACAACACCATTCGGTCACGGATCAATGATATGGCGGAGAGCATCAAGGATCAAGTTGTTCAGAAGGTTCGAGGTTCACAGTTGTTTTTCAATTCAACTCGACGAATCGACCGATGTTGCAAATCTGTCCCAGATGTTGGTATTTGTTCGTTATACCACCGAAAAGGAATTGCAGAAGAATTCCTTTTCTGCAAACCTCTCCAGACCACGACCAAAGCTCAGGATGTGATGGACCTTATTAATGACTTTTTCGAAGATAGCAACATAAGCTGGAAGTCTCTGGTGTGGGTGTGAACCGATTTTGCCCCAGCCATGATTGGCTCTCGATCGGGGTTCGTCACGCTCGTCAAGAAAAAGAATCCAGCAGTAGAAGCGACACACTGCCTGATCCACAAAGAAGCGCTTGCTTCGAGAACTCTCCCCAAGAACTTCAAGCAGCATCTCGACACTGTCATCAAAGTCGTAAACTTTATCAAGGGTTCTGCTCTGAACACTCGGCTATTCCGTCGGCTCTGTGAAGGCATGGAAGTCGATCACTAATCGTTGCTGTTTCATACTCAGGTGAGGGGGCTCTCGAAAGGAAACATGCTGCAGCGAGTCCTAGAATTGTTTGATGAGGTGGTAGGCTTTCTTCGGGCTCAAGATAATGTTGTGCTTCTGAAGGCGTTGGAGGGTTACTTTTTCCGTGTGCGGCTGTCCTACTTGTCCGATATTTTCAGTGCATTGAACGAGCTCAACAGAAAACTGCAGGGCTAAGGGACGAACATTCTTTTTAAGTCGAACAAGATCACAGCTTTTGTGGCAAAACTGGGACTGTGGAAGAAAAGAGCGGGGGGTGGAAGTTTTTCTTCATTTCTGGCTCTGAACGAATGTGTGGAGGATATGGAGGATGGTCTGCCTGATCTAATAGCCGAGGATACTAAGCAACACCTCGAAAGCTTGGAGGAAGAATTCAAGTATTACTTCCTGGGGATCACAAACGAAAGCATCGAGAACAAGCTTATCGGAGACCCATTTCAGAGGAACGTTGATGATGTACAAGAATCGTGGCAGGAAGAGTTCCTGGACTTAAAAAACGACTCTGCAGCGAAGGATGCCTTTCATAATATGGAACTGAGGGAGTTTTGACCCAAGTCCGAGGAACCTATCCGCTTCTTGCGACGAATGCTCTGCGTATATTGGTCCAGTTTTCTTCCACTTACCTGTGTGATACAGGATGTTCGGCACTGGTACACCTCAAAACAAAGGCACGGAACAAGTTTGATGTGGAGGCGGATCTTTGATGTGCGCTCTCTATAACTCCCCCATATATTGAAGGGCTTGTAAATGGCAAACAACGCCAAAAGTCACACTAAAATGCTGTGTTAATGTTCGTAGTCACTAAAATTTAATGTTAGTTGTATTAGTGCATTTGAAAAATAAATTAGTAAATAGTTTCAGTGTGTTTCAACTGTCTTTCTCTCATACACATGAAGGGGGAAATCTGGATCGTTGAATTGGGTGCTAGGGGGAAATAACAGCGAAAAGGTTGGGAACCACTGCTCTACATGCTAAAGTACCAATCCAATCAGAAGGGGAGACAAGCAACCGACAGATAAAGTTGTAAATTGATTAAATCATAAATTGGCGATTGTCAATGAATTTTAACAAACAAATTAAAAGGTGAATAAAACAAAATCAAATAAGCAACAAATAACTGTTAACAAAAGCAATAAAAGTAGGTGAGGGGTAGATTAGGATAAAACAATATTTTGGTATTGGTCTGGTTCAAAAGATGGACCAGCACCAATTTTCTTTTTAATTTAACTTTCTCGTTAATATTTTTATATAAAAGTGGTTTCATTTATTTTTTGTAGTCAAAAAATAAATGGCACTCTTTCGAAAAATATGACAGAAAATGTTCAGACTTGACGTAAGCGTGACGTATGCACAACGAATACTACGTAACCGAACGGAAACGACGACCTTTTTACACAATGTGAACGAAAGAAAGCGCAATTTTATTTGTTCTACCTTTTTTTATAACCAGACGACTTTAATGAAATAAAATGTCAAACTTACCCTTTTTTGGAAACAGACTTCTTCGAACGAAAGAAAGAGCATTTTTATTTTATCTTTTCCGAGTTTTTTTAATACAACAAATTTAGATGTATTATCTGTCTGTTAGTGTTAAGGAATTGATTTTGTGGGAGGGAGTCAGAGTTTGAGGGTTACGGAATTAGAGTTAGGTAATTAAGTTCAGGGAAGTTTAGGGTTAGAGAATATGGGGGATGAGTATTAGGGTGAGGGAGTACGAACTTTTTTTAATGAAAACACTTTTTTACCTGGTGTTTTGTTTCTTTTGTAAATGTATTTGTCTAAACAAAAACTTTTTTGTGGTGGGGTTCAAAGGAAAGTAGACATTGTGAGAAGGCATATTCATGAAATATTGGGAGAATTGCATATTCACGATATTTTAGAAGAATAAAAAATAGAAGGAAGTGATTTAGTTGAAGGTGAAGATTGTTTTTTTTTCTGAAACCGGGTAAAAGTCGGAAATGTGTTGTAACATATTTTCGAAAGGTTGATTTCCAAATGGACATACATTTCTTGCATACAGGGCATCTCAACGCGAAACATCACTGGTGCGTGCATTCACTTGCCATTTGCACGAAACATTTCCCGGGCAATGTGAACAAATCAATGCCTTCCTTAGAAAACCTTTTTCCTTGAAAAATATATGCAACCTTACAGTAATTCTGAATTTTTATGTTACATTGACAGATTAATTTTAGAAGCACAAGGAACAAGAAAATAATGAAGGCATTGGGTGCAATCGTTTCAAAT
Source organism: Sepiola atlantica (assembly GCA_963556195.1). Lineage (NCBI taxonomy): Eukaryota > Metazoa > Mollusca > Cephalopoda > Sepiida > Sepiolidae > Sepiola > Sepiola atlantica. The sequence continues at coordinate 48,295,693 of OY744516.1, forward strand.
CTGAGAAACGTTCGGTGCTAACGTAGTATGATAAATAATTAAACTTGACATAAAATAAAATAATAAAAATGAAAAGAATTTGGACGGGGCGAGGACTGGGTGACATTCGCAACGGCGTACCTTCTTTCGTCTATTTCCGTTCGTTTTTTGTAGAAATTCGTTGTACATACGTCACCGTACGTCACGCCTCTAAACATTTTGTCGTATTCCCCCAAACTGTTCCAAATAAATAATTCTTTCCTAAAAATAAACATACACTGAGTTTTTTTTTAGCTTGAAATGTTTCATTATTTTCTGTTGAAACTCCGCCTCCTTTTGATTCTGACGCTGGTTCGTTTTTATTCGGCTTTTCCGACTGTTAACGTAATTCTGCGGCGGCAAAAGTCGGTTTTATCTGGTTAAAACGTTCTACCAGTACCGTATTTTTTCACTTTGACATTCAAATAAATCACATCGTGTCCAAACGGGTTGATCAGTCACGCGATGCTTTGTTTTAATTAGAGTTTGTATCAGTTCCGAGTTAACCGTTCGCTGCCGGAAAAACGCCACTATCGAGAAAGACACTGAGAAACAAACAAAGAATAACGCACGGCAATGAAGTACTCACCTTAATTCGAAGTGGGACTGGATACCGTGGCGCTCGACAGGGACAAGGGGCCGTTTTTCTCGCCATTTGACGCGTCGGTAGCGACAAGGCAGTAAGTCGAGCGGATTATCCTTAGGTAAAGGAGTTCGCGTCGACGTCACACTTTGGCCTCGCGACAATAGATTACCATTCGTACATTCTTTTCTCCGCTCTATCATCGCTAGGCGAGCCGCCGGTTGCTAGTGTCCGTAGCCGTATGGAGGTACGTTGCCGACTGCATCTGCAGCGGCATGATTGGGCTATGCTACCGACTGAGGGTGACATACAGTCCGACGTATACCAACACCGACCGAAGTGTGTTTCCTACCGCACATTTTTCTTAATCATTTGGTATTACAACCTTCATAACAGGTGCGCCTTCTCGTCCAACACGGTTTACTAAAAAAAAAGGTGATTCGCGTAGACACCACCTGGTACGTGTACTTTGCCGACCAAAGACCCGTTGGCCACGCACAGCTTGATGACCGACCGAACCTCCGGCGAAGGCTCTATCGCCCCAGACCGGGGGTGCCCAACGCCTATTAATATAGACACAGGCATTTTATACTGTACCATGTTGTTTAAAGTATTTTGTATAACAAGCCCCAGAACTTATATCGATACACATCCGACGCCGCAATAGGGGCAACTAAATGAAGTTACATCACGCGCACCGCATTTTTCGGTGATATATTGTAAGCTTTTTAACAGATTAAGAGTAGGCTGGTGTCCGTAGGAGTGGGGAATTGGGTCGCTAACAACGGACCCACTGACCACGCACCCCTGGGTAACTCACGGGGGATCGGGAGCTCTGCCGACCGGGTGTAATACTGCCCAACGCCTACCAACACCGAAATGTCTTTTTCGATCCGAAACACCTAGTACTTGTAGCGAGTGGCGTCGTTGGCGGGCAGATACACCACATACCTGTACGATTTTCGCTGGCTGAGTCGCCGGTGTCCCTAGGCATAGCATGATGCTAGCGAGAAGCGTTCGCTGTGGCTTACAACACGACTAGCAGTAAACAAGTGTGTTTCTCACCGAACATGTTTTCTAAAGGTGTTAGCCACATACAATCATTCGACAGTTTAAAGGTATCAAAACGCCTTTCCCTTCTCCCGCAAACCTGTGAGGCTGATTCTGCAAGATGAGTGTATTAAAAAATAAAAATGAACCCATGCCAAAAAGTCGATGCCATAAAAGCTTCGCTGTGACAGTCTTCAGTACGAGCGATACTAAAAATAAAATTACGAATTACTTAAGACTTCTATTCTGTCATGGATTAAGGACCGAGAAGAAGCTACTACTGTGGATTAAGTCAAGGGTTCCGTTCGAAATTCGGTACAGATTCCCGAATTCGGCATCAAGATTTGCGAGTTCGAAAAGACGGATCTAAACAATATTAGAGGTTATGTCAACCATAAACAATCGCTGTGAGAATAACACCCAAGATGAGGATAGTAGTCCTAATAATAAAAAATATACGAATCATCAGTTTACATCTAAAAAAACTTCGGACCATAACTTCCAAAAATAGTCAGGTGAAACAGTGTTTAAGATTTTTTTAGATGAAGATCGATAATTTCTGTTGTTTGGATAATATTAACTACTGTTCTAATCTTGGATATTATTCACACAATGTGTCGACAGATGAAACATCCGAACTTCTTTAATGCGTCTGGCCGGACTCGAATATCTGTACGTAATTTCGAAACTCTTCATTTAATCTACAGATATATTTGCTCTCATTACGTCGGTCATGATGGAGTAGAAGACTTAAGTAATTCTAAATTGCATTTTTAGTATCGTCCATACTAAGTATTGAACCGTTACACTCAAGAAATAAAGTACTAAGTACGAATCTGGTTTAAGTGGCAGTTTTCTGGAGATTGAAGGTTCAATACTCAGTGCTGGTTATACGAAGAATACAACCAAGACTTACTTGTGACATCTACACGGTAATGGCTGGAAGAAAAGGGAAGTAGTAACCCCGTTGATTTAATAAATTGTTCCATTTTAAAATTTCGTACAGATGCACACGGATAAGGTCCGAGGTTACATCGGCCGACACGTTGTGAGAATAACATCCAGATAAAGAACAGCAATGTGAATAATCCAAATAATACATGGGGAACACTACTGGAAATCACTTTGAAATTAATATATATTTTAAATAAAACAGACCCAAGTGTCAGGTGGAAGGAGGCAAAATCAAATTGTAAAATGATAGAAATGGGGAAGTTCCAACGTGCTCGTTTTTTCCACTATTCCACATTTGAACATGGAATTAAACGACAAGAACATTTCAAGATGGCGAATAATATTTGTAAAAACTTGTAATTGTAGCGATTAAGTCTCATGAAACTGACGAGCATCGATATGAGTAAGGAAATAATTTGATCAAATTAAGTGGAGATATTTTCCACAAATTTAGAAAAATCAAATTATAATGGAAAATATATACACGAAAGCAAATAATGAAAATTAGATTTTAACATTTTTGATACCACATGTGCAACCACTACTGCCCCTACTACTATAAGAACTAGGCCCCTGTCAAGTCTCAATAGACATGGTATAACCCTTGTGAGGGTTTCCTGAATTGAAGTGAATTAGGAAGCAAGGTTTGCGCAATCACGAACCACAGTTCTCCTCAATCGGCACAGCCTAATTCCAGTAACAAAGAAAAGTCCAGGAAGACTGGAAACAATGCCGGGATAAGTATAGAGCTCTCCTACATACAGCACCTTGTATTTCCAAATGGTCACCGATTAATACATAGAAAACATTGCCAAGGCTTCGGCAAAGAAAGTGCGCTCCCTCTACCGTGCTAGTAAACAACTCACACTTACAGTAACCTATATCTATAAGAAGCCGCCATCCGCCTATACATGGAGTATTGGTGTCACATCTGAGTTGATGCACCATCCATTAGTATCTTTCTCTTAGACAAGGTTCCAAAAGAGTCTATAATCTAATAGGTCCCTCACTATCCACCAAGCTTCATCCCCTGTCCAATCGCCGCAATGTTGCATCTTTGTGCTTGTCTTACAAGTACTTCAATTAAATGTGCTCCGATGAACTTGCTGCTCTGGTGCCCCCTCGACGTAAATACACACGACAATCAGAAAAATTATATCCATTAACTGTGGAAGTCCCCATATGGCAGAGGGCATTCTACTACAATAGCCTCTTTCCTCGAGCTGCCGGCTTTTGGAACTCCGTCTCTGGTCCCTGTTTCCCCGACTTTACCGACATGCAAAAATGTAAAACTAATGTGAACAAGCATCTCACTGCACAACTCCCAATTTAGGACGACTCCCCAAACTGTAACCCTAATGCTCACTAGCCCCTTACATCTACAGTAGCAGCTTGCCTGGTGTTGGATGAACAAAGTTTAAAAAAATGTAATAGTTACCACGCTCAACGTTGCGCTTCTTCGGTGATTTAACGGAACCGGTGTGTCAACGTGTTATGCCGTATATACTACTACTAATGCTGATACTACTTCTACTAGCATAATGTTATTACTACTACTTGTATTATTATAATAAATAGTAGTCCGAATGTACCAAATTCTACAAATAAAATATCTATTTAATAATCTAGATATACTAAACATAAATACATTTCATAAAAATAATAGTACTACTACTGCTAATAATAAGAACATGACATCCTTTTTTGATATAACATATACAAACAGAAACAATCTTTTGATAATCATAATAGAAGTAGTAGTACTAATACTAATAATAATTATAATAATAATAAGACGTTTTTATTTAATATACATATACAAAACATAGACATATTGCTAGTGATGATAATAATAATAATAATAATAATAATAATAATAATCCTCTTTCTACTACTACTACTAATAATAATAATAATATTACAACATTGTTACCTAATATAAAATACTACAAAACATAAACAAAATGTTTCAGTAATACTACTAGTACTTATCCCCTTTCCCGACTACTACTACCAACAATAATAGTTAGACGTCTTAAATTAATATAAAATATACAAAAATAAAAAAATTATAATAATACTACAAGTACTACTAATATTTATTATAATAAAATACGTATTTATTTAATATAAAATACAAAACACTTAAACCGATTATTGATAGTAATAATACTACTACAACTAATAATAATAATGATAATAGTTATTATAATATAAAGATATTTTTCAATATAAAAACAGAAAACAGATGCATATTAAATAGCGAGGAGGCTTGACGGTAAGTATTCTTCCTTAACAAATCCACAAGTATAAATCCAATAAAACCATATCCTTAAAACAGGAAATAAATAATAGGACATGAAATGGATGAATATATTAAGTGTCCAGATACAGAAAAATATAGCACAACAATAATACAATATAATGAAGATTGTCGTTTTGTAAGAAAATTATATAAAAAAAACGGTTGTAAATCATTCAATAAGAAGTACAACGATGAGAGAAATACATTCAATTTGATCAAATCCAAATTATATTTCACATTTAGAAGATTCGGTAGAAAATATTAGAAAACAGATGTTACATCCACTTAATTTTAATGTACAATGTGTCACCTTTTTATAAATATATTTATATACATATATATATATATACATATATATATATATTTTATAATATATATATATATATATATATATATATATATATATATATTCATATATATATATATATTCATATATATATATATATATATATTTATATATATATTCATATATATATATGTATTCATATATATATATATATATTTATGTATATATTCATATATATATGTATTCATATATATATATTTATATATACATTCATATATATATATATATATATATATATATATTTATACATATATATATTTATACATATATATATTTATACATATATATATTTATATATATATATTTATATATATATATATTTATATATATATATTTATATATATATATATATATATTTATATATATATACTTATATATATATATTAATATATATTTTTAATTTTTAAATACAGATTTTAATCAGATTTTATATTTATATATATTTATATATATATTTATATATATATATATATTTATATATTTATTTATATATATATTTATATATATATATTTATATATATATTTATATATATATATTTATATATATATATTTATATTAATATATATATATATATATTTATATATATATTTATATTTATATATGTATATATATATATATATTTATAAATATATATTTATATATATATGTATATACATATATATATATATATGTATATACATATTTATACATATATATATATATGTATATACATATTTATATATATATATATGTATATATATATATATCTATATATATGTATATATATATGTATATTTATATATGTATATATATATGTATATTTATATATATATATATATATATGTATATATGTATATATATATATATTTATATACATATATATATGTATATATATATGTATATATATATGTATATATATATTTATATACATATATATGTATGTATATATATGTATGTATATATATGTATATATATATATGTCTGTATATATTTATATATATATATATATATGTATATACATATATATATATGTATATACATATATTTATATATATATATATATGTATGTATATATATGTATGTATATATTTATATATATGTATGTATATATTTATATATATATATATATGTATGTATATATTTATATATATATATGTATGTTCATATATTTATATTTATATATGTATATACATATATTTATATAAATATATATGTATACATATATGTATATATATATATATGTATATACATATATTTATATACATATATATATGTATATATATATATATATATATATATATATATATGTATATACATATATGTATATACATATATATCTGTATATATATATATTCCAGGATTTACTTTTTATCTGTTCAATTAACATATTGCAGCTTTCGTGGGTGTCGCAAATAAGTAAAGGCGATGGGAATGTCTGCTTGAAGAAACTTCATTACGCTGAGAATTGTGCACATGCGCGTTGCAGCATTACCTATATAAATCGCCTAACTAACCGGTAAATACAAATGGCTGATTTTTATAAAACAACAAGGAAAACACGAAACGAAATTAGTTCTCGTAACATTTCTTTCAATCCAATAAATATGTAATCGCTATCTGTTTGTTTGTGTTGTCGATTCTTTTTATCATTTGAAACTTAGATGCACTGCATTATTTTTATTATGTCGTATTCCTACTTTCATTTCTATTACCACTGACTAAATTATCCCAGCAAATTGAATTCAATTTCATCTGCTGTCATTAAGGAAAGGAGCGACGTGTTTGTGCGCATGCCTGATAAATTATGGCTCAGCCATCTGCCTCCTGTTTTTACGGCAGCCATTTCTTTATTTGCGAATACGTACTCGGACGAAAATCGTTTCATATTTCTGCAAATGTGCCAATGGATATATTGACGGCTTATAAATCAGATTATGAAAGTACCTTTATATCACTGAATAAAGAAGAGGTTGTTTATGGGCGTCTATCTAATGGCAATATTTATATTCATCAAAAACATATCCGATATCATATAATTTCTTCCGCATCCGTTCTAAACACTTTTAAATTAGACAACGTATACATACGAATGGATTTCAAATATAACAGCGACTTGTAGCGTCATCATTTCTTTTTAAATGGCACTGTGTGGTTCATATATAAATATCGTAGCAAATAAATAGATAATAATACGTTATGGAGATAGAAAATAAGAAAATGGGGAGATGAACATGTGGCTCGGACAGGATTCGAACCTGTGCCTAAGGATAGGGACCGTTTTTAGATCGTGTTATCTTACTAGTTGACAACCAAAGATCTCAGATTTAACGAAGATAAAAAATACTGCTTATGTAATGCTTAAAATATACATCCATTTATATGAAAAAAATATAGGAATCAAATGCATATACATATATATGTAGATGCTTTCGTCGATTTAAAATGCATTCAAATCAAGTTTCTAGAAAAAGGGAGTTGATGTGAAAAATGTGTACGCGTATTTCGAAACATTTATTCAAAGTTGATATCAGGCACAAAAATAATTAGTCATTTCCCAAGCATATTTGCTTCTCGTCTGAAGTTGACATAAACATGGATGATTCTATACTCATATAGAAGTAACGTGTCACAAAAAGAAAAAGAATACTGGCGTTACTTTACTGAATGATAAATATTGAAATTATTTGTATTTGGAGGTTAGTAATAAAAAGTCGCTTTTTTTACTTAGCAAATTAAAAATCAAGTATTCAATTATTTATATAATATGTATACCTATATATATATAGATAGATAGATATTATTCTTTTATACAATATATGATGATATAACTTATTACTTATTGATTGTGTTGCAGTAATTACTTCAAAAGTGCTCAATACGAAAGGAGAGATTAGTATCAGTATTTACTTTGTGCAGATGGGATATACATAGAGGTTAGTGTTCAATTCCCGAAGGAAATAATCAGGCTAAATATTAATTTACCTGATAATATCATCAGATAATGAAACAGAAACATTTCTGACTAGCTTACTATCCATGAGTATGTATTTATCTTATACTAGCTGAACCCGTCTACCAGCGTTGCCCGGGAAAATATAAAAGAATAACTTGCGGTGTGGTTAGGCAAAGGTGTCGACTTTATAGTGACCTGACGAATCCATCCTGTCACTATGGGTAAATCCAGATCAGTTTACAACAATAGTGTGTATATATATATATATATATATATATATATATATATATATATATATATATATATATATATATGTATATATATATACACACACTATTGTTGTAAACTGATCTGGATTTACCCATAGTCTATTTGTGTTTCTACTGCAAATTACTTACGTTTAAAAAACCATTGAGCGTGATTTTTTTTAAGAATGATCATTACCTAATACAGATTATAATAAATGGGCATGTTTTTCTTTTAAACATATTCAACGCATGGAAACATTGCACTCATTTTTAAGAAATCGCAAACTGATGTATACTTTCTTATTGCTTAAACATTTTCTAATGTGGGTTTATTCTACAACATTCCATCTAACTATACCGGTTACGATGATTTTGTGTGGTATCAAACGATGTTGGTGTCACCGCGTATTAAGGAAAGATTCGTTGATACTTACATACTTACTCTGACAAATTGGTTGTCTGCCTCTTTGCGCTTTGTTGATCTATGTTCCATGTTCCATATGATTGTATACTGTTTATTTTTCAATACTGCGTCTATTCTTAGAGTATTCTATTGTTTCCATGTAGAAAAAGCAGTCGGTTACACAATTGAATTATCTTCCCTCAATACCGTTTCTCTTATTGTATTCATTTTGGGCTAGATTTCCTGCATCTATTTATAATGCGGTTCGCCGTTTCCTGTCTCTGTCCACAAATCTACATTTTCCATTTTATTAGGTCTTATCTAAGTTATTTTAATGTACTTACATCCGGTTGCATTGTTTTCAGAGCCTGCCAATCGCGATTCAAATATTTTCAAGTGAACTCTTCGTAGCTACATACATGTGCTTTCACGCGCTACTTTTTGGGGCAGTCTTAGAAATCGTCAAGGTTGCTGATTCTCTTCTATTTTTTTTGTATCATGATTTTCTTTCCTGTTTTGCTTCTCTGTGTATTCCACACCTAGCTGGTGCGTTTGTCAGCGACAATCAGCCTCGCTTTATGCCTGTCTGTATATCTTTGTGATGGCGTGCGCTGCCAGTATTTACTTACTTGTACCTGTCGCGGCCTTCACACCGTTTGGAAATAGTTACTTCTTTCCAACCAAACCGCCATTACAAACAGTCTCATTTATTAAAAATAAAGTAAGCTTATTACATGGGTGAATACGTTAATAGTAATATGGTTATAAATGTATAGTATTTCGGTGTATTTTGATCACACATCAGTATTTTCGTGCCTTTTTTTACTCATACTTATTACATGATACGAATGTCGACATTGAGTCTGCCCCCGTATTCATCTACTGTAGCACAATAAACTAACAATTTTTTTTTATTTCTAGGGGTTCTCGAACTTTATATTCAATACTTTGTGCCTATAAATATAAATATAGTGAATGAGTTGCGATGGGTAGTATAAGGCGGTAGCGATTTACACTGCGACACGTGGCATGTAATTAATACAATGAATAATTAAAATTCACAAAATTACTTGTGTGTTAATGAAACTACCAGAATATATTGTATCAGAGTGTCAAAATGAAATATGGCGCATTTGAAACTAAATATAAACGTATTTTTCATGGCAGTGTGATTTAAGCGATGCGCTGAAAAATAACTAAATATAATAATACGCTTTTCTACATCTAATTAACCTAGGACGTTTTTGTGACGTTGACTAATCGCAATGAACTGTTTCCCATCCTTTTGGTAACCTTCGAAGCGTTTTTTAAAATAAAGCGCAGATTAAATAAAATCAGCATATATTTTCTTAAATTAGGAATATATATATGTATATATATATATATATATAGAGAGAGAGGGGGAGTAAAGCAGAGAAAGAGGGAGGGAGAGAGTAACAGGAAGTTCCTTCGTTGCTCCGAATTGAATGAGCCTATTATACCATTTTACATTTTTTTATTCTTATTTTTCTCTTTATGATATGAAATTTTGGCGGTTGGCCTGATCGATGTACGTAGCATTTATGTGGCTGAAGGTGTGTTAATTGAGAATTACTGAAATAAATTTCGCTAAATGTATAGTCTTTAAAAACTTTGAGGCATACTCGGTGTTTCTCGATAATCAATGACCCATATATGCTTCTGTTCGAAGTACATGTATAGTCTTATTTTTGTATTCGTTAATTTTCAAGTAATGAATGTTATTTAAAGTATAACACGTAATATATTCATTTTGGAATAGTGGTGTATGGGTGCTGTCTCTAAAACTCTAGCAGGAATTCGTGAACAAGCAAACGAATGAACAAAGAGAAAAAAACAGTATATATATATATATATATATATATATATATATATATATATATATATATATATATGAAGAAGAATGGAAAGTAATTAGAGAAAGCAAAAGCCAAATCAAAATTCAATTCAAAAGTTCAAAGCAAGGTATATTCTACCTGCTCTATCCTGGATATTGAGCTGTATACTCTTCACAATAGGGTTTTACCTTTCCTAAAAGTTCGCTTTTAGTACACCTCTTTATATATATATATATATATATATATATATATATATATATATATATACATCTATCTTTCTCATTATATTAGTATGTATACATAGATACATAATACATATATATATATATATATATATATATATATAAATATATATACATCTATCTTTCTCATTATATAAGTATGTATACATAGATACATAATACATATATATATATATATATATATATATATATATATATATATATATATATATATATATATATGCAGATAGATAATGGATATCCCGGATTCTCAAACTTTAAAATATTGAATCGCGAATTGAAGTAATGAATGAAAATTTTAATATTTTCTGTGAGTTTAATAACCATAAACGTTGAAGCATTTTGCATATTTGTTCTTATAGACCAATAATTGTAGCGATAGAAAATTAGTTTTCTTAATTTCCCCATTTTTTAAAATTTAGTTTCAATGGTATTATGTGTGTGCCGTCTTAAGGTAGGTAGAATGAAGCGTATTTGCACATAAATTATATTTTTAATAAAATAGAAGTAACAGATCACGAGTGTTCTATAATCGGCTTTTAATTATAACAGAGTCCAATCATTTTTAAAAGAAAATAATTAATTGAAAACAATTCAAAGAATAACACACAAATAACGCATATAATATATATATATATATATATATATATATATATATATATATATACATATATATATATATATAATCTAAAAAAGCTTTAAGTCATTTTAACAAGAAAAAAAAAGGGAAAATGCAGTTTAAATTCCCAGAGCAACTAACTAAATCCAAGATATTGCAGACTTAACATTCGTTGGAAAATTCATAGACAGATAAAAAAATATAAGTAAATAAGATAAAATAAAAATGATAAAAAGGGGGGGTATATATATCGAGGGATATATATATATATATATATATATATATATATATATATATATATATATATATATATATATAGAGAGAGAGAGAGAGAGAGAGAGAGAGAGAGAGAAATAAAGTTTTTCTGGCGAGATTTAGTTTATTTCTGTATGGGTCATCTCTTATCAAGTCCAAGAAGCTACTCGATGATAAGGGTTAAAAATTGCCGGTTAGACGATGATCGGCATAACCAGAGCATTGGCAACAGTTGGTGGAATGAGAAGATTACTTAAGAAGACTCGATTATCCAAAAGGGCGGCTCAGCAAGTATTTGTTTACATTAGACTTGAAAATGGTTATATTGTAGTAGACATAGAAGCAGCTTCGCGACATTTTATTCCGCAGACGAGATTTTCTCTGAAAGAAGCCCTGTTTATGAAAGCTCTATTTGGTTACATAAGATGTGTTCGAAAGTTTGATTGAAAAAATAGTTGGATCATACTACAGCTTCGGAATGTATCTGACTTTAGCGGTATAAGAGTCAGATAAGTCTTCCGTTGCAGGACTACTGTCACATCCCGGGGGGGCGGGGCGCTCAGAAAATGTTTTGATTGAGAGAGTAAAAATCGACTTCGCGGCGTAATAAAAGTGACCTATTATTCTTCCATACATCCTTTTTCTTAAAGAAGAAAGGGTCGTAGTCTTTCTTTACTCTTTCATTATTTAAATTGAAGGTATGGACTGACTTGTAATCTCTGGTCGCTCCCTGTAAAATATTCACAGTAAGAACTCTTAACATCACTGCAAAGAATATGCTTTTCTTCTTCTATGTACATAAAACTAAACGGGATTTCCGTGAAAAAAGAATATTTCCAAGTGCCTATCATCCTTGGGACATATTGCCACGGAACTGCTTCACTGCATACGGCAACATGTTTATTATCACGTCCAAGGTGAACAAATATATGTCGAGCAGTCTTCTTAAGAAATCGAATTTCGTTCATTCCATTCATCGTTTTAATGCCTCTCATAATATTGTTCACCATTTAACTGACAATCTCATTAAGACTCATCCTCCACTACAATAGAGTGTGATAACTGGTGACTCATTAGTATAACACTAAACAATTTGACTTATTTTATTAATGTCTACAAATGTATATAATATAATCATTGAATTATTTTTACATTTATCAATGTTTACATTTATCAAATTAAACGTTGTTTCCATGGATAGCTATATATTCAGTAGCACTTCATTTAACATTGATGTTTACTTCGGATCTTAGTAATAATTAACTAAAGTGTGTCTCACCTTTATGGTACCTTCTATGACAATAAACCTTGTCTTCTCTAATTATACTATCGTGTTGGCTATTCCATTTTCTACTTGAATTACAACCTTATTAATTGTACCCTAATTATACAACAGGGCCGACCAGGATTCGAAGGATTTAAGTAATACATATTTACAGAGATATAATATTCTTTTCATTCGATTTAAAATTAAATCCTAACCCGAATGATAAATTTAGATTAAATAACAGAGTAAACAATAACTTAACATAAACCATGTTTTAGATTAAGTTGCGTTTTTTATCCTTTCCTTTATCAGTTGAATACCGAAACAGAATCTCACCCACTCAGAAAGAAAACGTCATTTAATCATATTTTTGAAAGCCGATTCTGACAATATATCGATTTATGAAGTTGGTAATTGAAAGAAAAAATTTAACTATTATAAAATTTAAATAATATTTATTTCAAATGAAATCACGTTATAATCAGATATAACTGTGAATAACTTGCAGAGTAAAATGAATAAATTCCATATATTCGAATCCGCTTGTATTCTATTCGTGCATTGGCTTTCATAAAAGAAATTCAATCAACGGAAATGGACGACACGCTATTATTCTATTAAATTAACAAATTGCATGTCGCTGAAATTCACAAAATTAACAATATAGATAAATGTATGTATAATCTGTATTAGAAAATTTTAAACTTCATTTGTATTTATGCCTAAATTGGGACCTGGTTGTTACGAAACGGACTGACAACCTGTGTGTGTGCCTAAGTTAGAATCAAGTTTATTAAAAAAAAACACTTTGACTTAAAGTGTTGGCAACCTCTACGTAGTCCCTCGTGTAAGTACCCGATGCTTTTCTTGAAATAATTCTAACTTGAAAGATATCAGGCAAAAAAAATGCCAACAATAGAATAAACTGAAACTTCATTGTCTAACTCATTGAATCTATATACTACTAAAACGTTATCGTCTAACTCATTGAATCTATATACTACTAAAACGTTATTGCCTAACTCATAAAATCTATATACTACTAAAACGTTATTGCCTAACTCATTGAATCTATATACTACTAAATCGTTATGGCAAAACTCATTGAATCTATATACTACTAAAACGTTATCGTCTAACCCATTGAATCTATATACTACTAAAACGTTATTGCCTAAATCATTGAATCTATATACTACTAAAACGTTATTGCCTAACTAATTGAATCTATATACTGCTAAAACGTTATCGTCTAACTCATTGAATCTATATACTACTAAAACGTTATCGTCTAACTCATTGAATCTATATACTGCTAAAACGTTATCGTCTAACTCATTGAATCTATATACTGCTAAAACGTTATTGTCTAACTCATTGAATCTATATACTACTAAAACGTTATTGCCTAACTCATTGAATCTATATACTACTAAAACGTTATCGTCTAACTCATTGAATCTATATACTGCTAAAACGTTATCGTCTAACTCATTGAATCTATATACTGCTAAAACGTTATTGTCTAACTGATTAAATCTATATACTACTAAAACGTTATTGCCTAACTCATTAAATCTATATACTACTAAAACGTTATTGCCTAACTCATTGAATCTATAAACTACTAAAACGTTATCGTCTAACTCATTGAATCTATATACTACTAAAATATATTGTCCAACTCATTGAATCTACATACTCGTCAAACTTTATTGTCTGAATCATGTAATCCATATACTATTAAACGTTTATTGTCTAACTCATTGAATTTATATACTACTAAAACTTTATTGTCTAACTCATAGAGTATATATACTACAAAAACATTATTGTCTTACTCATTGAATCTATATACTAGTAAATATGTATCGTCTTACTCATTGAATCTACATTCTACTAAAACTTTATTGTCGTCCTAATTGAATCTACATACTACTAAAACCTGATTGCCTAACTCATTGAATATATATATATACCACTAAAACTTTATTGTCTACCTCATTGAATATATATGCTACTAAAACTTTATTGTCTTACTCACTGAATCTCGATACTAATGTAACTTTATTGTCTAACTCATTAAATCTACATACTAGTTAAACTTTATTGTCTAACTCATTGAATTTATATACTACTATCATTTTATTGTGTTGCTCATTGATTCTATTTACTACTAAAACTTTATTAATGCCTAAATTTCTCTGATTAGACATACTCATATCAGCATTTGTTTATAAGTATACATTTGTATACAACTCTCATTAATTAGATAAAACTAATATTATTTAATTAAGCGATGGGTATCCTGTCGAATCGAAAGAAATCAATTACTGAAACTTGATTTATTTATCTGGTATGTAACGTTAATTTTTGTAATAATGTTCTATTTCTTTGGTCAGTCCATGTAGCTGTTTCCCGTCAACGTATTGTATCCTTCTCTTCTTTTCCCGTTTAGCTTCTCTATGTATTCCACACCAAGACAGTGCTATTGGCTGTGGTAATCAGCAACTCGCTGTATGCTTATTTGTATATCTGTGTGATTGTATCTGCTGCCAGAATGGACTTACTTGTACAGGTAGCAGCTTTCACATCAGTTGTAAATAGATAGTATATGTGTAGTACAAAATTGTAGTTTTCGTAAGGGTCTTTTAGAAGAAGTAACTGAACTTAATTTAAAGTTAAACAGTCGGAAAAATATTGTGTCGGTTAGTTTGTGTAGAACTTTTGAAAGAGAGTAATGTGTTTGGTACGAATGAAAAATTAAAACTAGTTATTTCCCCAGCAATCGCTCAAAGATATCAGTGAAAATTGATACAAGCTGGTTTCGATTGTATTTACGGTAAATCATCGAAATATAGTTTGTTAGCGACATTGCTGTTTACCAATGTAAGATCGGTATCTGCTGTTGCTTTTATGTTTCTTCTTTGTTTGATGAGAGATCGATGTTCGTTTTGCTTTTAAGATAGCCGCTTACTTTGTGGTACAGTTCGAATTATAGCTTGTCTTGTGTCGGTTTAAAAATCATTGCTTGCTTCGGCTTGCGCTGGCGTTCATTCATTCCATCCCGTGAAACAATGAATGATCATCCGATGTGCACTCCGGATGCGCATTGTTTTCCGATGTGTCTTTATTTTTTTATTCTGCCTTTTATAACAAATACCATTGAACTTCCAGAAATCCCGGTTTATATGCTAAACTCTGTAATTGGTTGAATTGTCCATAGCGTTCAGCTCTACGCACGCGCATTGCACTTGTTTGAAACGTTGGAGAAGTGAGTTCAAAATTATACTCTGAACACCAACAGAACATGTGAGTTCTGTGTCGTCGGAGCAGAATCCGGTTTGAAACGAATCAGTGTGGATTAAAGGGATGAGTTCTTGAAGCCTCAACAAAAGTAAGGATTAAGCATCTATCCATCTCTGACTTGATCCTTCGTTACTGACTCAATGAGATGTTCAAATAATGCATAAAATAACAAAATAGCAGTATAAAAATTATCTGTGTTTATAAATTGAGACTAACAATGGTAGACTGTGTCAAGCAAGCAACTAATTCTCAATTCAGTTAAGAAGAATCTTTACTTTCATTCATAAAAACATTCTAAGTTATATATACATTATCAGCATCACGAAACCGTTCCTAGAATTGACCCTCAGAGTATAAAGTGTACGTATCGTTTAACCTTTACACTTGCTTTCCAACCTAAATCTGATGCGAAATTACATATTGATTACACATACAACAGAGACTGTATAAAGAGTTCATGAATGTTTTGCATATTTTACTATAATATAGTATTTATATACATAATCATTCATTGCTGAATTAATACTAAAAAGTCCGACTTACCGGTGAATAATACGCATTCTATAAAAGACACGTCCGCATAATAGAGCACAATCCATCAATGAAGTATAGAAGCTGTTACATTCCTCGTAAAGTAGATAACTGGTTTAACATGTATGTTTTTCTGAACACCAGAAGTTGTTACTTACTATTTTACCTTCGTCTTGTTAAATTAAGTTCCTATATATTTTATCACACACATTTGATCCCATTTGAATTTGAGATCTGCTATAATCTATACATCAATATTTTGTGCATTTACTTATCTACCAATATAAAGATAAGACAAGTGAGCAGACAAATCGGCAAAAATCGACATGAGCATATGTAATCATCCCTACGAGATGAAAAACAACAGAATATGTTCTATTTGAATGAATAGTCATAATCTTTCATGTTACGGAGACGGCGGTTTCGGCGAATAAAATAATCTATTTGTATCCGAGAATATTGGGTTGATTAAATAAGGAATTGGTTTCGAAGTTCAACTTCATCATTTTTAATCATAATCGGACAAATCACAAGGCAATTTTTCTGCCAATTTGGCTTTCGCTCAAGTTAAGAACAGATGACGGTTGAATGGACAGCAGCTAACACCGAAGAAAAGGGCCAATCGTGTAGTAGAAATGTTTATGTGTTTGGTGTGATTAATAATAGTTGACCTTTTCATCGCTTATTCGCGGTCTCTCTTGTGTCACTAGAATGTAAAACTAATTGATCAGTGATCACCTTTTTCGAACCGTCCTACTTGATTTCGTACATATACTTCATCTCGAACGTAAAGAAGCCGATAATATTTATACTCAAATTAAATGAAAGGACATTAAGTTGGCAGTAGTACGTGTAATAATCAGAGTGCTCGGAATCGTCAAAAGAACACATCTCTCTCTCTCTCTATATATATATATATATATAATATATATATATATATATATATATATATATATATATATATATATATATATATTATTCAATAGACACTATACATTATTGTGATGATTCATCGGTACATAAGGGTTGACAGAAACACTAAAAACCAAATCGCGAAGTTTAACGAAACCACATGTGACTTGTTTATCAAACGGTGTAATGATAGCGTGACTAATAATTGTAATTATCCGTCCTGTAAGTAAAAGTAATCTAAGTTTTAGCTAAAAGGAGGAATCTGTATTTTATTTTTAGAAATACTCCTTTTAGTAAAAACGTATGGTAGTTTCTACTGAACGGAGAGAAAATCCGAATGTTAAGTCACACTAAAATTACATCGGCTGATGGACCGGTCAAATCTGG
Organism: Sepiola atlantica; assembly: GCA_963556195.1. NCBI lineage: Eukaryota > Metazoa > Mollusca > Cephalopoda > Sepiida > Sepiolidae > Sepiola > Sepiola atlantica. The sequence goes on from OY744516.1 coordinate 48,313,911, forward strand.
AAGCGATTACTCCGGAGGTTTAGTTTCCAGTGTTTCTGTGAAGTTACATTGTTAGAAGATATCATTGGACTACTACCGCTTACGTAACTATCGAGTATATTCAACATCTGAATCGTCTAGTTTAGATCAAACCCGTTCGCCGTGAACTCAATTAAGCCCGATAGGATGAAAGAGATAACGTCAACTGTCTCAATTAGAAGTATTCAAATTATTTTGTCAAACTGTTGTATATAGAAAAAGCATTGCAAGCAAACGAATAACAAGAACATTTACCAGCCAACACGTTATTAGTTGGTCCCCCGATTTATAAAATCGGGGGACCTATGTTTTGAGGCATTTCCGTCCGTCCGTCTGTCCGTCTGTCCGTCCGTCCGTCCGTCCGGATTTTTCTCCACAACCATCCATTGAATTTCTCTGAAATTTTGCATGAAGTTGTAACTTTGGTCAGGTTAGATTTTTTTATAAAAAAAAAAAATCTACTTATCCCCCAGGGGGTTAAAAGGCTCCGAAATGGCAAAAAATGACATTTTTTGCCCCATAACTTTTCATCCATCCATTCAATTTTTCTTGAAACTTGGCCAAAATGGGGAGGCAATTGTTCCTAATAGAAAATAAGTATCGCTGACCTTGGAAACAAATCTGGTTCGCGGCCCCAGGGTGTCAAAAGCCCCCTAAAATTGCAAAAAATGATCCTTTTTCCCATAACGTTTCATCCATTCATTCAATTTTTTTGAGACTTGGCCAAAATGTAGAAGCAATTGTTCTTGATATAACATGAGCACCATTGACCTCGGAAAAATTCTGGTTCGCGCCCCCAGGGGGTCAAAGGGCGGGGGGGGGGGGCAAACATGCACTAAATTGCTAAAATTTTTTGCATTTCACACTCGCCACATCGAGTCACATATAGACGGGGGACCACGCATGCGCGGCTTGTTCCGTTTGTATATCTTACAATATATATATGGTTTGAGAGTTATTATATCAAAACACAGAGTTTGTCATCCACCAAGGACGGAGAGCAACAGAATGGCTACGCCTACCTTACACCGTGTGCTACAGAATATCGCGGCTGCCAAAGATCTGGCGCCGAGCAAAGACTATCGCTCTGGCCAAGCCAAACAAGCCGCTAGATGACCCCAAAAGCTACCGCCCGATCTCGCTTCTATGTGTCCCATACAAACTCCTGGAACGGCTACTATATGCGAGCCTCCAACCGGTCGTGGAAACCATACTACCTAAAGAACAAGCCGGCTTCCGTCGTGGCAAGTCAACAACAGAGCAAATCGGCTTGCTAACCCAAGACATCGAGAGCACCTTCCAGAGAGGTGAAAAAGCCGGCACTGTTCTACTTGACCTCACGGCTGCATACGACAACATCTGGTTACGTGGACTCCATGTTAAGCTGCTGCAAACCATTCCAGATCGACACCCGGTAAGTTTCATCATGGAGATGATGAGTAATCGTAGCTTCTCCCTCCACACCAGCAACGGCCAACGCAGCAGACTACGGAGACTAAAGAACGGCTTCCCGCAAGGCTTGGTTTTGTCCCCGATGCTCTTCAACATATACATCTATGACATACCGAAAACAACAGCCAAAAAATACGGGTACTGCGGACATGACAACCTTGTCCAGGTACCTCAAGAACTGGCGGGTGAAACTCAGTGTGGGCAAGACCATGTCAGCGGTATCCCACCTCAACAACCGCGAGGCAAAACGCAAACTTAAAGTGATGGTCAACAACACCGCCCTCCTCTTCGACGCCACCCCGACGTAGCTTGGCGTGAAACTCGACCGCCCACTGACATACCGTCAACACATCGAAAAGGTGACGGCAAAGGAGACATCACGTGCCGCACTGATTCGTCGTCTGGCCGGTACCACATGGGGAGCCGCAACCAAGACCCTGCGGATATTCACCCAAACACTGGTTTTCCCAGCGGCCGAGTACTGCGCCCCGGTTTGGTGCCGAAGTACCCACACAAAGAAAGTGGACGCAGCTCTAAACACCGCCATGCGCACAGTCTCTGGGATACTCCGCGCCACGCCGGTGAATCAACTACCGATCCTCTCCGGTATTGCCCCACCCGCTATCCGACGAGTAGCGACTGTCCTGGCACTGTCACACAAGGACAATATCGACAAGAGACATCTGCTCCGAGACATCATGAGCAAACCCCCTCCACCAGTACGCCTCAAATCACGCCACACACTCTCCCAGCACGCGCATCAGCTTCTGGAAACCGTCCCAGACACCACCTCAAAGCAGATGTGGGCCAGGAACCGCTGGAGGAAAGATTGGCAACAGGCTGACACACACCGACTGCACAGGTTCATCACCGACCCAGACGACATACCAGGGACTGAGCTGCCACGAAGGCAATGGACCAATTTGAACCGACTGAGAACTGGTGTGGGCCGTTTTTCTACAACAATGAGAGACTGGGGCCTGAGAGAGGGAACTGCCTGTGAATGTCGCCACCCAGAACAGACAGTTACGCACGTCATAGAGGAATGCCCGCTGTTCAAACCACCCAATGACGAGCAGGGCATAGTGGACCCTGATGACGAGACGAGAACCATGCTTGCCAAGATCGAGTTGCAATTTTGAGGGAGCTGGCACACGAAAGAAAAGAGAAAACACAATAGTTCCTGCGATGATTTCAGTGAACAGAGTTTGGCTGAATTGTTTATCTATACCTTTACTACGGTATTAGTGCGTAGGTGAGCATCGTTCTCGTTGTTATTCATTATGCATTGACTCACTCCGCTGACTCAAATGTCAGAGTGTAAACCACACAAATCAATATATTGTGTGTCGTTTTCTGTTCATGTCTTACGCAAACAGCGCACCTACGTAATATTGCAAGCCTCTCGGTCATGTACGAATATAAAAAACGTCTGTCACGTTCAGTTCGGCAGGAATATATTTGAAGAAAACTATGAACCCCGGCGTTTCTATCGGTAACCATTAAATAGAGGCTCTATGTTAAATTATGAGGAGCCCTATTTCGAAAAGGTGTACTTCAGCTAGTATGGATTGTGACTGCGGTCGAAATTATCTGGATGGGTGCGTGTCAGGCTTACAAAAATTTTGGGGAAACCAATCTGTTTTCTCACGATGAACTTTTTGTCCAACGTTTCCGTGTCGTTGCTTGATTACAATAAGTAACGACATTGGCATTTCAACTATTGTTAGTTGTTTTATCTATTTGATACACGGATATGCATGAAAAAATTGATAGACAAAGAGTGCATTTTCCCCGTTCCTTTAGCAAACAAGCAGTAAACTGTTTTTCTCCGATATTATGTGGTATCTTTTTCTAACGGCTATTTATCTTATGTAGCATGGCTTTTATTTCATCGTATTATTATCTTTTACGCCAGCAATACGTGTACCTTGATCGGGACATATCTCGCGATGTGTCACTCATCCAAATATCAGCTGTACGTTGGTGTTTAGGTTCTCTCCTTCTCTTTCTTTATATATATATATATAGAGAGAGAGAGAGAGAAAGAGAGAGAGGGAGCACCTGACACCTTTGTGTATATATATATATATATATATATATATATATATATATGTATATATATTAAAATACATAGGGAGAACCGGAACACCTTATTATATATATATATATATATAATGTGTGTGTATATATATATAATGTGTATATATATATATATATGTATATATATATATATGTGTGTATATATATATGTGTGTATATATATATATGTGTATATATATATGTGTGTATATACATATGTGTATATATATGTATATATATATATGTATATATATATATGTCTGTGTGTATATATATATATATATATATATATGTATATATATATGTGTATTTATATATATATATATATGTATATATATATATATATATATAAATATATATAAAGATACATAGTGAGGACCTGAACACCTTTGTATATATATATATATATATATATATATATATATATATATTTAGTCTAAATAAGCTTTGAGTCATTTTAAACAGATAAAGAAAATGCAGTTTAAATTCCCAGGGATACTAACTAAATCCATGATATCGCAGACTCAGGACTTGCATTAGATGACTTACCGCTTGAAAATTCACAAATAAAAAGGGGATTCAAGTATCTAACAGTGAAACAAAAGTAGGGGAGCTTAACATATATATATATATATATATATATATATATATATATATATATATAGATAATTATAAATATTTGTTTTCATCTATATACGTGTACGTTTCATGCTTACGGGAATCGTCAGTGTAGAGGAGAATTATGCACACCGGTCGCCGGAACACGAGTTATATTTTAAAGTCATATATATATATATATATATATATATATATATATATATATATATATAAAGATACAGAGAGAGATAAACTGGACACCTTTATATATGTATATATATATATATATATATATATATATATATATATATATATATATATATATATATAGTGCATGTATTATATTAGTTTCTGTAGAGGTAAATTCGTTTAAACTCCCGTGTTTATAAAAAGTAGATATGTTCTTTAGTATAATTTGTTTTATTTATACAAACAGTATTGTTTACATATGTTCATACATGTTTCGGTTGTACTCTTACGGGAATCGTCAGTGTATCGAAAAAGGATACACACCTGTCGCTGGAACACGAGTTATATTTAAAACCGAAATTTCAACGTCTTTAGATCCACGGTTGTCGTCAACAACCCGTCAAATCAGCAAGAGATCGAACCATATTAAAAGGCAGCTGTCGTAGATTATATCTATATAAATGTAGATAGATTAAAACACAGCGAATCTTCGTGTCTTTTAAACATATTTCTTGATTATAATAACATGCATTGTGATGCGGATTTAATTATAATAATTCATATTTTTACCGGAATATTTGATTACACTTTTATATTTGGGATTTTTGCGGTGTGTTTTGTGGAATTTGTAACTTTCTTTGGACATTGTTGTTATTAGGTTATTTGCTGCGTAACTATTAAAATCTATTATAAAGATAATCTATTGTTGAACACGATGTAGTTCATCATATGATTCAAAATTAACACTTCCTTTAAACATCTGTAAACATCTATGATAGCATTGTATATACACTTCACTTGGAAACTGATTAAAATGTATTTAATTGTAACCAATATATATATATATATATATATATATGTATATATATGTATGTATATATATATATGTAACAGATAGATGAAATAAGAGGGATAAACATGTACGAATGACAATTTTATTTCAATTTCGATTGTTCAATGCAAGGTATACTCGGTAATAAAATTATGTTCATTATTCTTTCCTTAAGGCATTTTAAAGATCAAAATCTTATCATATGAGTTTTGGTTCGTTGCTTTTTGCCTTTAGATCTGTTTACTTGAAAACAGGAAGGAATGCGTTGTCTTACTATGGCTAATTTTGTCTGATCCCCCCTCTAAGGACTAAGGACTTGGGTGGAATCTTCGCCGTTGGATTTTCATGCAGATTCTTCTGGATTTACCTATTACATTTGAACACCATACACCTTGGATCTCCGTGTTTGGTGACTTTCATTTACATTGAAACACACCCGTTTGAACTTTTAAAACTTTTTCCAAATTTTTAATATTGACTGTTCTTATCTGTCAACTTATCAATCACTACTTCCTCTGATGATAAGATTTTAATCTTTTAAAAGCCGTGCTTAAGGAATGCAATAGAAAGAGAAGAATAATAAATATTTTTATTTACTAAATGCTCCTTGTTCTGAACAACTGAAGATATTGATCTGTTTCCATTTACAGGTCTAACTATTTTTCATTGACTCACCTTATATATATATATATATATATATATATATATATATATATATATATATATATATATATATATATATATATATACATAAGTTTATTTCTCTAAGAGCACTAGAAATAATCGTGTGTCTTTCGTTTGTCTTGACTAATTCGTAATCAGCTGTTTCCTTCCACAATTCCCAGAGGTCACATTTGTCCATTATTTAAAACATCAGATATTCAGTCCAGTCTAGTCAGGAAGAAGACTATTCAATATTTGACATATCAACTTCGCTTCCAGATTTCTTTTATAATATTATTTTCTATTATTCCTGTTATTTTATATTTACTTACTTTGTGTTATGTACGTCCATTGATGTATAGTATTGTCTTCGTTTTTCATGTTTCTGTTTATTTCGTTTGGAGTGTTATTACTTTAAATAAGATATCGTGAAAGGAGCGACATATTTTTGTTATTTTGTGATATTTTGATTTTTTGAAATAATTATGTTTGGTACTAATTAATTTGTTCGGTTTTTAACATGATTACGTAAAACTACTATGAGGAGGTTTGACCAAATTTCTGAGAGCATTAAATAAACACCTGATACCATGTATATAGCAACCATTTTCAAATGGTAACTTAAATAGATTAATCTTGGTTCCAATATAGATTAATAAGTGGCCACAGACACGGTATCAGGTGTTTGTGCAATGATTTTGATTAAAAGCCAAATAATCAAATACAGGCCAAGTAACATTGACATTTAAAAACATTTTCAAAACATACATAAGAACAACATACCTTTTTATAGAATCTTTATAATTTACTTTTTTTTTCTCCAAGCGATTCTGGCCAAATAGACGATACTTCTCAAATGTGTATACAAAGAATTAATTTACTGTCAATATTTATTGTAGAGAAGTTGACGAAGATACTACTCAACATATAGTAAGGTGCACTGACAATTATTTGAAAATACTTCGTTTTTTTGCTCAAATATGTCTATAATAAATATATCAGTCTAATATATCCGTAGTTATGTATAGAAAAGGTGTTATTTATTTCAGCTGTTTGAAGAACTTGAATGATATAATATTAGTAACTTAATACTATTTGCTGTATTCTTGTATTACTGTGCTTTCCTTCTATCATCGACAACATGTATAATAAACATGAATAGGGGATAAAGGATACCGGCAAACCAAACATCAGAACAAAGGTCATCACATACAAGTTAGATGTAAAGAGTCAATATTTCTCTTCCTAATGTCCTGGTGCTACCAGATCAGTCTGTCTGAAAATACTGACTTTGTGATCTAAAATGCTACAAACATTGATAGTATTGTGTTTTTCCCTTTGCAAAACTTAATCATGTTCTTGAAAAGCCAAATACAAAAACAAAAGTTTCCTTCACAAAACAACTAAATCAAACACCATGAATAAATATTTGAAGACATAAAGAACTTGAAGCATAAAAACTTTTAACAAAATGACCGGTTTCGGCATTAAATAATCCGAAAAGGGTTGATATGCCGTAAAACAAAACCACCAAACCAACACCATGAATACATATTTAAAGATATAAAGAAAAAACATATTTAGCAAAATGACCGTATTTGGCATAAATAACCCGAAAAGGGTTGATGTGCCGTGAACAAACCTAACCAAACCAAACACCATGAATACATATGTGAAGATATAAAGAACTGATGACTTAAAAACATTTAGCAAAATGACTTGATTCGGCATTAAATACCCCGAAAACGCTGAATAGGCCGTAAAACAAAGCAACACAACCAAAATAACACTGAATACATACTTGAAGACATAAAGAACTTTAAGCATAAAAGCTTTTACCAGAATGACCGGTTTCGGCATTAAATAATCCGAAAGGGGTTGATATGCCGTAAAACAAAACTACCAACCAATCTACCCAATGTATTGGATTTTCAGTAAATAATTAAGAACCAATAAAAAACGAAGCGAAATATCAATTATTCCTATATGTCTTGTATGGTGTGATATTTTTCTAATAGTTTTCTTCGTCTATTCCTTATTTACTCTGTTCTCTCATACATCTGATCAGATGTGCATTCTTACAATCTAATTTCGAAAGTAATTCACTCTAACATAGTGCCTGTGCTTACTAAAAGGTTGCGGCTGCAATAGGAAATATGTAACGTAATACACCAAATATAAATCTTATAACGTTGCTCTTACATTTCTAAAGTGATGAAGTAAACATTTTCTAATGTTACGTAATAAAAATATATCTATTTTGGGACCAAATATTAATATTTGTAATGCACTTCAAATGATTGTGTCTCATGGTTATTTGTCGAGTAGACAATATTTTTGTTGAAGGGATTGACTTGTAACTTACGAAGATTCCACCTTACATAAAACAGAATATGTGAATTTACTTGATTATTTTCTTCTTTAGTTGCTCGACTAGCATTTTGAAAAGCAGGTGTAATCACCGTGGTGATGCAATCGAACATTGTTATGTATGAAACCTAACAAAACGGCATTCACGCTAAGTAAGTTAAACCGTCTTCCGCTGAAGGAGAAAGTTTTATAGGGAATATAACATTCACAAACTATCACCAGTGTCAGGTATATCCCGGTTACGTACGCCAACATACAGTTCCTTGTTTTTCACAAATAGGCAGCCATGTGGTACTGATAAGGCTCAACATAGTTTAATTTTGGTGGTATAACGAAAACTAGCAGTGATGACTCGACACGAAGAGTTCACGTTGTTTAACTTAATTTTTTATTAATAACCTCATCTTATTTTCACGCAGATGTATATGTATTAAGCGGGACTCTTAGCACAGAACTGAAGAGCGTTCAAACCACAGAACGGCAATTAAATAAACATCTTCCAAGTTACCTGATCAGTTCGTCTTATTTAGCCTTCTATTCAAAACAGCAAAATCGAAATGTCTACTTTAATAATTTACCTACAGTGAAAACAATCCAGCATTGAATTCCAGGTACGACCAAATTTCATAACTTACATTCTATTCACTAACTTAGTTTTGTTTTACTTACTAGCTATCAAATCAAATATTGTCCATAAATAGTATCGCGCACAACATTAGTTATAACGTATGTCATGAATATTTTAGGTGTTAACATTTAATGATGTTTTTTTTTCTTTTTATACTGCATTTTAAGCAGTAATTTGAATTTGTTTCTGTTTTCACATTCAACTGATTGGGCGTTTTGTACTCGGATATACATTTCTGAAAAGTATATAAATATTGTTTCACCTTGTTGTTCGATGTAATATTTATAAACGAATATGTTAACATATATAATAATTTATGAATATAAATTGAGAATTTCGGAAAAATAAATTCCGCTATAATCATAATATTCCATGTGATCTTTAGTATGATTTACGTGTTGACAAAATAACAAATATATTTATTCGCGAAGAATGTTTAGCAACTGTCTGGCGGACGTAACTTGTATTTGCTCTGCTTTTAAGTTTTTAAATTTAATATCATATGATGAATATTTTGGGAGAAGCGATACGCGATTGGTTACTAAATTTTCATAATTTCCCCAATGTTTTTATACATCAATAAAATTATAATAATCTTCGAAAAGTGGTGTGTTTAATTCCTACTCGTTGATTTTGATTTCATGTTATCTAATTTATTTAATTTAAAAGGTGTATTGGTGAACTTGCCCTGGTTTGTGCGCTCTATTGAAATATATCCTAGTTAACCATGCACCTTATTTGTATTATTTTCCGCAAATTGTGTAACCATTCTATAATTGTCTTAGTGTGTTTTCTATCAGGACTCCATGTGGGGTCAGTTTGGTATTAATTCTTAAAAGTAAAAGGAATGCATTGATTAATTGATGAACACAACAAAGGCCTTAAATTATTTTAAATATTAATGGAATCACACTACAAATTATCCCGGGTCAGATTGTGGTTTTTTTATAGTTTTTTTTAGGTATTGTTGATACCAGTACATTGCCCGTTTTGTAATACAAACATAATGGACTTTTACAAACACATGTACGCTTTTTTCTTTCCGGAATTGTCTTAGTAGTTTTTTCGTGTAGTCTTAATCTTAAAATGTATATTTTATGGTGGCAGAAATCTGTGAATGAATTGATATGAATTGATATCAATTTCAGTTTTTCCGTCTTTTTTATTATTATATTTTCTATTTTTTGCTATATATTTTGAATGCGGTTCACATCTTTTGCTTATTAATTTCCCTTCCTATTCGATTGCTTGATTCTCTAAATATAAATTTCATTGGTATCAAAGATAAACCAAGCACATACCAATTACTAAACCTTTATTATAATATCTACTTCATTTACGCTACGATATCTTCTTCGTATACGTCATCTTCCTCAACTTTATGTTCGTGATATACTGTTTATCATCAAGTTCAAGCTAACTTCTTTCATTTCTCCCCGCTACCATCCAGGATAACCGACGTCTTACGAACCGTCAAGCCAATTTCGTGATAATGTACAACCTCTTCTTAAGCTGACATATCTTCTGTTTCTTTGCCCCAGACAAATGACTATGGTAGGCAGAATCAAGTGGCGCTTGCTGTAATCATTGACTTTATCTGCACAATAAATTAATTGGAGATATACCTACTTATGTCTACAGACCCTTGATCCCTAATGCACATTGTCTCACATAGGTGGCTTGAAAAACCTACAACCGCCGGTCCCTCTGCCTACAAAAGAATTGAGAGCGAGCCAGTTCAAATCCTGAATCGTGACGATCTGACAAACTGTTATGTTGTTGAACTTTACTGGTCTGAGAATCACGAAGTGAGTGAATTTCAGACAGACTGTAATTAATTTGACCACCATGTCACAGACAGCTTCTTTCAGTTTGAAAGAGTCAGGGAATTAATTTAGTTCGGCTAAAAACATTCATATATATATATATATATATATATATATATATATATATATATATATATATATATTAGTGACACACATATACGCGTATATATATATCTGTACAGCTGTAACACACATATATGCATGTATATGTATATATATATATATATATATATCGATATAGATATATATATATATATTGATATATATATATATACATATATATATATTGATATATATATATATACATATATATATATACATATATATATATATATATATATATATATATATGAGAAAAAATGCACGATATATTATGAAATGAAATGCCGTTAAAGACAAAATGTGATAAAAAGACAAACGGATAAAAACAAATTAAATACGGTAATAAATCATCAGAAAACGAGAGATATTACCGGTTCCGTTCGGATCAAGTGTTACTGAAAACGTTCGTTGATCAGAACAAAACCGTTAAAATATTTCGTGTCTTCCTGATTTATTCCTGCATTTAATTTGTTTATTTCGAAAAAAGTTTCACACACACACGTATATATATATATATTTATGTAATACATATTTGTGTAATTACGCAGCATTCCTTCTCTTATGCATGTTTGGTTAAACAGGAGCGCCAGCTTCTGTTTATTTATTTTTTGATGCGTTTTTCGATTCGTCGCACGACCGATTTTGTATTGTCGTCTATTATGTATAAAAAATCGCCATATTTTCGCGAACGAAAACGGTCGAAAACGTTCGCGAAAATATTCCGATTTTTTATACAACATGGACGACAATACCAAATCGGTCGTGTGACGACTCGAAAAAACGAATCAAAAAATAAATAAACAGAAGCTGGCGCTCCTGTTTAACCAAACATGCATGTATATATATATATATATATATATATATATATATAATCCAGGAAAGTTTACATCTACGTGGTAGAGGTCTAATGAATTCTTACTGTCTTTATATAAAAGTATATACAATGAAGAGAGTTGTAGTTTAAGTATAATATTTTTTATTTGTAACACTTCTTAAGGCCTACGCCTTTTTACGGTTACATCAGGTAGAATGAGAATGAATTAGTTTCTAAAACCGGACACGTAATCAACTAATAAAACAATTCAAATGTTCTAGATATTATTATCCGTTAAATTTTTAATAATTTTGTTTATTTATTACTTATTTTCTTATGAAGTAAATCGGCTATACGCCTGCCATATATCACCATATATATATATATATATATTAAAGTGAAATATTTTGAAAATCAAACATTCGTGCAATTTTAAATGAAAAATTCATTTATTTAATTTTTCTTTTTCGCGAATTTTCCTTGTAAAAACAACCTTGTCAAGCAAGACTGTCTTATAGTGTTTATGTTCTTCTTTTCTTCCTCCTCATATTGGTGGTATTAACCCTGAGGGGTCGAAAATACGTCAGGTTCATACGACGTTATGTTTTTAGTTCTGGCGATCTTAAACGCTGATTAGCGTTTTTTTTAAGTAAGAAAAGGAAGTCAACATCTTAGAATCACGGATTATAATGTATTAAAGTGAAATATTTTGAAAATCAAACAATCGTGCTATTTTAAATGAAAAATTCATTAATTTAATTTTTTTCGCGAATTTTTTTCGCGAATTTTCGTTGTAAAAACAACCTTGTCAAGCGAGATGGTCTTATAGTGTGTTTTTTTCGTCCTCCTCATATTGGTGGTATTAACCCTAAGGGGTCGGAAAATAGGTCAGGTTCTTACGACGTTAATAAATGAAAAAAAATATAAATACACTTTTTTTAATATTAAAACTTGAAATGATGAAAAATAAAAATAAATAAAAATAAATATAATATATGTATATTTAAATAAAATATATCTTCATTAAACTTTCGGCTTCACAAATGCACATACATGAATATATATATATATATATACATATATATATATATATATATATATATATATATATATATATATATATATATATATATTACAACTCAGATAAAGATAAAGATTAATAATGAAATAAAAGTGTTTATGCTTCAAGTTTATATATTCAACTATTAATTTATGATGTGTAAAAATTGGTTATGTAGTTCATATGACGTTTCGGTATGATGCAAAAGCCAAGAGAAAAAGGATGTGTTCATATCGTAGGTATCATGAACTCTCTCCCTCTCTCTATTTAGCTCTCTATGTCTTTCTATAATGTATATATATATATATATATATATATATATATATATATATATATATATATATATGAGAAAAGAAGGATGAGAGCAATCCGAAGTAATGGGAAATTAAATAGGAAAAAAAACAAGATATATGTTTTTTATATATTCATCAACGTTTCGTCTTTATTGTAAGTCTTCCTCAGGATGATAATTTGAAGAAAAATGTAATGCAAGTACATCGGAATGTTGGGTTGGCATGATGGGTTGATAAGGAAAAGTAGTAGCTTATGAGCGCTGGAAGAGACTCAAGGCTGCGAGGAGTCAGTAGTGGTGAAGAATGAAATGCTGAAGGAAGTCTTACAATAAAGACGAAACGTTTGTGAATATATACAAAAATATATCTTGTTTTTTTTCCTTTTTCATTTCCCATATATATATATATATATATATATATATATATATATA
>OY744516.1:48332267-48337267 GCA_963556195.1 Sepiola atlantica
TCTGCCAGAATATATATGAGCCTTCTGTCGCTCTGAATCGCTCAATATGTCCGCCGCAAGCATTTATCTCATTTTTGTTTTCGATTCAATCGATCAAGTTTTCTAGAAAATAAAACACATTGCTTCTCGATCAAAGTAATAATTTCATATAATGTTGTTCACTCAATAATTTAATGATAAAAATGTTGATATTGTAATCTAATTTCACTTTAATTTCTTACGAAACGACGCCCAAGTTATAAAGAAAATGAAATATATTTTCGTAAGAGAAATTGATTGAAATATAAACAAAGGGTGGGAGAAATGAGCTTAAAAGAATTAAATTATCGCGATTCACGGCTGACGTCGGCTAGGTTTAATATATATATATATATATATATATTTATATATATATATATACTAGAATAATATTCCTCTTAAACGGGTAAAATAACTTACCTGAGATGAACTGTTTTGCGCCGCGTTTGTATGCCCTTACAAAAACTAAAATAAATATATAATGATATTAGATCCTATGTCTACAATCCTTATTCTATTCTTAATAAAACTCTATTATATGGTGCTTTTCGAACAAATGTAAACAATTTAAGGCTTTAGCTTAAAGGAGTATGAATAAGAAATTTAAATGACGGAAATCTTACTGAATTTGTGTCTAATGTATATGGACAATATTTAATGCAAATCTGAAATATTTTAATTTTGAAATGTAAGGTTGTGCGCATATAATTTTCTTCCTAAAACCCTTTAAACAACTCCAAAGAAATTGAAATCTAGGGAATATTTACTGACGCTTAATACCTATATATATATATGTATACTCTTCGACCAGCGATAATAGCTTTCTAATTTAAAATTAAATTCACTCATCATTTTGTTACTCAATTTAAGTAATTGTTTTCCAAAAATTTGGGAACTTTATGAGAATAGTATTTGATTGATTTACATAATGCTGTAAATAGCTTATACAGTACTTTTCGTTTTTTTAATTTTAGGTTGGCGAGATATAATAGTTTTTTTGTATTCTTAACAAATGGGACGTTCAGAATCATTAACTGGTGGAGAAACAGAAATTCTAAAAGAAACGGCTAAATATACCTCCCCTTTTAGGAATTGCTCGAGAAATAAGGCATCATTTGGATACTGTAAAAAGAAACGATTAGATGTCGGAATATCTAAAACAGTCACAAACAAGTATTTGGGGAAAATTCGTCGTCAACTCCGTAAAAAACCTGGAGAATCAAGCAAATCAACCTTCACAACAGCTGAGTGTCTTGAAGTTCTAAAAAAACAAGAAATACAATTCTTACACCAATGACTTCTGTGAAAGTTCTACTTACAAAGCAAAGACACAACATTTTTAGAATAGAATTGGAAAAAATATATGAAGGTTGATATGAGTAAGGAATTTATTTCACTAAGGGGCACCTGGAAACTTGATGAACCTGATGGCTGAGTAAAAGGATGGATTTATTTCGGAGATGAAAGTCACCATCATTTGAAACAACAAAAGATGAAGGAGTGATGATATGGGCGCGTATCATTGTAGATGGAGTATCTAGTTCAATAAAAGTGCCCAAAGAAGTAAAGATCACGTATGCTGCCTATTGCATCTCTTGAGAGAATCTCTGGTACGTTGGCTGAATAACATAAATCTTTCTCTACTAAGGGGCTTTGTTTTCATGCATAACAATGTCTTACTCACACTTCCCGTGCCACTCTAGCATTCTTAGCATGTTATGAAGTTTATGATATGGCCTCTATGCTCTGTAGATTTAAACCCAATAGAAAACGTTTGGTCTATCATCAAACGAAGCGTTTATGACAATGGACGTGAATTCTCGTCTAAAAAAGACTTACGGGAAGCCATTTTAACTGTAGCAAGGGAAATGCTACCTGCTACTCTGAGTATATTTAATCATTAAGTCAATACACAACATTTTAGAAGTTATAAAGGTCCATGTTTTTTATATGGTTAAATAAGGTATTTGTTCATTATATGTATCAAACTATATTTTATATATATATATATATATATATATATTAATTAATTGTAAAATATAACCGTCATTCATCTTTATTTTGTTTACCTGTTCCTTATTTTCACTAATAAACGTTAATATTGCTTGTTTTAGTCGAAAAGTTATTACCATTGGTCGGTAAACATTCAGTGATTTCAACAAATACTTTTTTGCAAATACTAGCCATGAAACACTTTTATAACAGAGTGCTAGATTACATGTGAAAGAAAAATCCGAAATTTAGTCATGAAAAACTTAGCAAAAAACTATTTGTGTTAGAAAGGTATTATCGCTGGGAGAAGTCTATATGTATGCACACATACAGTACTATATATATATATATATATATACTAGCGGAACTCGTGGCCCGGCGTTGCACGGGAGAAAGTACTACCTATTGCATGACGTCGAATAAAAAAAAGAAACGGCCTATTGTTCATCTACCGTGTTGGGGAATGTTTTAAATAATAAAAAAAAAGTCGTAGCGAAAAAGAAAAAAAGTCTTAGCGTAGATTGGGATCGAACGCTGAAACTGCCTAACTTCTAAACCATTGTCCCAATGTTTCCAGTTTAAAAAGTATGTGTAAATACCCCAATTAAACTAAGCTTGTTTATCGACCGAATATAAAGTTCAACAATGACAGAGTTTACGGCATTTGGTGATGAAGTAAAGAAGTTGGCCAAGATTTCTATAATATACGTCTTGTAGGTGTATGATTAGGAAAATGTAAATATTTCGGGGTCTACCAGTATGTTGGCGCTTATTCAATTAAGTAAGAAGTCGATTCGATCAAGAAATTCTAGAGGCCATCTTGAATGATTAAATCTCGCTGGAACTGTGTTCGTTAATTTCATTCGGTTAATTCCGGAATGAATGTATATGTAGAAGTTATAGGTAGAATTACAAGTAACGTAATCTGATATTCGCGAATAATCATCAGAGTGTAAGGGAGCGGTTGTTAAGTTTTTGCGTATTGCTTAATATTATGTAGTATAATAATGCCAGACAAATACGAAATAACAATGGGTGTTTTTTTAAAATTATACTGTGTTTATTAGTTCCCGGTGTCGATGAGTGTAGTCACAGTGCATAATTGTTAGGGAGAAAAGTTTTTACTACCACCTATATGGAGTTGGTATTTCGGAGAGTCGTGGCGGCCGGGCCGAATGTAATATTCAGTGTTTGTTTGGTATAAAGAATAACAGATATACTAAAACACGCTCGAGTAAATAAGTGTAATGTAATGGTGAGTTTAGTAGCCCGTGATGCATGTGGTTATTTTCCTATTCTCCGAGAAGGTACAGGGGAAAAAACGTCTCTACTTTATATATTAGAAAGATATATATATATATATATTTGTTTGTTGGCTTTCTGATATATAATATAATATATAAATAAATATTACGCTCTTATTTTAAATTTAAATTTCGGAAAATTACATTTAATGATCGACTACGATGCTGCGTTTATTCCTACCAAATTTACCCAGGTATATATATATATATATATATATATATATATATATATATATATATATATATATATATATATATAATTCGGTTTTGAATTCGGCTTCTTCTTTTTCGTTCTTTTTATTCTTTCTCAAGTACAATAGTGAAAGATCAGACTTTACCCCCTTAGTTTCTTATAACTATTGATAAATGACATCGATATGCTAGTGTAGCGGCTTTTAGTGGATGTGTGTATCAATGTAAATAATTAGATAAAGAGCTCTATTAACTCTTGAGAACTTTTAATAAGCCCGGTTAAAATTCTGTGGGTTCTTATCCTGTCGTTGGATTACTTTATATATATATATATATATATATATATATATATATATATATATATATATATATATATATATCAATTCAATGGGTGTGATATATGTGATATATATATATATATAGTGATATATATATATATATATAGTAAGTACTAAGTTATGAATATATATTCATGGCAATTAAGCTACACAGAGGATCCGATTTTACTACTTACTACCTACCTCTACTTTCGTATCGAGCACTGTTGAAGCAACTACTGAAAACTATTACATACAAAATTATATCTCCTTATAAAATGATATGCGAACACATGAAATAGTAATATATACATATATATATATATATATATATATATATATATACATATATATATATGTATATATATATATATACATATATATATATATATATATATATACATATATATATATATATATATATATATATATATATATATATATATATATATATATATATATATATATATGGAGACGTGTCATACGTAAATTCACGGCAACGTGTAATTAGCCAATCACGGAAATTCTCAAAAATGATTGGTTGTTCGTAAATTATCATCTTCTCTGTTTTACTAGGGTTATTAAAGTAAATATTATATGAAAATGGAAGCCTGCAATTGTCTCACGTTCTATAAATTATAGAATCTATAATAATATATATCAAATATGAATAAGGGATTCATCCCTTATTAATATTTGTCCTTGATGTATTTCATGCTATTCTTAATAAATTAATGTAAAAAATAGATTTGGTCTTTATTTCACTTATATGTGAAAAAAGTGTATATGTTATATAGGAATTATTTAAGTTAGGGGAGCATATTAATGAACTGATAATCACATACAATGCATGGTAACATAAGCTTTCGAGTTGATTGCATGATAATTTCTTTCGATCTTTTCATTATAATTTCCTTTTACGGTTTTGTAAAGATGTGTGCCTCGCAGCTTGCATGCGTACGTTGCTTCAACGTTATCTAAGATCGACCGTTTCTCTGGGTACTCGACGGCTGCCAATGGTGTGGCAGGGACATTTTATTCACTTTCCCAATGTTGTAACAGCTGAATGTGCCCAACAATCGGTTTTCAGGTTCACTCAAGATTTTTCAAATGAATTAGGCCCAACATTGTCTGTTAATGTTAGCGTGCAATTAAAACTATTGGTTGGATGCACGTT
>OY744516.1:48347267-48392267 GCA_963556195.1 Sepiola atlantica
CAAAGATCAAAATCTTATCATCAGAGGAAGTCGCTGGGATAGATAAGTTGGCAATGGTCAAGATTTAAAATTTGAAAAAATGAAATAAAAGTTGTAGGGAAAGAAACGCAGGGCAAAACTGTGCCAGGGTGCAAGCAAATGTCCGATTGCCAAAAAGTCCGGTGTCGAAGAGTCCAGCGGAGAGAATAAGATGTAGATAGGTAGGACGTTAGAGGCACGAGAAGTAATGAGAGAGGTTTCAAAGTTAAATTCCAAGAAGCCACAACTTCAGGTACGGCGAAAATAGAAAATCCAAAAAGGGTAAAAAGTCCAATAAGAGGTACATTCGATGATGCAGGCAGGCGTCAGAGGAGATTAAGATGGAAAATATTCGCCATTAAAGATACTTCCCGGGCAGAGATGACAAAGGAAAGTGTTTTAAAGTGGGAAAAAGGGGCAGCGAGAATATTTAAAGCCTGCCCAGTTGAGAAAGCCGGCTATAAATGAAGAAAAGCAAAGACAGTGAAAACAAGAATATAATATGCGACCAGTAGGCAAGGGAGGAAACGGGTAATATATATATATATATATATATATATATATATATTAAAATATAAATGATAATTTAGTTCCTTTTGACTACAAAAAGGTCTTGAAATAACATTATTCCTGTTAAGATAAGTTCACAATCACACAAAGTTTTATGAAGGTGACAAAATAAAAAATAAAAATTGAATATGAATAGAAATAAAACAAACCAAAACAACAACAACAACAAAAATACAAGTAAGAAGAAAAAAGAAAAAGAAAAAGAAAAAGAAACAGAAAAATATATATATATGGAAAATGAAAACAGGAACAACCAGGAAGTCTTGAAATCGAGACGAAACGTTGATTAATACATAAATAATATTTTTGGTTTTCTCTTTTTTTAGTTTCCATAACGTTGGAATATTAGTTTCAATAATTTAATCCTATATATATATATATATATATATATTCAAAGTAAGGTAACTGTATATGTTTATATATTTTAATGTACAGAATTCACCCTAGAATTAATAAACCAATCATTATGAATGTTGCAAAACTTATTTACTTACCAGGCCTAAGGTGTCGTGATGTGGGCTATGTGATTTTTTTTTTTATATGCAAATTGAGTGGGAGCCTTTCCTGAAAAATCAGATATTCGTATTTTTGTTGAATTCTAACAATAACGCGAGTACTATACACAGTGTGTACACTTATTGTAAAAAGACATAATTACACTGTAATTATACCAGAATTAATTAATGCAGATTATAAGTAAAACAAAGCTTTTAAAAAAGTACACGGATTAAATACTTTATTTAAAAGTGTAAAATATTTTATCAGAGCGTTGCATATCATATTCAATAACCAAAATTGGCACTGTTTAACGCAGGAAAAGATGGTTGTATTAAAGATAAAAAAAAGTTTGCGAACAAAATTTCTCAAGTATTTGTAGTATTTTCTCACGTGGGAATTTCCCAGGTGAAATCTTGAAGAAAAATATTTAAATAAACAAATGTTTCTCTACTATATATATATATATATATATATATATATATATATATATATATATATATATATATATATATATATATATATATATATATATATATATATATATATATATATATACAAATATGTGTATGTATATATACCAATTGTTAGCAAGCTTGGTGTTCCCTGTGAATAAAACACAAATGTTGATGCGTATCTCAGTTGCGATAAGTTTATACTACTTATCTCCCTTCCCATATTGAGTCGTGTTGAAGTTAATACTATATATATGGCTATATATACAAGTATATATATATGTATATATGTGTGTACATACATATATATATATATATATATATATATATATATATATGTGTGTGTGTGGACATATATACATATATATATATATGGGTGTACACACACACACACACACACATATATATATATATATATATATATATATATATATATATATGGATAAGTAATATTTATAATTGATTTTTACTGATAGAAAGATAGCTGTTTTCTTTGTATTTCCCACTTCCT
Organism: Sepiola atlantica; assembly: GCA_963556195.1. Lineage (NCBI taxonomy): Eukaryota > Metazoa > Mollusca > Cephalopoda > Sepiida > Sepiolidae > Sepiola > Sepiola atlantica. Next base: position 48,349,317 of record OY744516.1, read on the forward strand.
AAGTAGTAAAGAATAATAATAAAAATAATTAATAAATATATATAGAGTGAGATGATTAAGCCTTTTATATTAACTATAATCTGAATCATCCATTAAATACCGAGCGAAACACTAATGTGTTACAAATGTTTTAAAAATCTGTTTCTACGTCGAGTAATATAGTAGACATCTGATACTAAACAGGTAGATTCCTTACAACTTTTTTATGTGACTTTAAAACATGATATCAAGTTTGTATAATTTTGATTATTCGGATAAAAGTTCTCATCTTGATTGTTATTCTCACAACGTTTTGGCAGGTGTAACCTCCGGCCTTCTTTGGGCGTATCTTTAAGAACTCGGGAATGTTTCGGTCAGACTCGGGAATCCGGACGAAATTTAGAACGGAACCCTTTATTTAATCCACGGGCGTAGCATGCTTTTGTTACGTCAGCTATGAATGGGAGAAGTCTTACATAATTCGCACTTCTTCGTATCACCCGCACTGCGGATTGAACCTGCAACATCTAGATAACTATTACTTTGAACTAAACGTTACTTAGTACTATATCTTCAACTCGGGTCTTTGCGAACAATACTAGTATGAATTTTGGGAACCTTAAACATATTCTTGTATTTTTTAATGGGTAGGCTTACTACTTATCACCATATATCTCTACCTTTATTACTACATATCACTGTATATATATATATATATATATATATATATATATATATATATAGAGAGAGAGAGAGAGAGAGAGAGAGAGAGAGAGAGGCACAAAAGCCTTCAAAAACCATGTATTAGATGCGAGTAATTAAATCAAAAGAAAAATAAAAATATTTCGAAACATTTAATAAAATATTTCAAAATATTGACAAAAACAAGCTTCATCAGAGCCAAGACAAATAAAGCTTTTTTTTTTCCATAATTTACTCCCTGGTGTTGGTGTTGGTGTTGGTGTTGGTGAAGTGTCACCAACACCAGGAAGTAAATTATGGAAAAAAAAAGGTTATACCTTTATTTGTCTTGGCTCTGATGAAGCTTGTTTTTGTCAAGCGAAATATTAGCTAAAAAAAAAAAAATCAAGATGAAGAAAAAAAAAAAAACGGAAGGTATTTTGAAATATTTTATTAAATGTTTCGAAATATTTTTATTTTTCTTTTGATTTAATTACTCGCATCTAATACATGGTTTTTGAAGGCTTTTGTGCCTCTATATTTATATTAACTTACAAAATATGCTTTATAAAATGAACTTTCCTAATTTATAACTCGCAGCGACCATGCGCATTCAAGTTCAATTCTATTTAAAACAGACATTTTCAACAATAGTCCACAACACCGGACGTGACACTTCACCAACACCAGGAAGTAAATTATGGAAAAAAAAAAAGGTTATACCTTTATTTGTCTTGGCTCTGATGAAGCTTGTTTTTGTCAAGCGAAATATTAGCTAAAAAAAAAAAAATCAAGATGAAGAAAAAAAACAAAAAAACGGAAGGTATTTTGAAATATTTTATTGAATGTTTCGAAATATTTTTATTTTTCTTTTGATTTAATTACTCGCATCTAATACATGGTTTTTGAAGGCTTTTGTGCCTCTATATTTATATTAACTTACAAAAGATGCTTTATAAAATGAACTTTCCTAATTTATAATATATATATATATATATATATATACATATATATATATACATATATATATATATTTATATATTTATTTATATATATATATATACATATATTTATTATAACCTTATCTATTATTTATAATTAATGATTCCAATAATGTGTTACACTCTATACTACGCCTGCTTAGTAAATCATTGTCTTCTAGTTTTACTTTTAGTTGGCGACATGTCTCACATTCATATATTTTCCCGTAGGACGTTTGACTCTAACAAGATACTTTCGGAAAGATAAGTCGCTCCTGAATACTACCCTGATGTTATATGGATTATATATTCTTTGGAGATTTTCAGACAGCCCCTTCATAGACAGTGTCCATCTGTGGTGAGTTTTAAGGTGGTATCATTTGGTGTTTTACCTAGATTTCTGGGAGCTGATGGCACGCTATCTAGATAGTTGTTTCGGTGAAGGGTTTCTCTCAAGCTGTCTATCTCTTCTTGATATCTATTGCTGTTACAACATATTGTCTCTGCACGATGTTGTATGTAGTGAATGATTCCTTTCTTTATATTATATGGATGGTGGGTGTTGAAATTGAGATATAAAATATAAATCCGCATCTAAAAACTTAAGAAACACGAAGTGGTATTAGCAATAGATGCAGTATACGTCAACTAATGTGTTCATAATCAGTAGACACTATGTTAAACTCACATTAGCAGATATGGCTGAAATCTGAAAATTCCACTGACTTTTTCTATACACCCTCTTTCTCAAAGACGTGATGTTGGTCGACTTAGTCTCTTCTAGAAGTACTATTATAGCATTTGTTCTTTCGAATTGCCTCTTCTTCTGTTCTTCCAGCTAGTTTGAATCGTTCGTCTTGTGGTTGTCATCAATTGCTCACTCTTGTATCTCGCTGCAATACATCTTGTTATTCGTCTAGTTTCCTTCCAAGAACTACATGCTGGTCAAATTCTCTTTCTAAGAACTCGCTTTCTTCTCGACTATAGCCTTAGTCTTTACAAGACTGAAGTCATAATAGTCTCTTCTCTTACATTAATTGTATTTTTTTCTTTTTTTAGCTTCTTACATCAAGTGGCTCCTGCCTTTTTTGGAGCGACGTCAATAAAATTCAACCCAAAGATAAACCTCTGGTTAAAAAAATGTATTGACAAAGAATTTACACTACTGATATTCTGATATCCGGTAATGTTTAATTTGGTCTGATCAGTTTTATTTTGAGATATTAAAACATTCAAATTGAATACAATCTTTAAAAAAGGATGTTTCGAGTGTAATGACCTTATACAGTTACCGGTGTTGTTCATCTATTTGCAATTCTTTTAAATCATATATTGAGTACATATTGTTTCTTACTAAACGTGACACAAATGTCAGCTTCAGCAGAGGGTCAGTCTAATATGGGATAGCCAACCTTATCTCGACATTTAATGCTGTATCGACAGCACGTTCACAAGTTAAGCCACACAGGAAGAGAAGAGGTCAGCAAATATCAAGAACAAATATAGAATTTCTATTTACTGAGTTTTGTCTTACAGACGAACAAATGGAAACTTTTCTTTATAGTATGATTCGCTCTATTATCTCACAATAATGCCTATTTATTTTTAAGTTCGGTTATGAAAACTACTATTCATTGAAGCATTCTTAATTCGATTTACAGATGTATATTACAAATATTGAGACATTTAATAAGTTCTAAATACTATACTTACGGACATATCTAATATTAAATACTGTGATGTGTGTTTGTTCATTCGTTATAACAGTTTATCATTGAAATGTATGCAAGTTGAAAAGAAATTATAAAAACACGTGATACATCTTTCATCGTCGTGGCAACGCTTGCGAAACAGAATAACAGTTTGAATTTTTTAAAATAATTCCACGAGTAAGACTATGAAGTTAACAAAATATATTTTTAATTCCATGATCTTTTATAAAAGTTCCAATGATAAAACAAATAATAAAATACGAGTAAATCTTAATGTAGGCGAGTAAATATGAATGAACGAATTTAATGTGGATCAAAAATGCATTGTTCACATTAGTACTACTTTTATTAATGAGCATTACTCCAGACAAGTCATGAAGTCACTTAATGTAAGGACATAAAAATAACGAAAGAGTATTACTGTAAAGACAGGATATGCCTATTTGGTCATAGTTTTTAAATGACACAAGCTATAAGTAGGAGAAAACAGTAAACAGGAAGAGAGTTTCTAAGGCCTGCAGTTCTTCGAAAGAGGCTACTGGAATAGGAAACTGTATTACAATGAGGTATCAAAACAGTGGATTTATGAAGACCACTAGACCAACTAGGCAAACGAGCTGGAACAAAGGAAGCAGGGAATAGATCACACAATTCTGGAGAACACCTGTTATGATAGTATTTATGAAAAAGACTGATGCTAGAACATCACGTCTGTGTAATAGAGGGTACAGAGAAGATGGAATTATAGATACAGAAAGGGCGAGGCAAATCAAATTACAGATACAGATACCTTATCAAAAACCCTCAAATTAGACAAAAATATGGCAGCAGTTCTTCGATACATAGTCTGATAGTAGACTTGTAGAGATAGATAATAGCCTCAGGTGTGAGAAAGTGTTTGGAGCGACAGAAATAGCCGACTTTATGAGAAGCAAGAAAAGCAATGGATCTAATGTATGAACTCGAAGAAAGGTTAAATGAGAGAGAAATACCAAGAAATGTGAGAGTCGATTCTTCGTCATGAGCAGAGCCTTCTGTGATTCCCTGAGATGAAAAGGGGCATGTCTACGATTGAAAGACATTACTAAGAATACTACTCATTTAATTCAATATTATGTCTCGAAATTTATAGTTAGGGTTTCATAAGTTGTATTATTTGGATTACTCGGACTACTATTCTCATCACAGACCCATGGCGCAACATATAAACATGCTAAGTAATAATCAGTTCTAAGTGACAGTCTTATAGTAGTTGAAGGGTTAATACTCTTTACGGGTACTAATTACAATACAATTACGAATTTCCTAAGACTTATTCATAGTCATAGCTGATGGCACGGGATAAATTGATCGTTCGAAATTTCGTGTAGATGCAAACGTTCGGTATACATATTCCCCCTTTCTACGAGACGCACCTATAGAAGGGTGGAGATTATATCGGCTGAAACGTTATCTCAGGTAAGAACTGAAGTTTGAATAATCCAAATAATACTTATTTTATACAACACACTACAAATATTAACATAGTCTCTTATAACGATCATTAGGCGCATCGTAATTGTGATCCGTTTTTCTATGTAAATTATAGTAAACACATAAGTGTGAGATGCCTACTGTTAACATCCTCTTATGACAATAATTTGAAGTATCTTCATTTACGAGCTTTTGGCTATGAGGATCACATTTTAAACGTAAGCTTGACACACCTACTAGCTAATAGAGTCACTTTTAACGATGGGTGGACGCATATTAATTTAGATGCGTTTTGCTATAGACATGATATTACAAACGTGAGCAGGATAAACTCACCGGTGAACAGAGCCATTTATGACGATAATTAGACGCATCTAAATAAAATGCGCCCACTAAACAGTCGCGTTTAATAATGGAAATGTCATGTTAAAGTGAAGCGTGACAGAGCGGTGCCCGATCGACGACCATCGCTTTCTATGGAAATACGTTGGCGTAACTAAAAAAAGAGGACAACGATTTAAATTCATTGTGAGATCTGTGTAAAAACAGCTGCACATTATCTTGTGCATGGACAGTGAAATATGTGAAAGTCAGTTTTCTTCAAAGAAATATGCAACTGAGAGAATCGTTGCGAAGTAAACAAGTTAGCTTTCCTGCCATGTTATCTATTGCGAAAGAAAACAGATAAACATGTTTTGGAGAAGGTGGAACAACGCATGGAATCGTTCGATACTAACAAATAGTAACATACAGAATGAGTTGACTGTGTTATTTTCCATCTGCTAGGCATTCATACTGCTGAGATAAAATAATATTATTTCATATAAAACAGCAGATGATCGAGGCAGAATTTAACATAGTAAGAACAAAACAGTGAAGAAAAACCTAACAAAGATTATATGATAGAAAAAAGAAAGCGGAATAAAGAAAGAACGAATGAAGAAACAAACGAATGAAATAACGGAAGTAAAAATATAGAATAAGATAGAAAGGAAAGAAGGATGAAAACAAAGAAAATTAGAAAAGAAAAACATAGAATAAGGAAAAGAAACGACGAACGAAAAAGAATAAAAAATAATCAACGAAATGGAAGAAATGTGGAAAGATAAAACATTAAAAAAAATTAAACTGCTAAAATAAGTAAGAACATGCAGACGAGGCAAATTAAAAATAAAAATATTACAACGAAACGAAATCAAGAATTAAATCAATATGGAGTAAAACGAGAAACAAAAGAAGAAACCGGAAAGCTGCTAGATAAATAAAGGAAACACGAAAAACGAAATCGGAACGCGAAATACAAATGGTTTGCTCTTTTCAGTCTGACTAAGAACTTGTCGTGGTTTATTAGTTGGAGTAGAATATATTTCAATTAAACAGTATAAAAAATAAAATATTAATAAAACAATATTCATTGATTACCGTTTGTGTTTCAGCCATTGATGGGCGAGGAAACAGGTTTGTGTTTTGGCGTTTTGTGTTCAAGGAAATACAGGTTTTTGTTTCGGCGGATTGTGAGCGAGGGAAACCGGTTTGTGTTTTAGCAGTTGGTGGACAAGGCAATACAGATTGTGTTTTGTTGATTAGTGGCCGAGGAAATACAGGCATTTACATACGAAAATAATTCATCAGTAGTTTCACGCGCAAATATGTTAATTTACTATTATTAATTTATCCGCGTGTATCTAGGTGAATAAAATTAAGTAAAATGTTCTCTAACTAAACTCTGAAATGTAATATCAATAGAAAAAAGATATCTGTAGGCGAGAAAAGAATACTTGCAGATGGCGGCATAGTAAAACATGTATTAAAACAAACAAAAACGAATAATGCAGAGTATTTAGCGTCATTTACTTAACAAATGATTTTGAAGACTTTCACGTGATTCTATGCATAAAAATACTATTCGAAATGTTAACTTTAGCATATACAAATACAATAAAATATAATATAGTAAAATGTTATCTAACTAAAGTCAGTAGAAAAATAGACTGATATAAGTTGAGAGTGAGCATGATTATTTTTAGATTATTTTAGATAAAAGCATAATAAAAACAAAAGAAGAATAACAGAAGACGAAGGAGAATATTTCAGGAGTAAAAAACAGAAGAAAATAATGAAATATGTACATAATATAATAGATGAGTCAGCGTAGAATCGAAAGTCCTCGTGATAATTTTGATCCTTTTTCATCATTTTGACTATCAAACAAACATGATTACCAGAAAAATTGAAAAGATCAGGAAATGGATAGTTTATGCGGCGCCTAACAATATCCGTCTGAATGAAAGAGTGCTGGCTATATAACACCAAGTAATATAAATAAACAGTGAGTTATAAACACCCATACATTTCTTTAGAAGGGGGAAATAATATAAGGAAGAGAATTTACTGTGAGATTAAGAAAACATTTTAAAAATGTAAAATTAGTGAAGGAGAGTAGTAAGGGGGATATCCGAGTCTCTGATTGGTCGTGCAATGTCAAGTATTATGGGGAAATGAGACATCAAAATGTCAGCAGTTATTTTCCGCAGTTAGTGAACATTTGTAGTGGCATGTGAACGCCGTTAAGGACTATCACAGTTGAGAGTTGATAATAATCAAAATAAAAGAAATGCATCACGTAATGAAAGCGTAGGGTCTGGCAGGTGATATCTTCTAACCCTAACCCCAACCCTTACCCGGCAGGTGATATCTTCTAACCCTAACCTCAACCCTTACCCGGCAGGTTATATCTTCTTGCAGAATAATATGAGTGTCTATTATCGCTATCTAAAAGTGTTCGTTTTCACCTATTTTTCTAATGGAATGTGGTTCAGTCACCACGAAAGAGACAAAATGAAGAGTAAGAAGTTTTCAAGATACAAGCACTGAAACAAAAAACGGGAAAGAATATAGTTTCAGATTGCAGTGAATGAGGGGTAGATTATCGCTAATATTGCGGTCATTTACGTATTAATCTTGGGAAACCTATATACATACAATGTACCCTCAGCCATTTGTAAAATAGCAAGTCATGTTAATTGTTTAAAGCGAGTTGTGTACAGCATTATCTTATATTTCGCAATTAAATAACCTTCAAAAAGAATGGATTTCTCATAAAACAAAACAACAAACTCAATCCTGTGTTATTGTCTAAAGTTTACGAATTCCAATGCATAACTTGATTGGTTCAAGTGTTCGAATAACACACTCATTAGTAGGCATAAAGATAAATGTGGCTCAAGAAACAATTTAATTATATGAAACGGATCAGGAAATAAACATTTGATAAATATCTTGTTTAATTAAAACAATATTTAAAAAAAAAACTATGAGTTAAGTGGACCCTGCTTGTATCATAATATACAGATATGTTTTAATGAGATTACATCGGAAATTATCAGATATAAGCAAGATATAAGTCAAGACGATACGAAGGTAATATTCAAAATATGCTTTTCTATTTTATCTTCTTATTTTATAATTGTAAACATTGCTTGCTTTGAGTGTCACTTGATGGTGGAGTTCGTAAAACAATATCTCGGAAAAGTACCTCCTAAAGATGATTGTTCAATTCTGATTTCTATATTTCTCTTCGTAACTCATCTCAACAGATACCATTTGATCGTATTGTTGTCACATCTGGGCTAGTGCAGCATCCACTGTCTCGCCTTTATAGACAAGGTCCCAAAAACGAATCGCTAATCTAATAGGTTCCTCACTATCTACCAAGCTCCAGCCTCTTTTCCAATCGTCGCTGTGTGGCATCATTGTTCTTGTTTTACAAGTACTTCAGTGGAATGTGCTCCGATAATCTTGCTACTTTTGTGTCCCCTCGATGTAAATACACTCGATCAAACATATCAAGTAAAGTTTTTTCTGAAAATATTGTTTTATAGACTCTACTATCAAGTGAGGCTGAAGGCAGGAAGATTTATCATAAAATAAAATGAAAAAAAAGTAAAATAAAAACACTTATGTTCACTCTTAGTTTCGTCTCATCTTCCTTTAAATCCCGCTTATATCTGATGCAATAGCCCATTGTGTTTGCCTTATATAAATTACTGATGAAAGAAATAAGCTTGAAATTCTAGCGAATGTAAGTTATAAATAATTTAATATTTATGATGTTTTGTTTTGTTTTAAGATTTCAATATATATATTTTGTTTAGTGCACCACACACTAGGCAAGGCGCCAAGGGGCGACTGAGAAATTAGTTGAAAGTTTTAGACGTCATCCTTAATTGGGAACTGTGTAGCGAGATGCTAGTTCACATTAGTTTTAAATTTCTGCATGTCGGTACAGTTGGGTAAACAGTGAGCGGGAAGAGTGTTCCAAAGACCGGCAGCTCGAGAAAAAGAGGCTATTAGACTAGAAGACTCTCTGACATTTGTGGACCTCAACGGTGAATGGATGAGATTTAGGTGATTGTCGGGTTAGTCTAGTGTGTTTACATCGAGGGAGTACCAGAGCAGCAAGATTATCGGAACACATTCTGTTGAAGTACTTGTAGAACTAGCACAAGGATGCAACATTGCGGCGATTGGATAGAGGTTGGGGCTTGGTAAATAGTGACGGAATTAGATTAGCGATTCGTTTTTGGACCATTGTCTATGGTAAGCATAATCGCTTCCTTCTATAGTAGACTGCACTATCAGAACCAGTCACGGAGTAAGATAAATCTTAATGACTCTAGACATAGGCAGTATAAGCCACCCAGAGTCCAAGAGTTTCAATCTACTTTTCGAGATGCTGACTGTGTTCCATGGAACAGAACACAGTCAGATAATGCTGCATCAATTCTATGGAAATTAAAGCACCTGAAAGGGTAAATTATAATTATTTTACTATGTGTGGCTTATAATGCCTATGGATATAACCATTCTTATAGTACAGTGGGTAACAAGTCTAACTGTTGAACTTATGCTATATTTATAATGTAGAGGTTCAATAGTGTTGATGGTACTTCTCTGTTATTACATTTTGAGAATAGCAGTCAAGAGCACAAGGTGCCCAGCAGTGTCTCATCTTGTGTTCTTCAGACCATCGAAATAGGTCTTCAAAATTATAGTCACCGTGAGCTTTTGACTCGATTTCTCTAAATTTTATATTTTATATTTTAAAATTAAGTGTGCCTTTACTAGCCTACTCTCGTTTCACCCTGAAGGCTTCCTTAGATGACACAAGATGTGATATGCCAACAGCTTTTGCAGCCTAAGAAACCCCTCAAGACAAGACTTAAGTAGCCTAATAAATGTGCACCACATGTTAAAATTTAGTTATTGCTATGCTTCTGCATTGAGTACTGTTGTTAACTGCTATTCTCTTTCTTCAAATAATAGAAGTGATTATGTCCTACTTAGCTTCCAACGATATTACCTACATATTCTTCGATATAAAATGAAGTTAATTTCCCTCTGTACCTTTGCCATGATAGCTTTTTCTCATGCAACAAAATGAATCTGTTTCCTCAGTAATTTACGGCAAGCATTGGTATGTGTTCTTAATGAAAATTAAACCAACAATGCAGGCCAACTGACTATATATATATATATATATATATATATATATATATACAGGGTGGGCAAAAATAAGGGTCCTATTTTTAAAAATTCATAACTTTTTTATTTATTGATTTTTTAAAAAAATTTTTTAAGAATAAGTAAAGGACCCCTTCCGAAGCAAGCATGAGCCGTATTAGCCCTAAGGAATCTACCCTCATTTAGAAAACATTATTTTTGCTTAAAAAACTCAAAACAGTGTAAAAAAAAATACTTTAGTTTTTGTAAGTTTTAAGAAGTGTTTTTCGGCTAAAATTTGTTTTGTTTATTTCAAAAAATCTCGGAAGGGTCAGTCTACACACACATAAAGTTTGGTGAGTTTAACTTTTATTTTGTGGAAGTTATTCAAATTCAAGTTATTCAAATTTAAAGATAGAACCCTTATTTTGGCCCACCCTGTATATATATATATATATGTATAGTTCGGCAGCATATCGTTTTTATGCAAGCGTTATTAAAGACCACGGTATTCTCTCTCTTCTCGATCTTTCCTTTCAATTTGTCGACGCGGCGAGCGATTCTTCGATTTTCGGGTGTTAAGTATGGCACCTAGCTCGTGTCGTAGGTCATTCCTCTAGCGCTTTCGGTCTCTCGACTGTCGTCAGGAGGCCATGTCTTATTATTACTAAGAGCCGTATGTGTAGTTCTATTATTAGTGATATATCTATTAATTTACATACGTATATATATATATATATATATATATATATATATATATATATATATATTTGTTTACTTATTTATTTTTATTAGTAGTATTATTATTATTTATAGATTGTTAAAGACTGCTAGGGCGTTAGTATCGGTGGTGAATTCTATTTTATTAATTGTGGGTTGTAATATTTATATATATATATATACATATATATATATATATATATATAGGAATTAGTTCCTAGACTGAAGATTGTGTTAGCATGAAACATCGATGTCTCTAGGTATTTAAATAATTAATATTTATTTATTAAAAAATATTATTGTTTATCAGCCCCTTCCCCACAAGGGCTGGGCACTTTCGAGTAGCTTTAATAACAAGCAGTACAAATATCTATATGCGCGATCCGAACACCGTTTCGTAAGATCACTCTAGCTGCCTGGTAAATAGCAGCCGCTTGTCGCTATTTACAGTTAAAGTTACTCTATATTTATTAACTAATTGACGATGGCCGTTTGGATAAGATCACCGACTACGAATCAGTGGCGATTTGTGTTCGGGGTTCGCGCCTACCGACCGTCGAGAATTAATTCCTAGACTGAAGATTGCGTTAGCATGAAAATCTCTAGGTATTTAAATAATTAATATTTATTTATATTAAAAAATATTATTGTATATATATATGTATATATATATATACAACTGATAAAGATATGACAAAAAATAATCCAAAATTCCAAATATAAAATTGTTTATATATGTATATATATATATATATATATATATATATATATAAATATATAAACAATTTTATATTTGGAATTTTGGATTATTTTTTGTCATATCTTTATCAGTTGTATTTGAATGATAGTCAAAGTGTTTCATAGTGTCTACTAGTTCACAAAATTCATGATAAATATACTTTCGGCAAGTAATTTGTTATGCACTGTTTTGTATTATAAGATGCTGATCGTGATAATTACTTTAGCTTAGTTATCATACTGTAGAACCTCTTGACAAAATCGATGGTCAGCTCACGTAGTATTCAAGTATATATATATATATATATATATATATATATATATATATATTTATATATATATGCGTTTATTACATAAAATCAGTGTTTTTTTAAAGTGTTTCTTTAAATAAAGGTTTTCTATTGATTTTACCACGACTAAGTGCCCATGGTATCCAAAGAAAGTGTAGAATATTAAATGCGCACTGCTCAGTTAATATTGTTATGCAACGATCAAGAAGACTTGCAAAATATCTACCAGTATCTGGTATGCGATTGTGGGCGTCAAAAATCTATGTTAGCTCATATGAAAGTGAAAAGTCGTTACAAAATCATCCTTTTATTGTCATTCGAGTGGACTAGCCATTCTATGTTGTGAACAATAAACTTACGATGGACATATATTTTGGCAGAAGGAAACATCAGATGAATCTGGTCACATTTTTAGGAATTCGGTCAAAGACTGTAACTCCATTGTTATGGCAACGATAAAGGGTAAATATCAAGGACGTGATGTGAGCAAGTGCAATACAGACACACCCATAGGGCAGCTCAGAGTTTGCATTGGAGATGTCCCTACGATATGAAAACAATCCATGATGAAGGGATCATGTCTCTGTCCGTGGCGATCTTGAAGGTCAGATTTTTTAGGTCATGTTAGAATAACTCAGTATCTTTTTTTTTACTTTCCGGTGGGAATTCACGGGCCTATGAGAATTTCACACAGAAACAATGTCAAATGTACTCCTTTGGAAGTAGATGTTAAACATTTAGAGGATGTAACACAGACTCTGAATGTCAGAAAATACGTTTTTGCAATCAAAGGATTTAGGTTAGCAGTTGAGCTACTGGGTGCATGTTTACGTTTTTGTTCAAGAAGTATTTATATTCGAGATATGTGGAACAAGCCAGTAGAGAAAGAAGTTGAAGGCAAGACGTAGAAAAAATTAGTAAGTAAACTATCTCTTAACTATTTAAGAAAATAAGGCCGTAACAGTTGTCACTAATAAGCAATCGAGTGGCCCTACCGGAAACTACAGCATGACCAGAACTTGATCCACCAAATTGCAATACAGCAGCCACGGTATATTACACCTACTGATAGGGTAGCCTCTTAGGATTTAGTCCTTGGTTATGATTCTTCTATTATCCATCTTATAACGTTTACCTTCATCATCCTTATTAGTGATATGGTATCACTCGTTACATGTGCTATCAAATTTATACCAATGTACTATTACTAAAATTGCTATCACGACTAATCCCTTTAATAGTAATAATAATAATACATATTTACAGGCTCTGATTCTATTTGACCAAACTGTACGAAATCCGGCACGGAGAGACCTAGGGATATCGCATAAATCAGATGGATGTTGAGAAAATAACACTTGCACTACTAATAATAATCATAGTAAAATGAATTATTATAATTAGATAAAAACTTGCCTACAAAATCTTTGAGTATTTAGATACCGGGTATAACAAAAATAAGAATACTAATTATGATTATACAATAAAGTCCCAGCAAATTATACCGTGAATTCCGCCTAGAGCAGCGAAGAGGGGAATATGAACAGGGACGGCTATTCTGAAGATGCGCATATCTTGTCTAATATATGCAATAATATGATGTATCTATCTAACTGTCCAACTGTAGTAGACGTCATGAGCAAAAACCTGAATTAAGTAATGTAAATAATAGTCAATTACTTGATCGCTGTCATAAAATAGCCAATCCCTAACTCTCTGTAGAACCTACATGTGAGAAAGAACAAGTCCACGCCGGAACAAGTGTCTGTATGCTGATTGACTAAATGTGATAAACGTGGTTTACTATCTATAAAATCCGAAGCTAATACAAGTCGTCAATTGTATTTTAGCTGATTTAATCAGATAAGTATTGGAAGCTGGTCGTAATCATATTGTTTCATTTACTGAAAGCGTTGTTTATCTTTTTCTGATTCCTTCAAATACATAGCGTGGTAATATAATCGAATATAACTTTTCTGAAGTAAACTGTAACAAATAATCAAATAGTAGTATAAAGTTTTTATTACACGAGTTTTATAATTATATAATGGAGACTGCCTTCCCGCTTGCCACCATTAAACATAACTGTTTTTTATAAGTTTAACATTGTAAATTATAGAAATCAAAGATTAAACAACTATTCTAATATAGGCTTCTGAACAGAGTCAGGAATGGTTGGTGATACGTATTCATACCCGGGCAACGCCAAGTTGTCTGATAGTTATATTCAATATTATTAACTAAAACTTAAAAGACTATACTTTACTAAATACGATAAAATATGCTTCTAGGAATCGTACATTTATTGAAGTTGGTAAGAAGATCGCTTACCATACGGTAATATAATTACTGTTTAAATTAAGGAAATTCTGAGAATATGTGCCTTTCCTCTTTCTTGAGGAACCAATAAATCTTGACATTTTCGAATCCGTCTGTTTAATCTTTCTGAAAACATACGGAAATATATGGGGTGAAAACAGAAATAAAAAAAAGTAATATTTTATTTAGGAGCAGTAGCAACTTTTTAAATTGAAAGAAGGATGATTATATTTGATTTAAACTCATAAGCGAAAACTTCCCTCGTAAATATCAGAATGACTCTGTTCCGCTTAAATAACCGAATGGCCAATGCATTGTTAATCGGCTGAAATGGCGAATTTACGAATGAGAAAGGACAATCATTAAAAATGATAGCAATTATATTAGTTGTGTTGAAATCGGCGTGCTGAGTTCAAATGTTGATATTTCCTTTCGCCTGTTATACGCGCTTATATACCAAATAAATATATAAAGTCGTACTCCCATGCCGGGCTATGACTAAAATGATAGCATCATGAAGGTTTTTTTTAATATTGAGTCATGAATTACAAAGACAAGGGGCCACTAAAGGATTAACGTTTATAATACAGAATAATTATCAGCTGAGAGATGAAGAATTCTATGGGAGTACAAACATAGAACAAAAGTACTAACTGCGTTTGATTACTTACGATGTGGTTTATGACAAAATTTATTGACATAAGTTTCTAGACGACTAGATTGTTATCATCCTGTGCTGCTGTGTTCTCAAAAAAGAATACAAAAGTAGAAACCGTCAATCAGAGTTAAAAATGCTTTCATTTTTTGCTTGAGCATTTTCTTCTGGAAGTTATCGGTTAGTCTTCTGATGAGCTGACTGAACGAATGATCCTGGTAATTACATGTGAATTTTAGTTTGTTTGTGCTCGAAACAAGTGTCAAGATACATTGAATTATTTTGAAATTCGGCTAGAAAAATATGTGTAAAGACTTGTTCACTACAATTTAAAATAACATTGTTTATTTATATATGATCTTTTGTTAAATGTTAAAATTCATCCAGCTTTTACATTATAGAATTTTCGTAGATTTTCTTAAGATATATATACACAAATATATATTTTCATAACAATATATATATATATATATATAGTGTGTAGATTTCAATTTTGTGTAGAGAATCTGAATAACAGAGCTCAATGTAATTTAAACAGAGCAAAATAGAATTATAAAAAGAAAAAGAAAAACTATACACAGATTAAGGTTGTACACATAATAACTTATTTCGACCCCTTTAATTAGGTCTCCTCAGATGTATAGACAACCACGTCAAAAAAAAAAAAATATATATATATATATATATATATATATATATATGATATATTTCACCACAGAAACGTATTAGTCATCTGCTGGACTGGCATAAGTGAGATTCGAACCGGTTCAGAAATGACCAGTAACGTATGCTCTACGAACAGAACAAAACAATACTTCTAGTTGCAGTGGGGCAGAGAGAGAGAGAGAATGAGAAAAAAAAGTAACTATATTTCATATATAAACATATAAAAAGACAAAATATGTTCTCTATCATAATTTACACTCAATAGTATTTTTTGGGGTAAGCCAGACTTTTGTTCGAGTGAGACTGTTTTGTTTAAGTGAGACTTAAGGTTATAGTTTAACCCACGAAAGACGATAACTTTAGCTAGTGTTAAAATATATGTTTTAAGTTTTCATTTTAGCAAACAATTTAATTGAAACCTTGCGTGATTTTGTAACACGCCCGTCAGGTTCAATTTCACGAAATGGGCTCACAATTAAGATATATGTTCTCATCATCCGCAAGACAATTACGTGTGGGGATATTTAATGCGATATTCTTTTCTCATTGTTTTATTTTTTGTCCATTACCGAAGGCAATAAAATAGCACGTGAATATATATGTATATATATATATATATATATATATATATGTGTGTGTGTGTGTGTGTACGTGTGTTTGTATATGTGCGTGTGTGTTTATTCTTTTTTACCAATGAACATCAATGGAACTACGATACGATAAATTCCTTTTGTCATGAGTGAAAAGCAGAAAAGAAAGACAATAAATATCGCTGAATAATCCCGCCAACCGTAAATTTTAATACCGGCCTGTCAGAGCGGAGGCTAAATTAAAGTAGATATTCACGAAGAATGAACAAAAAAGAAAAAAAGAAAAAAAAGGAAAAGGGAGAATAAGAAATTTCTATCGTTATAATTCATGTCGGTTAGCTTGATGAAGGTTATGTTTTTCCGTTTTTAAGCCGACAGTGGAAAGGATCATGTATCGGATTCGACTAAAGTATTGTCAACTAAACTACAAAACTCGAAAAACAAGTGATCTTTACATAAATGTATGATATAAATCATGGGGATCTACTATATAGATTGGCAATTCCATGTTTGCATGTGTGACATTAAATCAATACAGATAGGAAAGCATATCGGATATGCATCCCCACCTAAATAATACTATTTCTAGCATGAGACGTTAACAAAACACGATAAAATAATAATAATAATAACAATTGATATATATATATATATAAATAAATAAAGGCGAAAGTCTTTTTTTTTATTTATCACTCCTATATTATAATCAAAACGGGGTATTATTATCATTATTTAAATCACTAATACAACGTCAGATCTTGGTATTCTGCATATATAGTAGAGATAACACATTAATAGAGAATAGTTTGACTGCCTAATTAGCATAATTATTTTTAAAATTATTAATAATGAATTAATATTTAGTATTATTTGTTTGGAATTGCATTGTATTATGTGTGGTATCTATATGCAACCTCACTGAATTGCTGCACAGAGAGCGGGTAGGCTTTTCTTGTAAGTATATGAGAAAACATCGAGTATTAGAATATTTGAAAGTGCATTGCAATATCCATAGAGACCAACGGCCCTTGCCAGCGGGAAATCAAGTGTGGACGTCTTTTATGATGACGCCACATGGTTTGCAATGGTTATCGAAGGCGGTAAAGATCGCTGCAAATCTGGGGATACTTATTGCCACTCAAATTCTAGGGAACACTACTGGTTATTGTAACTAATCAAATACTAATAATGACTTGTGTGAAAACTCTTAGTGAGTAAAGAAAAAGTAAATTACTACTATTCATAATAATAATAATAATAATAATAATAATAATAATAATAACAATGATAATAATAATAATAATAATAATAATTAACAAAGTGTGTGTTCTCTCCTTAAGAAGAAGCCTCTCCCTGGTTTCCGTCTACCTTATTGGTTATTATCATTCAGGGTGTTTTGCTTCCGTCACCACACTAGGCACTGCGGGTTGGCGACGCTATTTGCTTATAGCAAGGTGTATACATACAGCGCCTGGTATTCCCAAATAGTCACCCATCTAGTACTGACCAGGGTCAACGTCGCTTAACTTAGATGTGTACACGTTATAATAATTTATGATAATAATAATAATAATAATAATAATAATAATAATAATAATAATAATAATAATAATAATAATAATAATAATAATAATACCTAGTCACTCATGTGAATAAGAGATAAACATTATCTCTATAAATAAGTCTTAAACACAAAATGAAATAACAAGCAAGATTCATATCCTATTACACACTCGCGCCACTCTTTTTCTTTTACATTTGATCATTTAAGTTCATTGAGAATGTTTGACCGCTTTCAAATCCTTTTATACATTTTATTACGCTACTTCAGAGCATCTTCGACGTCGCTTAAGTATACATCTATGCGACTGTGTGCTTGTAAAATTGCCAATGTAACACTTAATAAGGTCAAAAAATGTGAACGGTCAGCGCATAAGTTCTTACCAAGCTGACATATATAAACTTTATTTATATGCGCAAATATATACAAACTCGCATACATACACACACACACACACACACACACACACACACACACACACACACACACACATATATATATATATATATATATATATACACATATATATATATATACATACATACACATGTATCCATATACACAACGTTATACGTTTACATATATATATATATATATATATATATATATATATAAATATTTATATATATATATATATATATATATATATATATATATATATATAAAGAGAGAGGGAGAGAATGATTTCACGTCCAAACACACCTATTTCCGTAAACCAAATACTTAATCCTAAATGCAAATAGAAACAGTATTTATTTACATATATACGTATATAGACAGATAATGAAATCAGTAGGTTAGCCTAGAATTTCTTTACTAAATAAAACCTCAACTTTATACACTCTCATTCATACCATATAATATATATATATATATATATATATATATATATATATATATATATATATATATATATATATATACTGGCCAATATCCACATATTTTCAGCGAAAAATTAATCTCTATCTAAGTTTCCATATCTCATATACATACATGCCTACATATACATATTAACATCCATATCACCGCATAGCTTTTACACTCCCAAGCATTCTTATCTCCCCTCTGCGCTAGGGCATACATCTACCTTACTTCTTTACGTATGCACGACGTTTTAACGAAATACATACCGTTCTTACGAAATACAGTGACCATAAATTAAAATATGCATCTATCGATATTCATCCCGTAAATTTATGGAAGATCCGCCTAGACCCAAATACACAGAGGAAGAAAGTAAAATTATTTCCAGTGGTTATAGCTAGACGAGTTTATGCTGTGAATGTTTAATAGGGGGGGGGACAATATATTTGAACACAGTCGATCACTTAACATGAAAATAACGATAGGGTAGAGAAAGACAAGTAACGTCTCTTCTGTGAGAAAGTGGGTTTAGGGACGAAAAGAGGATATCACCTACTATATTTTGAAGTCGATTTTGTACACTCTCACGGCAGAGGAGTGTGCTATGAGCGGTACCTCACAAGAAGTAGCAACGTTACTCCATAATATGGCGTATCTATCTTGTATACAGATAGAAGATTGCACTAGGAGTAAGATACTTTGTGTTTTTAAATTTCAGAAGAAAAGGTATCCTGTGTCTCCTCAGATATATCCCATTGGTTAACTACTAGTATTAAGAGTTATATAACCATCGGTAATGTTTAGCAGTAACAACACAAACGGATGTTGTTCACTTCTTAGTGTGATGCTACCATTGCCTTCAGAAACGATAATCCACTTAATATACACACGGTAAATGCGCTGCTTGCTACCGCTGAAGATAAGTTATCGAAAACGCGACAGAGTCCTATGTTCAATCTTTTGAGTCAGGAGTTGAAGCTTTGTAGACAGTGAAATACCTCTTAGATCAGAGACTATTTTAAACTCTGTTCAAGAGGGAGAGACAAGTGATTAGTTCAATTTTGGAAACAATACGTTATGCATGGGAAAGGGTGGCTTTATATAGATATGGTATACTAAAAGGTGTGAGAAGTTTTCTTGCCGGTAGAGATTGTTGTCAATAGTTTGTACAGTCATTAACGCTTTATTCTTATTTTAAGGTGGCCAGAGAGAATAGCTTAAAAAAGATATTGCCCCAAGAAAGAAACGATCAGATTCTGGAATATACAAGACCCTCACCAACTAAGATTTGAAGAATAGTGGTCGTCATCTCCGTAGAAAACCTTCGTAATCAATCCTCAGAGCGGTTTAGTGTCCTGGCGTACGAAAATCACTAGGAAATGCAATTCTTTAAACAATGGCTTCTGTGAAAGTTCACCTTACAAAGCCTTCTTTTACACAAAATTTTAGGAATGAAATAGGAAATGAAATATATCAAGAATGATATGAGTATGGTTCTTTTCAGTGATGATACCCGGGTAAATTTTTATGGACCTGATGGCTAGACAAAAGGATAGGGTGTATTCCGGAGACGAGATTCACAATCGTTTTAGACGACAACAAACGGATGAAGGGGATACTACATCGGCGGGTATCATTGGTGATAGACTTCTGTCTCCTATGAGAGTATCTGAATGTGTAAAAATTACGTCTGCTGCCTATGACAATCACTTGAGAGAATATGTGGTACCTTGGTTAGATTATATAAATCTTGCTCTACTAAGGAATTTTGTTTTCATGTACAACAATGCGCCTTCTCACGATGCCTATGCCACTCAAGCATTCTTAGAATCGTTGAGCATCAAAGATACAACATGTATGATCTGGCCGCTGTGTATTAATCAGATTTAAACACTAATAGAAAACATTTAGTCTATCAGCAAATGAGATATTTTTGCCAATGGATGTCAATTCTCGTTTAAAAAAGATTCATGAGATACTACTGATAATGCAGCAAGGGCAATGCTATCAACGCCTATTCGAAAATTGCCTGACCCAGTCGATACAAGACATGTTGAAGTTATAAAAGTCCATGGGGTTTATGTAGGTAAATAAGAAACTTGTTCATCATATGTATTGCAATATACATATTAATATATCTAATTATATCAATTACTTGTTAAATATAACAGCCATTCATATTTTATTTATTTATTTATTCCTTATTTTAACTAATAAACGTTTATTTTGGTTGTCTTAATTGTCCATCGATTACAATTGGTCAGTAAACTTTCGGTGATTTTAGCAAACATGTTATTCTGCAATTACTAGCTATGAGTGTTTGATTATCTTTTATCCAAACTTTTATAACTGAGTGCTATATTAAATGTGAAAAGCATTTCCGACATTAAGTTATGGAAAATTGAAAAATAACTATATTTGTAAAAAAACATGTTATCGCTGGTCGCAGTGTAGGATTGTAAAATGATTCTGTAAAATTCTGGTGAACCAAAGTCATATTGTTCTTTTACTAGAATCCATCGGTATCATAACTAGAATAGCTCTAAAAAAACTACAAAAAAATGCATTGACTATAAACCTTGTTTGCAGCGAAATTCAATATATAAAGCTAAAAAAAATTAAATAACAAAATTCCATATACAAATATGTGACATAAAATATGCGCACAGACGTAGCAACAGAAGTTATTGATCTTCTTATTAACATGTTACAAAATAATCCATACGATTCCCTGAAGGATGCCATGGTATGGCGTACAACAATATCGGACGAAAGACGCATCCATGGTATCTTTAACGAGTTAACTTTAGTTGAATAAAATCATCTTTAATTTTTAGGTAAATACAGACCTTGCAAGGAGCAAGTTGAATATCTGATGCAATTAAGAAAAAGGTTATCGCGCCCATTTATGAGACGGTCGCAGAAAAAACCCCACGATTTTCCTAATAAAAATCATGTCAACTACGACGATAACTTGGCTTGATAAACTATTTGCGAAACAATTAACCCTTCTCCCGGAAATATCTTGCGGGGATTAAGAGAAATTCAACGATAACAGTAAGAGGAAAAGCATTTCGCGCATTGAATGATTACAAAGTAACACTGACAGATTACACGATGTAGTATCTGCAATGAAAATAATTCAGTGATACTGTCTTCTTTGAATCCGTTTTTGACTAGACTGAAAACGGTATAGAACGTCTTATTCGCGGTTCAAGTAAAGAACACACAATTAAAATATAGTATTCGACATCTCCTTATCTAGTAAACGTACCCGACAACTATATTGTATATCCCAATTTACATTCGAAACCCATTATATTGAAAGAAGAGACAATACTACTACAGATAATTTGTGAAACTCCACACTATATTCCATATATTATTGTAACCTTAAATTTAATACAATAGCAGAGCAACATAGGTAAAATTAAGAATATACTTAAAATTTGAGGAACACAGTCCTTTTTATGAATCAAGGTAGTATTATGTAAGCACAAATTATTCCAGAATATACTTGCCATCTTCGGTAAGACAACATGTTCAAAGATTATCGCAACTTGTCCTATTAAGGTCTGCATATGAACGTTTTCCCCTGGATGAAAATGTGTACGATATACGAAACCTGGGTTTAAGTATGTTTGAGATGTCAATAAAGTATAATAGACAGTAATACAACGTCCTGATATGCTAATGGTTCATTCAACTAAAATCTAGAATCACGAACTTGTACAAAGATATAGTTGGAGTACTACCCGAAGCAAACAGGCATGCACATTTATTGACAATAATCGGAATATTAGCATCTAAAGTATACACTTGCACAATCAGTTGTGAAAAAAATATTACAGGATTGAATCACTATATTAAGCTGTTCATCCTTGACGCTCGATGCCATTTAATTCACTTTGGCACATTCACAAAGTTATTGGAAGTTAAGCATATAGATTGCACGGCATGTAATCCCTATTCTAATAGAATGTTGAACATTTCCAGACATCTGAATACTTATTATAAAAAAACAATAGGTCGTGACGTCCGATTGTTATCTCGTCGAATCTACAAAGCTTTTAGTAGATACGGCATATCATCCCTGTACCAATGAAATGTCAAACACTTTTAAAAACAACTAGAAGTATCTTGACAGCAAATGACCGTTCTGGAATTTTTTTTAGAAAATATACCTTAAGATTGTGTGTCCATCAGGACGTAATTAAACAATATTTAATCTGCACAATCTCCAAAATAATAAGATGTCTTCAACATCTGCTTGAAGGTAGATATTGTATCGTTTTCCTGGATACCACATGTCCAGAAACACAAATATTACAGACATCTTTGGTCAGTTTTGTGAAAAGAAAAAATCAGTTTCAGAAAACTAAAAGCTGTGTACAAAATTTGAAACAACGCATGAATAATTTTAACGTATAAATAAACACTATTAAAATAAGGTTATATCTAAAAGAATATTCACAACTGTGAATGATTTTAGTGTGTATGGATGCAGTAAAAGTATGTGTTACGCGTTCTCAAGATATTAGAAGTATGGGAGAGAAAATCCAAACAGTTCCCCATAATTAAAATTGGATAAAAGGATACCGTCTCAATAAACAGACACAAATAAGCATACTAGGATTTCTCTACTAACAACAGCACGGCATGGCACTTTACACTATCAGAACATACCGAGTTGTGATAATCATTTATCACACCAACCAACACACTGTGCACATCCGAAGGAAATAAGGCGAAATAGTCAATCAACCTGCCTTTTATAACACCATGTCCTATATTGAAACGTATTGGTCAATATTTATCAATGCACGAGATGATAATAATTTTCAGCGAAAGATATTGTTTAACAGAAAACCGTCTCGAAGATATTAATCACTTACGCACACAAAATGAATATTCTGCAAAAATAGAAAAACTTACTGCGGACTTAATACACGGCATGAAAAACAAAATATATTTCCCAATCAGAATAAGGATATAAAATAGTAACTGTGTAGTTATCCGAGAAAAGAAAGTATAAACTAACGAAAGTCAGCCCTAACTACGACAGAGACGCCAGACTATTCAAAAGTATGGTTGCTGCTAGGACTTTCAATGGAAATACCATACCAGTTCAACACGCTGATAACTTAAAACTCTTTCTTTGAATAATCATATATTATGTGTATTTTCACATAACCGCACAAAATTATTTTTCCTTTTGAAAAATAAGCCTTAAAAACTGAAAAGATACTATCATTTAAACATTCTATATAAACTTTCATATCCTGGCTCGAATAAATTGTTAATTATTCATACAACGTTATTTTCGAGTCCTTCAATTATAGTAAGCTTTTACCAACGAAATGTACACCTCGTCTAATATTCCATATGAACTCATTATTTTTCCTAATAAATCAACCCTCTTTTTTATTTTTCATCCCACTTGATAGTTAATTTTCACTTATCTACATTTTAATAAAACATGCATTTCCGTTTATTTTAACGCCATAGAATATCTGACTTTCCCATTAGCATTTTTAAAATGTACACTTTCCTTATGAATACGCTATACAAGTATTTTCATTTTAATAAATTATCATAAAAATATTTTTTTATCATTTGTATTCGCCGTTAACTATATTCATCACTAGAAGAGAAAATAATTAAATCGTCATTCGACTTTTCAGAAAAAAAACCCACCCAATACAATTTTTACAATGACCGCTTACAATATTCAGATAGTAAAATGTTCATGCTGAATCATGCATAGCACTTCTAACAATACTTCTCTGATCAGTATACTTTGAAAGACATCATTTTGTTTTATAAGTCAGATACAGTAACGTTTACTATTTACAAACATCATATGAGAAAACTTCATAAAATCGGTTTATGTTTCCGGGAAATTTTTTTATAGTCCACGTTTAATAAATATGATACACATTGTTCTCTTTTAAATTTCTGCTCGATTAGAGCAAGATTCTTCTAGAAACTTATGGTGAGTTCTTATCTGTTACAACTCAAATTGCATCACTATTGCGTCCTATTTTAAAATGTTTCAATAGAAAAGAACAATTAGAGTCGTGTTGTAATACTAAGATCCAATGGTATATCTTTGTCGCAGAACCAATGTGATCCGATCAATGTGATCTGACTGTTTGGCGGCGTGGATCTTTCAACAATATCTATTCTTGGTCGCTTGAACGGCTGGGCGATCTTTGCCGTACTTTTGTCGACAAGATGTGACGACCAGACGATGTGTAACAACATGTGCCCGTATGTCCAAAAGCTCGTCTTGTTATTGCCATGAGCAATCATCGTTTGACGATCGTCACTGTCGTCTGCTTCTAGGACTGGCTTGCTGGCTGGCGTGTATCGTGCTGTAAAAAGAACCTTATGTAAATAATGAAACAAACCATTTTACTTATAAAAATATAATTTATGTTTGCCGAAGACCATATTTAAAACTCGAAGATTCGGCTCGGTTCTGCAAGTGTGTCAAGCGTCTTCCTTATTCATATTTAAAAATCCGACTCTTTTTCGCTTGTCGTGGAGAAGTGACGGGGGAAGGAAGAGATAAAGAGAGGGGAGGGAGAGAGAGAGTGCAAGAAAAAGTGTACGAATAGGAAGGGAAACACAGACGCCGTAACTGTTTCAACAAATCTCGGTGACAGATTATCTAACCTCTTAAACCTGGCTGGTGTTTCAAACATTGTTGATATTTTAGCTGACATCGGATTACTTCGATCAGTGAGCTGACATTTTTAGTGCAGCGAATTTATTTCATGTGCCACTCAAGTCTGGCGCAAGTGTTACGAATATAACGGGGAACACTTAGCTCCCCAAAAGGTCATGCATTGTGCCACAATACAAGTAGACCATTTATTTAATTACTTACTTGAAGAGCCTGCGATACCTAAAATGTATTACAATAAACGACGCTATTTTGCGTCCAGCCCTTAACATCATATCACATTTTATTCTTATATTTTACATTTTGCAAGAATTAGATTAGTTAGGTGTCAACTTTAGTAGTAAGGGGGCAAAAGTAAAAAAAATGCCGGTGAATATATGAAATTAAAAATCTTTTAAGTCAACCCAGTGATTCCACGGACTTAATGATGACGCTTGTTCAATTTTGTTCCAATCCCTTGAAGCTTTATTAATATTTATATACTTACTAGCAGGTTTTCCCGGTGTTCACCGGGCAATAAAACATAAAATAGAAGAGGTTAAAAAGTATGTGTAACATATTTATATAAAAACTCTCAACTAATCTCAATCTCTCTCTATCTTTCTCTCTCTCAGCATTCCACATTTTTTGACACCCCTCTCCGTGTAACACACTCTTCTCCCCCTTTTTTAATGTATTCAAAAATAATAATAATGTGATTCATTCCCTGAGCTGTCAGGTTTAAAGTTATTTTCCCACCCACTTCCTCAATAATATAATAAAATCTATTTTTGTTTTAATTGATTCCCGAAGACGAAGATGTTCTTGTGTTACCTCCTCCCCCTTAATAATATAATGAAACCTATATTCATTTTAGTGTATTCCGGGTAACGTTTAGTTTCTAGTCTTCGTCTTCTCCATCAAGCATATACGATATAAAAATGTACTACTGTATTATTACACACACTTGCTCTATATAGGATATTGAATACTGACTTTCGAGCTATGCAGAGTACTGTTTTATGGTATAAAGGAGTGTAAGAAAATAGAGTGAACATCTTTCTGACGGGCAACGCGGCGTTTAAAAAACCTGCTTAGTGTAGGAATCCTCTATTTAAAATATTTACGACTCCCTAGCAACGCCGGGTAAATACACCTTTTCTATCTATGATATTGAGCAATGTGTATTTACTTATACAACGTACCAAACATAATACTGTAGTTTCACAATTATGGGTACATGGAAATACTGAGTAAACATATATTCAAAAGCTTAAATACTTATTTAAAAGATTGAAATAGAGCTATTAATGAATAGATTTACAAATACAAGTTATTCACTTCTACAAAAAAAGTTGTTTAGATAATTGAAAAATCTACAGAACGTCGCTTATTCTTACCTATGTAATAATTCCTTTTGATTATGTTTTAGTTATGTTGACTGGGTTAGGCTTGTCTTTTGAAGAAACTTGTTCTGTTAGTCTTTTAGATATGCATATGATTTTTTCTGGACATTTGACTTTTGTTTTGCGATTTAAGTTATGAAGTGTACGATGTTAATTGTGGCATGATCATTGCTAGTACATTTTTTAACATTTCCAGAAATATTATTATCATGAATTTCTACCTTGACATTGTGTCATTTTCATCTAGTAACTGACTCTAAAGATAGGGATATTCATGTGACAACTTGAATTCGTTCAAATATGTATTGAAGTTCTTCCAGAAAAGCGTATAAAATTGCTCTCTTTTGCTCCAAAATTGACACTAAGTCACAGTATTATATAACTGTGATTGATAATTTAATTTAATATATATATATGTATATGTATGTGTATATATATGTACATATATGTATATATGTATGTGTATATATATATGTATATATATATGTATCTATATATATATATATGCATATATATATGTCTATATATATATATATATATATATTTATATATATATATATATATATGTATATATGTATGTGTGTATATATATGTATATATATATATGTATCTATATATATATATATATATGCATAATTATATGTCTATATATATATGTATTTATATATATATATATATATATATATATATATATATATATACATATATATATACGTGGTTCACCGTACTGACATGCAGTGTGTTTATCGCACCTTGTACATTACTTTGACGAACATTCAACACAATGATAATGAAAATGTATCGATTACCGGTTCCACTAATTGACTTCTGTAATAGACTTTGTGGGTGACTAATTAAACTCATTTTGGTTCAGGCCTGATGAATATGACGAGAGACAGATATGTTTGACATAGTCAAACGTTACTAAGAAATAATAATATTCGTGTACGCTACAAATATCTTCTTTTAGAAATGATAAAACATCATCCCGACATGCTGACGACAGTTTTATCATGTTTTTAAAGCTGCGTGGAAGAAATTCCCCAACATCTGAAATACAAGACGAACTCCGGACAAAGACTTTTCATTAACCTTCTATATTTCTCCTGTCGAAAACTTTATCAAAAGAAAGATTGAATTACACTTATTTTCGTATGTAACTTGTTGACATGAATAATTTAAACAGCTTGTTAGAACCGACAAGCAAATCATCTCACAAACTGACACGAAGTGTTGTTAGTCTTCCTTTGGTATCACCTTGACATTTGTCGTTCACTTTTCAAATAACAAAAGAAGACAAACTGGTGGCGGTTGCTTGTTGCAAGCTTTTCCTCATATCATGAACAGACTTTGATTCATGATTCCACTTGTAACATATAATGGTTTGAAGCGCAATAAGTAGCACTTCCGGTTGCTGTAAACTGGGTAAAGACTAGTGTTAACTGGTTCTGATTTGTGAGAGCATTATGAGTGTGTATGTAGGTTTCGTCTGTGAATGTGTATATGTGGTACTGTTTTCTTAAAAAGTGTTTAATATTTGAGTGCGTATATGCTTATATGTATGTGAGTGTATGTGGTTGTATAAACGTCTCTAGGTGAGTTGGGATATTTTTGAATATGTATGGAAGCATCTCTTAGTATGTTGTGTATTGAGGTGTCTGGAAATCCGTGAATGTATGTGTATATGCGTCTATGTGTGTATACACATGAGTGTGTATATGTATCTGAATCGTTATGTGTGGGTTGTCCATTTATATTCATTACAAGCTGAGAAATGATCACTGCACAGTTCCGATACTTCATAAGTTATTTATTTCCTGAAATATGAAAAAACAAATCAAATCTTTACTCTGAAGACGTACACAACTTATCATTTTTCTTCACCCTAGGCGGTGTCTATATTAATCAAAGACGAAGTTTGTGAAAGGTCAAAAGACATAGATTTGAAAACATCTGTCAAGATAAACAGTCTTTTGATTTGAGAATATTATAGACGACGAAAACAAATATATAAATATAGTTCTTTAAAAACTCCTTCACCCAGAACATAAAGAAATGGTTCTCATTTCAGAATAAAATAAAATACATTGAATCATCAAAAACGGAGTGTATATTAAAGTCTATAATCACATTAAATTACAAGAACGAATATCCGTAAGATTTATTCATTCAGTCTGAACTTTTACTGATGCAAATCTTATTTCTGAGTAAAATGAGACCGACTGAATAAAGGAGAAATGTAGAAGCTAACATAGACGCAGAAAATTATATTTGAATGTAAGCGTGACAGATTATCAAATATCTTCTTACAAAACCTAAGGGTAACGCCGACCAACTGACAGGTAAACCGACTAGTATATAAATTGATTAGTTGAAGAATAACAATAAAATTAAAGTTCAGTCGGGCTTTACGTGCGATTAGAATAACTAGACTGTTAGTATTATAAAAATCGATATGGCGACACATGGCTAATAGAGAGAGTGAGCCTAAAGGAAGACACAAGTTAGTTAATTGGAAGTAAGAAACATGTGTATATGAAAGATTGTGATATGCTTACAAAATATGATTAAACAGTGATTGTCGATATTTCTCGGTCTTTCCACCGCAATGGATAGTGGTTTTGAACGAAGATCAAATTGAATACACCTCTACTGTCTTCAATTAGGTGTTAATCGACTTAGTTCTTTGGAAAGTTTGAATAAGGAACTTTGATTACAGGGAAAAGACCTTCACACATATATGTATACATATATATATATATATATATATATATATATATATATATATCCTTCTATATGTATGGCATATTTTTGGTTGTTATTGAAAGCGATGTTGTAAATTAGCTTTCATAAAGATCACATTTTTCAATAAACTTGAAGACACAATTCAAATGTCAATCATCACCTATGTGACGTTACTCGTGTTCAATTATCTTATCTTTACAAGGAATGCTTTTATAAACAAAGACTTATACAAAGATCAAACACTACCTCTTACTGAGTAAGAATTTAGAAGAATAAAATGATGGTAATGACATTGTATTAGGTTTTTTTTTACAATATATAGAGGTCATCAGTCACATTGGATATCTGAGAACAGTCGAGAAAATATCTTACTTTATTAAAGAAATTTAAACTGAAACAAAAATGATAATATGGAGTCCAAGTCATTTACTGATTATGGGCTAATTTGGCTAAGCGATAATGCGGTAGAAAGGTTTGGTAACTTTAGGGTTCGATTGCACATCTAGTACGTGTTGTGTCAAAGAAAGCGTCCGGATTTTCCATTTAGACAATTGACACGTAACAGCGCCTGCATTATTTTCATTATAATGTTACTTTTATTATCCATTAGAATGTATTCTGCTTTTGTAGAGTTTGTAAGCAAAAAAGGAGAAACAACATATAAATGCACCCAACTGACCACTTTTGCGTCAACAACCCCAATATCAAAGCACAGACCCGGACGAAGGCGGGTATCAGCCACTTTGAGAAATAATGCTTTAAATTGACAGCTATTTAAGCAAACGGGGGTATAAGTTACCTAAGCTATTAAGAAAATAAATATCCATTGTTCTTCCTACTAAAGCTACCTTAATATTACATAAATGTTGTAGAAACGCTGCATCTACTGTGTAATAGACTTTCCGACAAGTGGTCGTAATATTCTCTCAATGTACAATGGTAGCATTGCACATGTGCTGCCTTTTAATATCACATTAAAATTCGTTATTAAACCTGTCATTACATTAAACTACTAATATAAATTAAAACGAAACGTATTAAATTACAGAAATAGATTTTTAAAAATCCAATAAAATAAAAGTAATCTATTTTATATCGCTGGAATTATGAGACGGTGTTTAAAGAATTCACAATAGTGCGTGGTGGTCTGCATAGAATGTATAAATAATATCAATGATATTTTAGAATCCGTATTTATTATCTGAATGCGTGATTCTCAATTGTCAAAATAAGGAATGCTACTTAAAACATTCCTTACGTAAAGAAAATGTATCCGGTCAGATTTGACCAGCGTTTAAGTTTTAAAGAATAAACACACGAAAAAAAGACGGAAAGTCTAAGTTGACAGAAAGAATTTGCTGGCTACTGGAAGTTGTTACCTGGTATATTTCTCTCCGGTGACACCATATTCAATGAAACAACGTATTTGCTAAAGATGTTTATCACAGTGCAGACTTTTCAACAACAACACCGTTTTCAATACTGATCTAAGAAACAACGTGCTTATCACTTGAACTTTGTTACATGGTAATTTTTACCCGACACACCGGTTTCCAATACAGATCTAAGGAACAGCGTGCTCATCACCTCAACTTTGTTCCGTGGTAACACCGGTTTCCAATACTTTATTCTATCGCTTAATAATCTTAGCAATTCAAGTGCTGAAATGGCTCATACCGAATTTCATTAAGGTAGTCTTTTATGGATAGCAAAATATCCCAGTCACACGTAGTCAACACGTATAAATATACACGTTTAAGCATGCCCTTGTTCTTCCCTACATCTAGATTCTACACGCAAGACAAATATGGTCTCTTTTCGCGCTGCTATAATGTAAATCAAGATTATTTAAACCACTTGGACCAAGGTGTGGCTCATCACACAGCTATATATGTTCCATAACTTACCATAATTGTGTGACAAGGTTGTTACTAAGTAGTCTCACAGATCTAAGGAAATATATTATTACAAGGTCATATTAAAGTGGCAACACATTTGCATACACTCAGCAAAAAGCAGGCTCTTTTATGGCGGCAGTAACGTTGGTCTAGATAATGTTTACTACCCGTTGTAGGTTCTGGCTAATATGTGCCCCTCACACAGCTACATCCGTTATAAAACAATAATTGTGTGAAAAGATTTGTAATGAGTAGTCAGTTTGGGCCGAGGAAATCTATTGTAACAGTACAATGATGTATCAACACCTTTGTATATACTCCACTATAACGAAACGTGCCTGTTATGTTGCATGAACGTTTCCTGTTAACTGACTAAAATATAAAAGGAAAATCAGAGGAGTAGTTTCTTTGTATTATTCGGACTATTGATATCATCTTAAATCTTATTATCACAACGTTTTAACAAACCTTATTCAGGTGCGTCTTGTCAGATTCAGAGAATTCTTTCTGGCGAAGTCATGAATCTGTACGCAATTTCGAACGAAACCCTTTATTTAATCTACGGGGTTAGCTTACTGTCTGTCTGTCAGTAATTCGTAATTTTGTTATTAGTATCGCCCGAACTTAGGATTGAATCTTTAACCTGCATAAAAATGACCTGATTATTACTTAGCACTTTTATCCGTTACGCCGGTCGTGACTGCTGGAATAGGAGCAAGCTCACCTTTTATTAAATAAAGTCTTCAGCTCGAAATTTCTCACGGGCTCCCGAGTTTGACATATATATTCTCGAGTTCAACAAGATGCACTTGAAAATTCGAAGGTTACATCGGCCAAAACGTTGTGATAATAGCATCCAAGATGAGAACAATTGTCTAAATAAGCCAAACAATGTCAATTATCAATCCTCATCTAAAAAGTTCCGAATAATTATCACATCTCTACGTAACATGTGAAGAGGCATTTGTTGTTAAAATAATTTGAAAATGATTTAAACCACATGAACTGCAACATTTGATGATAGTCTTTGAGTGCATGAAACGTTGTGTAATGTTAATGGGGGGTATTTACTTCAATAATTATATATACAAGCAAATATTTTCCCTCTTCGGTCGCATAATTTTGCTATACATGTACGGAGCTAGCATGACGAACATACATATATTTCAGTAAACCCGTTCCGCCTAAAAGAAGATAGTGTCATAAGAACGGAAGAGATACTACATTACCCCTAAGAAAATAAGATATTATGCATGAGAGGATTGTATCATGCCGAACGAACATATACCACACTACACTCCATCTAATAGAAAAAAGTAATTCTTGGGAGAATGGTATCATGGCAAACGAATATATACTGCACTACCCCCCCAAGGAATGGGTAATTTGTGAGAGGATAGAATCATGACTTTAGAACCGATATTAAACTACTCCGCAAAAGTAGGGATTATGCCATGGAAAGTTTCCATTAGAAAGAATGAGGTAATTATTGAAGGGATGGTCTCATGACAACAGAACATATACTACACTACGACTCTCTTGCTCCCCAAAATCATGTAATAGATTTTGATAAATTTAGTATACGTATTCTATACATTAGTGCTAGTATGATAATATTTTGATTCTACTCTTAGTGAGATGACATAACATGTTACGAAATTATTCTGTTCGGGAGATTAGTTTTACCCGCCCGGGGACGGGTATTATTTATGTCATATATATATATAGCAAAAAATATGAGGATAAATTCCAACAGTGTTTTAAGAGAAAATGAAATGAACTAGGATAAACAACAAAATATAAACAGTGATGGAGACGGATATTTACTTTCTCATATTTATCTCTGTATAAATAGGTTTCACATTAACCATTTTCTTTACCGAGAATGACGCTATTAAGTAAATAAAGAAGGAACAGATTTATCGACAGTTAGTGGGAATGTTGTCTTTCATATTTTATCGTTTTGTTTTTTGGTTCCCCGATTTATAAAATCGGGGGACCTATGTTTTGAGGCATTTCCGTCCGTCCGTTCGTCCGTCCGTCCGTCCGGATTTTTCTCCGCAACCATCAATTGAATTTCTCTGAAATTTTGCATGAAGTTGTAACTTTGGTCAGGTTAGAAAGTGACATTTTCCGACTTTTTAAAAAAAATCTGGTTAGCCCCCCCCCCCCCGCCCCAGAGGGGGATAAAAGGCCCCACAATTGCAAAAAATGGCATTTTTTGCCCCATAACTTTTCATCCATCCATCCATTCAATTTCTCTGAAACTTGGCCAAAATGTGCAGGCAATTGTTCCTATTAGAAAATAAGTATCGCTGACCTAGAAAAAAATCTGGTTCGCACTCCCAAAGGGTCAAAAGCCCCCAAAATGGCAAAAAATGACCCGTTTCTCCCATAACGTTTGATCCATCCATTTAATTTTTCTGAAACTTGGCCAAAATGTAGACGCAATTGTTCTGGATATAAAATGCGCATCCTTGACCTCAGAACAATTCTGATTCCCGCCCGCAGGGGGTACAATGGGGGTAAAAAATGCCCCAAATTTCCCAAAGTTATTGCATTTTACACTCGCCACATCGAGTCAAATAAAGAGGGGGACCACGCATGCGCGGCTTGTTTCTTATATAATGTCTCTTTCTCTCTATCTGTCTTTTCCTTTTTCTCTCTTCCTTCTTCTCTCTCTCTCTCTCTCTCTCTCTCTCTCTCTCTATATATATATATATATATATATATATATATATATATATATATAGCTTACTTAAAGCAATAAACAATAGGCTACCATGTACTAAAAATAAATAAAGCCCCAAACCTTAAGAACTCTCAGATTCGGGGCCCGGAATATAACTGCAATGCTCGAAACTAATGCCTTTTGAATGATTCATGCTTGCATGCGCACGTAATTTAAACATGATTGGTTAAGTACGGGATACACCAAGGCAATAGTAGTATTTATGTTGATATTGGTAGTACTTTTCGTGGCATTGATGATGACCCTATACTAAACAGTTACCCTAGGACAACTCAAATAAGATCTCTCTAAATTGAAGCCGTATATTTAGGCTCTACGGCGCGATATTATGTTTAGAAACTCTTGGCACACTTACTATTTTAGAACAAAACTCCTAGAGAAACACACGGCCCTTGTTACCCATATATGGTCTTTTGAAAATAATAGCACACCTTATGCTCTAAGTTTTCAGTTCATTAAATGGGCTAGCTCAATACACCTATGGATCGATACTGCAGACTGTGTAGGGAGGAATGGATATAATATTTAATAAAAAGGGTACCTTACTTAATAAGAGGGATGAGATTCTGCCTTCGTGTCTGCATAAAGATGGTATAAATATAAGCACTTTAGCGTCCGTAGCCTCTAAGCAATGAATTCCCCCTTATTTCCATTGTTTACTAGGCAATTGTGTAAATCTCTTCAGTACGATGAGATGAGGGTAGAGCCTTCATTTTCTACTTAGTTTGCTGTCTTTCTCTCTAACTTTCACTCTCCTCGTCTTTTTCCTTTCATCTCCTTCAAATAACTAAGAACACTATTTGTTACTATGGCATAGAAAGCTCTTTCCGACCTGTAACTTCATAAACGTACATTATTCGTTTTAATCAACGTTTATATTGTGGATATCTTTTATTTTAAAAGTAATCATATCTACTTAACTGAACTTCCCTCGATGTTGGCACTTCCGTTCATTTTAGAGTAATACTGCCATTAAAAACCTTATCTATTACCTCTCTATTTAAATATATGGTCTTCTTGCGTTGGTTAGGATAAGGCTGTAACCCCTGGATATAGTCTGAGACTATGCCTATTCCTTTACATAGGTGCAGAATAAAAAACACCCATTGTTTCTTTAGTTTTTCTTTAATAGTCCTTAACCTACCTTTATACATTATTAGTATTTTTATTTTCTTAATCTATTTTAGGTTATTGCTTTATTAGAATAACATTTACTATCAGTATCTTAATGTATGTTTTTTATTTTGATATTTTGATAATTTAAATCATGAATGTTATATTTTATTTATTTATTATCGTTTCATGTTCCACCCTAACTTCTATAATGCACCTTATTTCTGATATTAATAATTAATTATTTTAATTCACAATCGACTTTCTCAATTAAGCTTACTGTTATTGATGGTATAACAAGATAATTATAATTTCATTAGATCTAATCTCTTCACGATGTCCCTAATCCATGTTTTCCTATGTAAGTTTATTTCCCCTATAAACTAATGGTTGATTTATTTAATTTATTTTTGGATGCACACTTACCCTTTTTTTATTTAATTAGCTCTATGGCGACTTGGATGCGAAATATACCTTTTTGCCTTAATTTACGTATTATTTTATTGTATATTGTCCCTATACTTTAAAATATTTTCTCATTATTGTTTTATTTTTTGTATAATATTTTTATACTATTGTTCTTTTTAATGTTGTTTATTTTACATACACTGTATTGTATCAATTAATGTATGTTTCACTATAAATTATCATATCTTACTTAGAAAATATTTTTTAATTGTAATTTCTTTCTATTCGTGTAATATTTTCTGTACTTTTACTATTGATATATTTCTTAACTTGTTTTCTAGTATATATATATGTATATATATATATATATACATATATATATATATATATATATATTGTGTATTTAGGCAGCAAGTTTTCATTTAGGCAAACGTTGTTGAATAGCACGGAGTGTTTCTGCTTTGTGATCTTTTTTTAATTCTTTCCATCTTCCGAATGGTTCCTCTCTTTACATTCTATAAATACATATTCTTTTTTCACACTAACACGCCTGAAGATGATTTGAGGATATCAAATCGCAAGTACTCGCAAAGAAGATGGAACAACAAAACTACGGAAACTTCATACACCAGTTTTATCGAGGTACGAAGTTGACCATTCGGAAGATGGAAAAAATTAAAAAAAGATCACAAAGCAGAAACACTCCGTGCTATTCAACAACGTTTGCCTAAATATATATATATATATATATATATATATATAATGTTCAAAATTTAAATTGCTTAAATTAAATTAATTGCTTCATATTCGATTAATAAATAGAAATATATTTTCCGGTTATTTAATATAACTCTATGAATTTTAGTTGATTCAGATATAATATTATTTTATTTAGTCAAAGTGATGGCGACCGCCGCTACAAATGCTTGCTCTTCCATTTCTGATATGATAATTGCAATCATTGCCCTTGCTAATCGTATAACAGGATCTTTAATAAACAGACAAATAAACACACACTGATATTCACTTTTATTTTTATTTTTGTATTTCTTTGATTAATTCGGAGATTAAAAAGAACCTCGGCTATTACATTGCAGAGAAAAAATACACCGATTGGAGTCTAGCAGGAAGTGTCCCGTTATGTAACGTAATTGTGTGTCAGTTACTCTCTGAGTTAAAAGTTTTTCAGGATCAACATACATAAAAAGTATACATTTTATATTTCTTAATGATGTTCTATTAGTATCATCTTTTCTGGAACATTCTTATTGAGGGAAACACTAACCAGTTCCGATTATCTGGACCATCGCATTAAACGTTGAGTTCGGCGTTTGCTAAACTCAATGAATGTAGCTAGTTTCAATAGTTATAATTGAGATGTACAAATGCATAAAAATAGAATGAGAATTAATACATACATAAACCGCACGATTTTCCTACTTGACAACCTCTTACTAAATACAGAATCCTAGAGAAACTATTAATATAAGCTGTCGTCATCTTCATCAAATGGAGAAATGACACCTACCTACAACATCTGAATAACACTTGGGCATGCATTGCATGTACGAATCTTACACTGACATTTAAGTATATTTTGTTTTTGTCTTAGGTTTATTTTGTTTACGATGAATATCCGAACGGTTTTCTAAAGCACTTGTATGCATGCAAGATGGTTATCCATAAATCAAACATCTTGAATATATTGTTGCAATATATGCACTTAATGCAACCATAATTAGATGAAGTATCGCTTTCGTTTAATAGGTAAAGAGCTTTTCATGGAACTCTTAATATTCCTTTCACTTTCTACAGCCTTGCATATCGATACATATAAATAAGTAAACGTTAACACTAAAAGAAACACGCACGTATGTGTGGATGCATGTAACAAATATATATATATATATATATATATATATATATATATATATATATATATAAATACATATATATATATATGTATATATATATAAACTGGGAAATTATTGATGATTATAATCCATACGCACGAAACCATTAAAGGCATATATATATATATATATATATATATATATATATATATATATATATATATATATATATATATATATATATATAGCCTAGGATGAACTTACCCAACATGAAATAGAAAATAAGTTACATTAAATATCTATTGGATAAAAATAAATGTTATATATATATATATGATGAGCTGTGAAACAGCGAAACAGACTGTATGTGGATGACTATATAAAGCCCCCCCCCCCGGGTAGAGCTTATGTTTGTACGGGTATCGCCAACTACCATTAGCGTAAAAAGGAAATGCTCATTAGATAAACACTAAATCGAGCTCCGGCAATTGCAATGTTTACATTGAGATACAACTTACATTCAGTCAATGGCGTAGGGGTTAACATCGCCGACTGTCAGCTCGACGGTTGCGTTTCGATCCCGGCTTGAGGCACTAACTGGCATAGCCGCACTGATGAGCTGTGAAACAGCGAAACAGTCTGTATGTGGATGACTATATATATATATATATATTAAGATATGTGTGTATATATATACACATCCATACATACATATATATATATATATATATATATATATATATATATATATATACTAATATATACATATATATATATGTGAATGTGTGTTAACAAACACATACATTTGAAGAAACATTTAGTATAATATCTATAGCTTAGTTGTGTCAAAAAGATCATAAAACACCAATGTACAATATAATGAATGCTATAGATGCCTAGGATACAAACAAATTCTGCGGGTAAAATTAAGATCAGTGGTTAACTATTTAGAATTTAAATATACCTAATCTAAATTAGTGCATGCGATTTTTTTCATTTATTACTCCTATATTACCATCAAAACGGCTGATGTTATTTTAATCAATGATGTAACTGATTTTTATGAATACTGTTTATAAAGTACAGAGTAAAGACTCATCAGCATTCATACATCTGTCTAATAAGCATAACTACTTTTTAATCAGTATATAATTAATTAATAGTTGGTGTTTGTAATGCGTAATTTAATCGTTCCATTTGTTCCATGTATATACAATACTGTTGTCAGTATTAACAATAATTAATTCAAGTGATATAATAACAAAATGATGATTTATCAAACCTTCCTTAAAGTATTTGTTAGTTAACTTAAAGGGAAGAGTATTTTAAGTAAACTACACAGAAATATAAACGAGGCAAGAGTAAAGAAAGAGTAGAAGGTGATTGACTTACTAACCTACCTCCATATCTTTCTTTTTCCTTCTTTCTCTCTCTCTCTCTCTCTCTCTCTGTCACTACCCCCTTCTCTGCTCTCTCGTTACCGATGTAACATGAAGATTGTCAGGGGGTTACACTGCTACCAACCATTGACGTATTAAAAGGAAGTAGTTTACTTTACGACGGCCCGGTCCCAATACGTTAGCGACCAACATTTCTTTTGTTTTTTTTTTAAATTCAATTAAAAGATTGTAAGTTTAAATAAGAGCACACACACGATCGCACAGCTGAATTGATTTCCTCCCTTTTGTAATTATTTGCCGGCATCTTATTAAAGATACATGAATTGAATTTCTGACTGTTTAGATGAAAATTAACAAAATGTTAATATTTATTTATATGAATAAATGTTAATGGGTACTTGCTTTTTTTCGAAGTTAACCTCTAAATAGAATAATGCTCTTAAAAAATGGTGCGAAACATGTACAATATACTTACCTGTTAGTGAAACAAAAAAAGTAACCAAAATTTACGGAAATTAATCCAGTATTTTTTGTATTTTTAATAAATTCATGTTTTATAGTTAAACGCTATTTGGACGCCATTTTCGGCATTATAATCGTCAAGGAAGTTATTTCAGGCTCAATTGACTTAAACATCGAAGTAATGCCGGCTAGACAGCATTTACCAATAAAACTTTCTGTACATTTTGGTGTAATGTATTATTTTACATTAACAGGTAAGTACATATGAAGTTTTGGTGATATTTTTTAAAGAACAATATTCCATATAAAGGTTAACCTGAATACATGCTAAAGGGTTTGTCTTATGTTTACAACAAACTGATGAATGAAATGTTTATTATTTAACACTTCCGTTTCAAGTAGCATGAATTTGTGAAGCGATAGCCAGCTGGAAACGCTTACTAGTTAAAATCAGTATAATGCAAAATGAAGACATATCCATTATTTTGAAGTGACATCCTCCAAAAAATTAAACCCCTAGAATAAACACCCTTGCGTAGATATGTTTGTGACATTTCTATTATCCATCTATAGCAGAGTAGAATAATGGCAATTATATTAATCACTTCATAACGAAAATATTTATTTATCAATACCATACAAGCAATAAATAATTGAATTGGTCTATAATTATGTACATAGAATAAAACAATCCAAAATAATGAGTATGTAATAAATTTGCAGTATACTGAGTTTATATAT
This sequence comes from Sepiola atlantica, assembly GCA_963556195.1. Taxonomy (NCBI): domain Eukaryota; kingdom Metazoa; phylum Mollusca; class Cephalopoda; order Sepiida; family Sepiolidae; genus Sepiola; species Sepiola atlantica. The sequence goes on from OY744516.1 coordinate 48,389,495, forward strand.
ATATATATATATATATATATATATATATATATATATATATAATTATAACTATTTTTTTTTATCTACATACGTATACGTTGTACCCTCTCAGGAGTCGCAAGTGTATAGATAATTATGGAGACCGGTAACAGGATTCGAACCACGGAACACGAGTGATATTTTCACTAAAAGCCCACTAAACCACTATGGATAACCGGAAAAATTAGCGAGAGTTAAAACCTGATATAGGCAGCCGTCCTAAACAATGTTCAACTAATGAAGGAACATGCATTAAAGCTACGTCAACGGTCGTGTTAATACTGCTTACTACAGTGCATAGCCTTATTAGTGGCGACAAATAATTATAAACATTCGTTTATTTACATACGTATACGTTTCAGCCTTTCGGATATCGCCAGTGTAGAGATCATTATTCATACCCGTCACAGAATCTACAAATTCGGGAACACGAGTCATGTTTTGATTCAAATTTCAACTTCTTAACGCACTCGGCTACTATCAACAACCTGATAAATCATATATATATATATATATATATATATATATATATATATATATATATATATATATAGGACAGTTTTTATTATATTCCAATAACCATGGTTTGTTTATTACTTTTAGTTTCATTTTTTCACATTTCCAAAAAATTAAAAGATTTTGTGAGATATATTTAACGGTCCATTTCATCTGACTTGTTCCAAACAACATTTGTATGTCAACATCGTCTCTGCAACACTACAAAATCATCAGCAAAAGTTTACAAATAATTCAAGAGTTCTTGGATTAGAGTGTCTTGAAAACACCTACACTATACATCAGTTTCATTTTAGGGTGAAAAAAACAACAAAAAAAACAAATTGAGAGCAAACACTCACACGTGTGAGATCCAACTAATTCGCCATATATATATATATATATATATATATATATATATATATATATGCGTGTGTGTATATATATGTGTGTAGTGTGTGTATATATATATATATATATATATATATGTATATATATATATATATGTATATATATATATACATATATATACATACATATTTATATATTCACATAGGAATACATGATTTAATTCATCTATATTTCTTTAGTCTGTTTGAAAAGATTACCAATTATGAACTCGGCTCCGAATTATATGGATTATGTAATGAGGAGAGAGTGTTTATAGCTACACAGCAATATAATTAAATCAAATTAGAAAGCACCAAATCACGAGTAGGTGCTATCACACAGAAATTACAATTAATAAGCATCAATAAATTACAACCACTCGCACGGCAGTTACGCCCATCTGAGCTGAACAAAATTGCTACCACACCAAACACCAAACACGTATAAAACGATTTAAGATGGCGATGCGAGAAAACGAGTAAGCAGTGTAAAGCATATGTTGTAATTTTTCTGAAAGATAACTTCACCGCAATAAAACTGTCTCGAAGGAGGAGTGTGTACAACGTGGAACCCAAAAGAAAAGAAAATTTTATACACGTATGGACTTTTAATTTTTAGGTAAATTCTATTTTTTTAAATTAATGGAAACGAAACTTAGATGAAACATTTTGCCTTCAATAGGAAAAAGATAATCAGGAATACGTCCCAAAAATGCTAGCGTTACTCCCAATGTGATACGAACATTGTGTTTTGCTGTGTTTTAATTGTCCCTATTCAGAAATGATTTTTTTGATTTCGTGGGTCGAGCAAATATTTACTTCAAAATATATATATATATACAAAAATCACACTCAGCACACACACGCGTAAATACTACTTCGCATGTTAGGAAAACAGATGACGAAACACGATTGAACGCAAGAAAAAATACACGTTAGCATTAACAAAAAATGTTTATAAAACATTCAACTGGGAATATTTTGTTTATTATTATTATTTTTTATCAGATTTAAAAGACTGGGCGCGGTATAGTTGTTTTCTATTTACTTTTAAGTGCGTTCACTAATATAGAATACATCTGATTTTTATAAGGTATTAACCTTCAAATGGAAGATGTCTAAGTCGGATCTCAATCGGAGTATTAGTTCACAAATTAGTTATTTAAATAAAGCTACTGTTGCAAGTCTTCAAACATATTTGAGTTTAGTCTGTCGATAAAGTATTGCGTTCTCATTAGAGCAATACTTTTCAAACAAGTGCTTCATAAAAGTTATTAGGGGGATGCTACGTCAGAAACAACACTTAAAATGTTATGCTGACGTAAAACCCGATCGTACAGACACAGATGATTTAGAACGCTTAGCTCGCACCAGTTTGTCAGCTGTACAGAAATATATAAACAAAGTCTACAGACTCGTTGTGTCCGTTAGTAAATTAAAATTACGTGGTATAGTAGAATAGTTGAAGATATAAAAAGGCATTACATTAACATTTTGCATGAAAATTTGACAATGAAAAAGCTGTATTGATAGTTTATGCCGCGTTTGCTTACAGTCGATCAAAAACAATAACGCGTCGACAGTTCAGCGCGCTGTTCGAAACCGTTTGAACGCAAATAAAAAACAGTTTTTTCTAAATGTGTGACAATTGATGAAACATCAATCCACCACTTCAGTCTGGAGTCAAATGAACAGTCAGCTGAGCTTTGAAAATCGTCTAAAGCGATCAGGATGCAAACATGAGCAGACAAGATTTTCCCGTCCGTATTTGTAAATGTGCAATGTTCTTTCTTCATCCATTATCTTGGAAAAGGAACAACGATCAATATCGAATATGATATTCGCATTATTGGTGCGCTTGAAAGAATGAA